>CM051243.1:9309570-9392070 GCA_027917425.1 Gastrophryne carolinensis
TCCGGCAGCTCGCTCAGAGCCGCTGGCCTTGGCGATGTGACATCAGCGGATCCGAGCGTGCTGATTGGACAAGTGGCCACACATGCGCCGTTGGCCCGGGAAGGGGCGAGTTGGTTTCGGCGACCTGGGGTGTTTCACACAGTGGGGCATCACCAATCAGGGTGCCGCCAATCAAGGGATGTGGGCGAGTTATAGGGCGTCTCGTACCTTCCTGCGCCTGGTCTTGATCATGAACTCTCTGGCCAGGTGGGGCGCGGGCTGCGGCTCCAGAGGCCGAATGATGATGCTCTTGTCCAAGGGGTCGCCAGGAACAATCTGGAAAGACAACAGGAAATAGAAGAGGAAGCGAATAAACGAGTCTGCGGGTAACACCACTGAAAGTCACCCTTTACCCAGACAGGAAGTTCATGGCATCGCCCTCCATCCAGCCCAGCCCCCCCCCCCCCACAAAAACAAGCTGCGTTTCCATTTTCTGTTACCAAAGCCTTGGCCCGACATTCATAACACTCACAGGAGCAGTCAGCCATATTGCTCCCTGGCCGAGCAGCCCCGCCATTGGATACTACGCCCTTTACCCAGACAGAAGTGTATGGCATCACCCTCCAGCCCCCAAAACAAGACGCGTTCCTTCTTTTGTCACCAAAGCCTCAGTGATTATAGGGTATGTGCAGATCCCCTTGCCTTTATCTAGAGCAGAGATACTCAACTGGTGGACCGTGGTCTGAATGCGGACCTCTGCCCCAGATTTCCAGACCACTGTACTCAGTTGATTCTGTGTCGTCATGCTCAGTGCTGCCCCCTGGATTGGTGATGTAGTGCTTAGTCTGCCTGGCACCTAGCATTGCGTTATGAAGCACTGCACGGGTGGGAAATAGCATGCAAGGCACACAACGCTCTCTTTGGCCCATCCATCCCTGTCCCCCTCAGCTCTGCCCCATCCATCCCTGTCCCCCTCAGCTCTGCCCCTTCCATCCCTGTCCCCCTCAGCTCTGCCCCATCCATCCCTGTCCCCCTCAGCTCTGCCCCATCCATCCCTGTCCCCCTCAGCTCTGCCCATCCATCCCTGTCCCCCCGCTCTGCCCCATCCATCCCTGTCCCCCTCAGCTCTGCCCCATCCATCCCTGTCCCCTCAGCTCTGCCCCATCCATCCCTGTCCCCCTCAGCTCTGCCCATCCATCCCTGTCCCCCTCAGCTCTGCCCCATCCATCCCTGTCCCCCTCAGCTCTGCCCATCCATCCCTGTCCCCTCAGCTCTGCCCCATCCATCCCTGTCCCCCTCAGCTCTGCCCATCCATCCCTGTCCCCCTCAGCTCTGCCCCATCCAGCCCTGTCCCCCTCAGCTCTGCCCCATCCAGCCCTGTCCCCCTCAGCTCTGCCCCATCCATCCCTGTCCCCTCAGCTCTGCCCCATCCATCCCTGTCCCCCTCAGCTCTGCCCCATCCAGCCCTGTCCCCCTCAGCTCTGCCCCATCCAGCCCTGTCCCCCTCAGCTCTGCCCCATCCAGCCCTGTCCCCCTCAGCTCTGCCCCATCCATCCCTGTCTCCTCAGCTCTGCCACATCCATCCCTGTCCCCCCAGCTCTGCCCCATCCATCCTGTCTCCCAGCTCTGCCCCATCCATCCCTGTCCCCCTCAGCTCTGCCCCCATCCAGCCCTGTCCCCTCAGCTCTTCCCCATCCAGCCCTGTCCCCCTCAGCTCTGCCCCATCCAGCCCTGTCCCCCTCAGCTCTGCCCATCTATCCCTGTCCCCCTCAGCTCTGCCCCATCCATCCTGTCTCCCAGCTCTGCCCCATCCATCCCTGTCCCCCTCAGCTCTGCCCATCCAGCCCTGTCCCCCTCAGCTCTGCCCCATCCAGCCCTGTCCCCCTCAGCTCTGCCCCATCCAGCCCTGTCCCCCTCAGCTCTGCCCCATCCAGCCCTGTCCCCTTCAGCTCTGCCCCATCAGCCGTGTCCCCCCCCACAGCTCTGCCCATCCATCCCTGTCCCCATCAGCTCTGCCCCATCCATCCCTGTCCCCATCAGCTCTGCCCCATCCATCCCTGTCCCCATCAGCTCTGCCCCATCCATCCCTGTCCCCATCAGCTCTGCCCCATCCATCCCTGTCCCCCATCAGCTCTGCCCCATCCATCCGTCCCTGCCCCGTCCATCCACCGTCTTCTCGGCTCTTCCCCGTCCATCCCGTCCCCTCGGCTCTGCCCCGTCCATCTCGTCCCCTCGGCCCTGCCCCGTCCATCCCTGTCCCCTCGGCCCTGCCCCGTCCATCCCGTCCCTCGGCTCTGCCCCATCCATCCCTGTCCCCTCGGCTCTGCCCCATCCATCCCCGTCCCCTCAGCTCTGCCCCATCCATCCCCGTCCCCTCAGCTCTGCCCCATCCATCCCCGTCCCCTCAGCTCTGCCCCATCCATCCCCGTCCCCTCAGCTCTGCCCATCCATGCCCGTTCCCCTCAGCTCTGCCCCATCCATGCCCGTCCCCTCAGCTCTGCCCATCCATCCCTGTCCCCTCAGCTCTGCCCATCCATCCTGTCCCCATCAGCTCTGCCCCATCCATCCCTGTCCCCATCAGCTCTGCCCCATCCATCCCTGTCCCCATCAGCTCTGCCCCATCCATCCCTGTCCCCATCAGCTCTGCCCCATCCATCCCTGTCCCCATCAGCTCTGCCCCATCCATCCCTGTCCCCATCAGCTCTGCCCTATCCATCCCTGTCCCCCTCAACTCTGCCCCATCTAGCCCTGTCCCCTCAGCTCTGCCCCATCCAGCCCTGTCCCCCTCAGCTCTGCCCCATCCAGCCCTGTCCCCCTCAGCTCTGCCCCATCCATCCCCCGTCCCCTCAGCTCTGCCCCATCCAGCCCTGTCCCCCTCAGCTCTGCCCCATCCAGCCCTGTCCCCTCAACTCTGCCCCATCGAGCTCTTCTCCCAGCTCTCACTCCATCTCTCCTTCCTGCTCTGTCTATCCATCCCTCTTCTGACCCTTCCCCTGCTTTCCCGATGAGATCTGTGGGCAGAGGAGAGAGGCGGGCGATCCTCTGATCTCTTGCCCCCCGCCTCCAAACTCCAGGGAGGCAGAAGAGCCCGTGGCCATTAGGCAATTCAGGCTGGTAGCTTGTTTTACAAGCCCCCATAGCTGGTCCCAGGCTGGTTATACTGGGTAAGGGGGGACCTCACGCTGTTACCAGACCTTATTGCCAGTAACATTATGGGCCCTAGTCCACCCCTGTACATGCCCCTGCACAGAATGCAAGGGGGAGTAAAGCAGAGATGTAGGTTCTATGGGGCCAAGTTGTCCAATAGGATTCTTGGGTGGGAGGGGCATTCAGCCTTGTTTTTTGCCCCTCCCCCAGTGTTCTGATTTCTAACCCCAAGCCCCCCCATTACCTGCCTCCCCAAAGTCCAGGGGAGGCAGAAGAGCCCGTGGCCATTAGGCTATGCAGGCTTGTAGCTTGTTTTACAAGCCCCCTTAGCTGGTCCTGGGCTGGTTATGCTGGGTAAGGGGGACCTCGCGACATTTTTGGGGGGGATTTTTAAGGTTTTTTAACCCCCCGGGAAGGGGGACCCCATGTCATTTTTTTTGAAAATTAAAAATAAAGTTTAATTAAAAAAAATCTTAATATATCGTCTGAGACCGAATCGGGATATATCTTATCGTCATATGTGTATCGCGACAGACATTCATATGACTCGGGCGTGTTGCAGCATACCTGCCAGTGATGGAAGACCGACAGCGAGAAGGCCTGTCCCTGTGTGTGCGTGCGCAGATCCGTTTCAAAGCCGAAGGAATCGATAGCGGGGATGAAGGCCTTGATGGTGTAGAGCGGCGAGCCGGGAATGGGGGCGTCCTGCGTCACATGACCTCTGCAAGACACAGGGAGGGGCAATTAACATTATGCTTAAGGGGTATTCTGACTCACGGCGCCGCTGAATTGACACTCACCTCCTCCGGGCCAGCACAGTGTACACAGCGGAGACGCAATCTGCGGGCGCTTGTACCTCCACAAAGTAATACGGCTCCATGAGACGCGGGGTGGCCTGAGGGAGACAACAGATTGTACCGATGAATGGATAACAGCGCGGGTCTAAACTGGTTAAAATACAATTCTGTGATTACTCACCTGTAGAATTGTTTTTACGGTGTACAGCGGCGCAGTTGACTGCAGAAGACTTGTGGCTCCTCCCGGCCCATAAAAAGGGCAGGAATTACCCAGAGACCCCAGTGTTTGAAAAGCAGTAATGCAAGAAACCGGGAGGCAAGACCATGTTAAGAAAAAAACACAGCCCCACTAAAAAATAACTCTCAAGAAAAATCACCATAAAAAGGCAAAAAAAGGATAACGATAACAAGGGAGGGATGAAGCAAGCCGTGCTGTACACCGTAAAAACAATTCTACAGATGAGTAATCACAGAATTGTATTTTTCCTGGTGTACAGCCTGGCTTGCTTTATTTCAATTCTTCACATTTGGGACATCCAACAGCAGTGTCCATGAAGAAGGGTGGGATCCCCAGTGAGCAACGGCAGGCAGTTTAAGACACTACCGCCTGAAGCACCTTGCGACCAAAAACAGCGTCAGCTGAGGCCCTAACATCAACCTTGTAAAACTTAGAAAAGTATGAACAGACGTAGCGGCCTTACAAACTTGTTCAACAGAAGCCTGGTGCTGAAAAGCCCAAGAGGCACCAATAGCCCTAGTGGAATGAGCCGTAACACGAAAAGGGGGTTCCTTCCCCTTAGCAGAGTATGCTTGCCCCACCGCCTGTCGGATCCACTTGCTGATAGTGGACTTGGTCGGAGGCAAACCCTTCCTAGGTCCAGCAGGAAGGACAGAGAATCCGACTTCCGAAAAGACGCAGTGGCGGTCAAATAGAATTTGAGCGCCCTGACCACATCCAGAGAATGAAGACTTTGTTCCTTAGAATTAGAAGGGGCAGGACACAAGGAAGGCAAGACAATGTCCTCATTCAGATGAAAGGCAGAAACAACCTTAGGCAAGAATTCAGGTTCAAGACGGAATACCACCTTAATAGAGAGCGCCGCCAGCTCAGAGACACGACGCACCAAAAAGACCACCTTAAGAGTCATAATGGCCAGCGCAGCATTGTTCAATGGCTCAAAGGGAGGACCCTGGAGATCAGAAAGCACCAAATTCAAATCCCACACCGGTAGAAGGGGGCTTTCGCGGTGGACGTACATGAGTTACTCAGTTACTAATCAGTAACTGAGTAACTTGGAAAAAAGTCTTGACTGGCGAAAGATCGTTGGAAAAAAATTGCCAGGGCTGAAACCTGGCCTTTGAGGGTACTCCGTTGTAGACCCGACTCCAGACCATGTTGTAAAAACTCCAAAATCCTGGAAATGGAGAAAGTGCCAGAAGGAAAAGATTTAGACTCGCACCAGGCAATGTAAGCATGCCAGACCCTGTAATAAATCATGGAAGAGGATTTCTTTCGAGCCTGAATCATAGTACTGACTACCGAAGCCGGCAGTCCCTTATCCATCAGGATGGAGGTTTCAGCAGCCAAGCCGTCAAAGCCAGCACTTGTAAATTGGGGTGGCGCAACTGTCCCTGAGAAGCCCCGGATCGTCGAGCAGGACGAAGTGATCCACCGCCATCTGGACGACGTCTGCGAACCATACTCTCCTCGGCCAGCGGGGGGCCACCAGAATGGTGGGAACCCCCCCCGGGCTATCTTGCGCAGCACCCGCCCCAAGAGAGGAAATGGAGGGAACGCATAGAGAAGCCGGAAATCCGTCCAGGGAATGGCTAGAGCGTCCATGGCGATGGACAGCGGATCTCTTGACAGAGATACGAATCTTGGAAGCTTGCAATTGTGACGGGACGCAAACAGGTCCACGTCTGGCTGACCCCAGCGGTGACACAGGGCATGAAAAATCTTGTTGTCGAGGGACCATTACCCGAGACCAGACGTCCCCCTGCTCAGGGAGTCCCCCTCCTGGTTCTCCACCCCTGGGATGTAAACCGCTGAGATGCAGGGAACATTCTCCTCTGCCCAAGACAATATCAGGGACACCTCCTTGAGGGCTTGTTTGCTCCGAGTCCCGCCCTGATGATTGATGTAAGCGACAGCCGTGTCTGATTGTCCGAACGGACCTGGACCGCACGACCCCGAAGGTGGGGGGTCAACTGGAAGAGAACCAACCTGATCGCCCTCAGCTCCAGGAGATTGATAGGCATGTGGGCCTCCTGAGGGCCCCACTGGCCCTGGAACTTCAGTGAGTGCCAAAACCCTAACCAAACGGTCAGACGGGCATCTGTGGTGACAATCTCCCAGCACAGAAGAAGAAAAGACCTGCCCCCTAGAAGATTCCTCGGGTCCAACCACCACGAGAGGGACTGTCTGGCCAGAGGGGACAGAGCAAATTCCCGCTCCAGGGATTGCTGTTTCCGATCCCAAACAGTCAAGAGATTCAACTGAAGAGCTCTCATGTGGAACTGGGCGAAGGGCACAGCCTCGAAGCAAGACACCATGAGTCCCACCAACTGCATCCCCAGACGGATGGAGGGATGAGGACTCGACAGTAGGGCTCACGCCCGCATCTGTAGACCCTCCACTTTCTGCTGAGGAAGAAACTCCTTGACCTGAGAGGTATCCAGCGTCATGCCCAGGAAGGACATCACCAATGCCGGAGTGAGCGAAGACTTGGGATAATTGATCACCCAACCGAAGGACTCTAGGGTGGACACAACCACCTGAGTATCCCTCTCGGCCTGATGAAAAGATGGAGCAGCAATCAACAGGTTGTCCAGGTAAGCAAGAATGCGAATGCCCTGGCTCCTCAGGAGGGCCATGACACCCGCCAGCACCTTGGTGAACACCCGAGGGGCCGAAGTGATACCGAACAGCAAGGCCACAAACTGGTAGTACTGATCCCCCAGAGCGAACCTCAGGGACTTCTGATGGCCTAGGAAGATAGGAAGACGCAGGTAGGCATCCTTGATGTCCACAGTGGTCATAAAGTCCCCCGGCCGAAGATAGCTCACTGCCGACCGTAAGGTCTCCATGCGGAAGTGTTTGAACCTGACATCTGTTGAGACCCTTTAGATCCAGGATGGGTCTCAGGGAGCCGTCCTTCTTGGGCACTGTGAACAGATTGTAATAGAACCTCCAATCCTGTTCCTGAAGAGGCACCGGGCAGACCACTCCGGATGACAGAAGACGTTGGCGGCCAACCTCAGGCCCTGCGCCGTCACAAGATTTTGGGAGATTCGGAACCGGAGGAATCTTGGGGGCGGCCAAGCTGCTAGTTCTATCTTGTAACCGGAGGATACCACCTCCTGAATCCACCGATCCGAGACGCGTTGTCTCCAGACGTGAGCAAAGAGTCGAAGCCGTCCCCCCACCCGGATGGGTGAGGGCGCCCCCTCATGCCCGAGGGGCCTTGGTGGGGGGCTTGAAACCCCAGGAGAGACCAGGGCGACCACGGGATCTACCCTGTCCCCAAGAGTCTCTGCGGCTTCCTGAGAAGGAAGATCCGCGTCCCCCGCGGGAAGGGCGAAATGAGGGGACCCGCGAAAGGGCCGAGAATGCCTCCTACGCTGAGGGAGCCGACCATCCTTGGTCAAAACATCAAGACATTCCCCAAAAAGGCGGAGTCCCGTGAAAGGAAGCCCGGTGAGGGACTTCTTAGCGGCAGCTTCAGCCGCCCACTGACGCAGCCAGACGGACCTACGCATGGCAACCAACAGGGCAGAGGCCCTACCACCAAGCCGGAAGACATCATCCATGGCAGATAGCACAAAAGCAATAAAGTCAGAGCAAAGCAAAAAGGTCCTTGTAGTCATCCTCTCGCTTGCGAGATCTGGCAGCCTCGGCAAGGCGCTTAACCGTCTTCTTAAGTGCAATGGCAACAACAGTCGCGGCACAGACCGGGCGTAGGCCGTTCCCACAAAGGTGAAGGCATGACAGGCTAGTTGATCCATACGCCGGTCGGCATTATCGCGCAAAGTAGTGGTGTCAGGAGATGGCATAATGGAAGTATTGGGCAGCCCCTGTTCACCTCGGGGGGGGGGGGGGGGGGGGGGGTTGGGGGGGAGGATATAAGACCAGCGGCAAACCAAGTCGGACGTGAAGGGATACCTTCTATCCAGTCCCTTGGGCACCGATGGCAACCTGTTAGGTCGTTCCCATTCTTTGAGGACCATATTGGGAAAAAGTCCCTGCTCCGGGAACTCTAAGTGTTGCTTGTCAGGACGGAAGAGCTCGCCCTGCTTCCTCTTCACCACCTTAGGGGGAGAGATGTG
Organism: Gastrophryne carolinensis; assembly: GCA_027917425.1. Lineage (NCBI taxonomy): Eukaryota > Metazoa > Chordata > Amphibia > Anura > Microhylidae > Gastrophryne > Gastrophryne carolinensis. Next base: position 9,317,823 of record CM051243.1, read on the forward strand.
TAAAGTATCAAAAACGTCCAACAAAAATACCATTTTGTGAATACTCACCTGTAAAATGGGTATTATAAGTATGTCACACACCCCACTTCAAACATTAATAATTACAATAGGGTTAACGCACCGCTAGGTGGCAGCATTGCAGAGAATCTCCAAAAACTTCAACAGGCCCCTCCCGGTCTATACATACCTGGTACCTCCCAAGAATCACCCAGTATTAGAACAGCAGTAAGACAAGGTACCAGAAACAAACAATGTAACCCTCAACGTAAAGAACTAAACTTCACCAAATAAAGAGCCAGGATACCGAAAAGGGCGGGTGAAGTGGGGTGTGTGACATACTTATAATACCCATTTTACAGGTGAGTATTCACAAAATGGTATTATTCTAAGTATGTCACACACCCCACTTCAAACATTAATAATTACAATAGGGACATCCAACAGCAGTGTCCAGAAAAGGGTGGGTATCCGAATCAGGCAATAACGCAGAAAAAACTCAAACCACAGCAGCCTGCAAAACCTTGCGGCCAAAAACAGCATCCGCTGAGGCCCGCACATCAACCTTATAGAACTTAGAAAAAGTATGAACAGAAGACCAAGTTGCAGCCTTACACACTTGTTCAACCGAAGCCTGGTGCTGAAAAGCCCAGGACGCACCAACCGCACGAGTAGAGTGAGCAGTAACGCGGAAAGGAGGATCCTTCCCTTTAGCCGAATAAGCACCAATAATGGCCTGACGAATCAATTTACTAATGGAAGATTTGGCCGGAGCCAAACCCTTCCTAGGCCCACATGGCACAACGAAAAAGGCATCAGTCTTACGAAAAGAAGACGTAGCACGTAGATAGTACCGGACACAACGTACCACATCCAAGCAGTGCAAAGCACTCTCCTTGACATTCTTAGGCTTAGGACACAAGGAAGGAAGAACAATGTCCTGATTAAGATGAAAAGCAGAGACCACTTTAGGGAGAAAGTCTGACTTGTATCGAAAAACCACTTTGTCCTGATGATCCTCAAAATAAGGAGCCTGAATAGACAAAGCTGCCAACTCTGAAACACGACGAACCAAAGTGATGGCCACCAGAAAGGCAACCTTCTGAGTAAGAATGGACAAAGCAACATCCCGCAAAGGCTCAAAAGGAGGAGCCTTAAGAGCAGAAAGAACCAAATTCAAATCCCACACTGGGAGCAAAGGCTTCCTAGGAGGCCGCACATGCGAAACCCCCTGGAAAAAGGTCTTGACCAAGGAATGACTAGCAAAAGACTTCTGGAAAAAAAAAAAAAAAAAATAGACAAAGCAGAAACCTGCCCCTTCAAGGTACTCAGCTGAAGACCGGAGTCCAGCCCCGACTGAAGAAACTCCAAAATCCTAGACACAGAAAAGACCCGGCAAGGCAAAGACCTAGCCTCACACCAATAAATATAAGATCTCCAATACCTGTAATAGATGGAAGAAGAAGATCTCTTCCTGGCACTAATAAGAGTCCGAATGACCGCATCCGAAAGACCCTCCTCTTAAGATGGAGGTTTCAGCAGCCAAGCCGTCAAAGCCAGCGTTTGTAAACTGGGGTAACATAGTTGACCCTGAGTGAGAAGATCTGGCCGAAGAGGCAGATCGAACTGATCTACGGCCAGACGAACGATGTCCGCGAACCACACCCGCCTTGGCCACCTTGGAGCCACGAGAACGGCGGGAACTCCCTCCAGAACCAACTTTCGCAGAACCCTGCCTAGCATGGGAATCGGAGGGAACAGATAAAGAAACCCCAGGTCCCTCCAGCTCAGGGTCATGGCATCCACCGCCAGAGCCAGAGGGTCCCGGGACAGGGACACAAAGGACGGAAGCTTGTGATTGTGACGAGAGGCAAACAGATCCACCTCCGGCGTCCCCCACCGGAGACAAAGTGACCGAAATACCTGGGGATGAAGAGACCACTCCCCCCGACGGGACGCACACCGGCTCAGAAAATCCGCCTCTGTGTTTTCCACTCCCGGAATGTAAACTGCCGAGATGCAAGGGACATGAGTCTCCGCCCAGACCAAAATCAGAGACACCTCCCTGTGGGCACCCAGACTGCGAGTCCCTCCTTGGTGATTGATGTAAGCAACCGCCGTCTGATTGTCTGAGCGAACCTGAACCGGCAGACCTTGTAAATGATGCGTCAAGCGAGACAGAACCAACCTGATGGCTCGCAATTCCAGAACATTGATGGGCAAGTGGGCCTCCTGAGGTTCCCACTGCCCCTGAAACCGAAGATCCTTCCAAAAACCTCCCCAGCCTGACAAACTGGCATCCGTGGTGACAGTTTCCCAAAGCGGGGTCAGAAACGACCTGCCCTTCAGAAGGTTGTCCGAGACCAACCACCACAGAAGGGACTGCCGAACCCGAGGGGACAACCGGAAGGACCGATCCAACGACCCCGGACGCCGGTTCCAAGACGCCAAAAGATGAAGTTGAAGAGTCCTCATATGAAACTGAGCAAAGGGAACTGCCTCGAACGAGGCCACCATCAACCCCACCAGTCTCATCCCCAGACGAATGGACGGATGAGGATGGGAGAGGAGCAGCTGGACCAATTCCTGAATCATCAGAACCTTGGCCTGAGGGAGAAACACTCTGTGCTGGCAAGAGTCCAACGACATCCCCAGAAAGGTCACCACCCTGGCCGGAACCAGCGAGGACTTGGGGTAATTGATCACCCAGCCGAACCTCTCCAACATAGACACCACCGTGCTGGTGTCCCCCTCTGCTTGACTGAAGGAAGGTGCCATGATGAGAAGATCGTCCAGGTAAGGCACAATGCGAATCCCCTGAGCTCTGAGCAGGGCCATCACCCCCGCCAACACCTTGGTGAACACTCTCGGAGCAGAGGTGAGGCCGAATGGAAGAGCCACAAACAAAGTGCCGATCCTCCACCACGAAACGAAGGAACCGCTGATGAGCTGAAAAGATCGGAACGTGCAGGTACGCATCCTTGATGTCTATGGACGTCATAAAGTCCCCCTGCCGAAGCGAACCGATCGCAGACCGCAGGGTTTCCATGCGGAACTTCCGGAGACGAATAAACCTGTTGAGAAACTTCAAATCCAGAATAGGACGGAAAGACCCGTCCTTTTTGGGAACCGTGAAGAGATTGGAGTAAAACCCGCGCCCTACCTCTGAAGAAGAAACCGGGCAAATGACAGCTAAGTCTAGAAGATTCCTTACCGCCGCCAGGAGCCCCTGCGCGGCCAAAGGATCCAAAGACACCCGAGACCTGAAGAACCTTGGAGGAGGACGGGACTCGAACTCCAACTTGTAACCGGCCGAAACCACCTCCCGGATCCATCTGTCCGAGACCTCCTGGTCCCACACCCGGGAGAAAAGTTGCAACCGTCCCCCCACCCGAACGGGTGAGGGCGCCCCCTCATTGCTGGGTGGGCTTGGCAACCGGCTTGGGCTTGGCACCCCAGACGCGAGCGGGACGGCCACGGCCTCTACCCCTATTCCAACTGGCGCCCCTGGGGGCCGAGGAGCCCGCACCCCTACCGGCTCCGGCTCCCCGAAAGGACGGATTGAAGGAGACCGTCCCCCGAAAGGAACGGCGAAATTTCTTGCGCTGAGGTAACTTACCTCCCTTGGCAACAGAATCCAGCCTCTCACCAAAAAGCCTCAAACCCAAAAAGGGCAGAGCCGTGAGCGATCTTTTAGAATTAAAATCAGCCGTCCACTGTCTCAACCACACACAGCGCCGGATAGCCACCAGCAAGGCAGTAGCCCTGCCACACATCAACATGGCATCCTCTTGAGCGGCCAGGATAAAGGACAAGAAAGAATCGCAGCGCTTAAGCGCAAGGGACTCATCACTGGTGGGCTCGAGATCCACACCCAAGTCCCTGACAATAGACCTGACCGCAAAAGTCAAAAGAGCCGAAGCACAGACAGGCCTTAACACCGAACCCGCACATACAAAACCATGACGGGCAAGCTGATCAACCCGGCGATCCTCGCCGTCCCTGAGCGAAGTCGTGTCAGGGGAATGCACGACCGCCGTGTTGGACAGTCCCAAGACCGGAGTATCTACCTCAGGGGGGACAGACCAACGCTTCATCAATTCCGCCGGGAAGGGATACTTCCTATCCCAGCTAGACGGCACACCAACAAGACGTGTAGGTTGCTCCCATTGCTTGAAAACAATTTCTTCAAAATGCTGTTGACTGGGAAACTCCAAACGCCGCTTGGACACCCCAAAAAGCTGACCCTTAGGCCTAGGAGCAACCACCGGAGGATCCAAATCCAAAACCTCAAACATCTGGGTCAGAATGGTAGAGGAATCGAGAGGGAGGCCGTCAGCCTGATCCCCCTCAGAACCCAGCAACTGCTGAACATCAGAATCTTCTTCCTCAATGAGCTCACCATCTTCAAGGGGACGATCCGACCAATCCAGATCTCCCACAACTTCCTCATCTGAATCCGGCGGAGGCGGAGACAGATGCTTCCGCTTAGCTGGAGCCTTCTGAGCGGCCATAGCAGAAAACCGCTTCTCAAGGCTGGTCAAACGGGCACATACCTCAGACTGCGAATCCCCGCCCAGGACAACGTCACACGGGGTCCGGAATAAGCGAGGGGGAGAGGGAGATGGCGCGGCTGACGAAGTGCTAGGCACCGGAGTACTGGATTGCCGTGCAATGTTCTGCTGTGCACAAGGGATACACAAAATGACATCATCTCCCTGGAGCGGAGTCCCACAACCCCCGCACACCTTGGATTGTCCCGAAGAACCATTCCCGGTATCTGTGGCAGCCTCCATGTGGTGAATTTTATGGTATTCGCAGAACCCAGGGATTTATGCGGTACGCGACCCGGGATGCCCCTTAATAACCTAACAATTGTCTAAAGATTGTCAAAAGATCCTGACCCAGGGGAATAGCATAAAAACCCATATATATATATATATATATATATATATATATATATATATATATATATAGTTTTATGAAAACACCCCCCACAAGCCAGGTATATAAGACCGGGAGAGCCCTGCCAGACGGGATCCCAGGATCTGAAAGACACAAAAGAAGAGGGACAACAGTCAATCCAGGCACAATAATACCCATACAAGCATAACATACAACCCCCCTCCCCCCCCCCCTCATTAACCATAGACAAAAGGAGATGGTTAAAATACACAACCAGCACTTTAAAAGGGCGTGCAGGAGCGAGGAGGCGGGAGAAGGAGGGGACGTAATACGGGGGGCCAGGACACCAACTTTATGTGACCAAAAACATCCCCCGCAAGATATCAGAAAAACGCCTACCTGAGCGAGAGCACAAGCGCAGAGAGGCACCGCAGAAGATGGCGGCCCGAACACCGCTCCGAGACAGTGAGGGAGGGGGAAGACGAGCCCCGGGAGCGCGGGAGCCAAGAAGGCCCCGCCCCTCCGGCCCCGCCCCTCCGGAACAACCAATCAGCGTGCGGTCCCGCCCCCCTGCGGCGTCAGCGCCATCAGACCGAGAACCGCGCTCAGCCTCCAAGACGGGACCGGCGGAGCAACCTGCCGGTCCCAAGTGCGCACCCAAAAGAGACACACACGTTCACCACCCTGTGCTCCCCCCTGTGCAGACCGGACACGCCAGGCTGCAAGCGCCGAGCACGGCGCTCAGCCACAGGCGGGACCGCGGCGCAGCGCGCCGCGAGGCCCCGCCCCCCCGGCTCCTGAGGGGAGAGACGCCAGCAGCAGTGACAAAGACACACAAGGCAGATCCTCAACAAAAAATCGCCACAGTAAACAGCGCATAAGCCCTCACAATACAGCAGCGCAGCAGCCACACTCACACAACCATGTCACCGGTCCCAAAGCGCGCCACACACCCCGGAGTGTAGAATAACTAAAGTCCCAGGGCTAGGCACATCCTGACCGCTAACCTACTATCAAATGGGGGCATCCCACATCCGGATCACCACTCCGGGAATCCCGCTATGCCCCGCAATGAAGGGTCGAGCGGAGGAGCTAATCTCCTAGGCACCAAGGGTGCCGGCTACCTTTTTGCCCGGCCTACAGCCGAAGCTGGGAGGCTGCCAGTAAACAGATATACTATCAAACAAGAGCAGGGCAGAAATAGACCACGGGGGGGGGGGGGGGGGGGGGGGGGCGGGGGGATACCCCGGCTACCAGCAGGAGACTTCTTTCTTCTGTCTTGTCGCCACCTTGCAGAGAACAACACTGGGTGATTCTTGGGAGGTACCAGGTATGTATAGACCGGGAGGGGCCTGTTGAAGTTTTTGGAGATTCTCTGCAATGCTGCCACCTAGCGGTGCGTTAACCCTATTGTAATTATTAATGTTTGAAGTGGGGTGTGTGACACACTTAGAATAGCCTGTCGGTATCATCAGGGAGCCCAGAATCCTTGCCTGAAGAGGACCGTGGTTCGCTATCAGACTCGCCATGACGATCCCCAGAGGAATCAGAATCATGGAACAATTCCCCCTCCTCCCTGGATTCACGGCCGCCATAGGTATCATACAAATCATTATCATTAGCAAAGAGGGACAAGCCCCTATCCAGGTGCCTCTTTTTACTAGAGGCCTTGCCGGCGGCCGGACGGGCCAGTTGCCGCTCAATGCTGGCAACGCGCAGCGCCAGGTCTGAATGAGACCCCCTACTGTCTTCCCCCTTGCTGGAAGCTAAATGCAGGCGTGGGGGAATAGGTGATGCTGCGGGCAGGATGGGACTGGGGAGAGTAGCGCTCACCCCAGCCTGGTCCGCAATAACACTCTGAGTGCAGGGAACACAGACCACGCTGCGACCGCTCACAGGGGATGCCCCGCACATGAGCCCATCCCAAAGTACCCCCAGAAGCCTCCATATGGTGATTACAGAAATCGCAAAAATAGCACAATTAACCAGTCACGGGTGCTCGGGGCTAGAAGACCCCACCTGAGATGCCCCCAAGTATCCCCTAAGGAGAGAGGAGTTGGGGGGGTTACTGGCCCGGGAGAAACCACAAGTGCAATAAGTAGGCCCGTCTGAAAAACATAAGAGCCAATGAGCATCCCACAACACATGCACAGAGAAATAAAAGGCAAATGACATGAAGGAGCAGACCCACAGACCAGGATGGAGTAAACAGCAGCCGCCCACTACCATGACCAGACCGAGTCACCGCAGGAACAACCTGCCCTCCTGGGCTGAAACGGGGATGCCTGCACCGTCACGAAGAAGAGGAGGAGGCCAGAAAATGGCGCCGACGGTAAGGATCCTCGAGGGGATCGCGGCTCCGCCCCTCGGCACCGCGAGGACCTCCGGGCGCCAACAGCGACAAAATGGCACCCGGAGGCAGAAGGAGAGGAAGACTCCCCCTCAATGGCCCCCACCAAAACGGGCGCAGCACGCCCACAGTGAAATGGCGCCGACAGGCGCAGCAGTGATGCCGCCAGCGCGCGGCTGGTCCCAGCCCCGCCCCCCCCCCCAGCAGAGAGTCCCGCTCCCATGAAGGAGGGGGAAGCATAAAAAGTCAGAAAAAGACTCAGCAATATAGTGAATTGACAGTGACACAAGCACACCAAAAAAGCATGTGGGATATATACAAAATAAGGGTGGTTTCTCCCTTCCCCCTCCAGGCTCACCATAAGCCTATGGCCGGCTACCCTTTGGTTACAGGGTCTGCGGCCCGGAGCATAGCTCTATGAACACCCGACCCCAGGTGTTCCCCTACCTTCACCTGATCCGTAAGCCGGAGCTGGGAGGCAGAAGGATCCGGAAACAGGTGGGAATAGGCTTGCAGGGTCGACGAGCTTGGTACGCCCCGCTCACCTGCGAATACCCAGAGAGAGAAAAACTTCTGTCTTCGCAGTCAGGACTGCAGATAAACTCTGGGGTCTCTGGGTAATTCCTGCCCTTTTTATGGGCCGGGAGGAGCCACAAGTCTTTCTGCAGTCAACTGCGCCACCTTGTGGTGGATTACCCAAATGTGAACAATTGAAATGAAGCAAGCCGTGCTGTACACCAGGAAAAGTGGATCTAAACAGAGCAGCCTGTGTTTTGGTGGATGCCCCCGTGTGAAACCCTCCAGGTTGCCCAATGTAACCTTTCCACGGCCCAATGGCGCATGTGCAGCCTCTCGTCCAATCAGCGCACTTGGATCTGCTCCCCAATTAGTAATTATTTTAGTTCTAGCTGCCTGTATGCCATCTCCGACATTCTCAGTGTGTGAAGGAGTTTTTACCCCTCCCTCCTCATATTAGTATTAATGATTTAGTTCTACCTTCCTGTATGCCATCTCTCACATTCTCAGTGTGTGGAGGGGTTTTCACCCCTCCCTCCTATTATATTATTAGTATTAATGATTTAGTTCTAGCTGCTTGTATGCCATCTCTCACATTCTCAGTGTGTGGAGGGGTTTTCTCGCCTCCATCCTCATATTACTATATTAGTATTAATGATTTAATTCTAGCCGCCTGTATGCCATCTCCCACATTCTCAGTGTGTGGAGGAGTTTTCAACCCTCCCTCCTCATATGATTATATTAGTATTAATGATTTAGTTCTAGCAGCTTGTATCCCATCTCCCACATTCTCAGTGTGTGGAGGGGTTTTCACCCCTCCCTCCTCATATTATATTAGTATTAATGATTTCATTCTGGTCAACTAACAGGAAGTGTGCCCAAACCGACCATTCACAAATGTCTGGCATGGGTGCACGCCCAGCTAAAGGTATAGCAGGGAGAGGCCACTGCTCGCACATGCGCCATTGGACTGGGAGAGAGTGATTATTCCCAGGGGGTGGTGACCTGGGGGGTTTCACACAACAGGGCATCCTGATTCTGGATTGGGGTGGGTATCGGTCTACTTTAAAGTAATTAAGCAGCCAGGAAAAAAACAACAAAGTACTTACCTTTTGTCCCCCGCAGCTGATCAACACTGGTCCGGCAATCAGCAACTTACCTGATGGCTGTATCCAAGCCCATGCCAAAGCCATTTACTTAAGCTTTCATTTTTTGACTGGAGGTCCACTTTAATACAAATTTGCAGAAAGATTGTATGCCAAAGGGCACCTATGGTCAAGTTACTTTGTCGCTCAAAAGTGCAACTCAATGATGGCAATAAAAGTGATTGGCAAGCCAAAAGTTATATATAAAATATTATTATTAATAAATATATATATATATATATATATATCTCCAAGAGTGGAAACACCCCCCAACTCCCTGTCCAGACATCCTGATTGGCTGCATTTCTGTTCAGCTCCTCTCTCAGTCCTGCCGATTAGCTGTCGGTACTAATCGCCTTCTGAGCCACTGGATCGCGGGCAGGTAAGTTTTTTTTTCATTTGTGAGAGGTGAGAGGGGTGAGAGATGCAGCAGGCTAAGAGCGTCTCCAGCCTGCCAGCACATAATGTGACCAGAAAAAGGGGGTGAGAGATGCTGCAGGATAAAAGTGTCTCCAGCCTGCCAGCACATAGTGTGATCAGAAAAAGGGGTGTGAGATGCTGCAGGATAAGAGCGTCTCAAGCCTGCCAGCACATAGTGGGACCAGAAAAAGGGGGGTGAGAGATGCTGCAGGCTAAGAGCGTCTCCAGCCTGCCAGCACATAGTGTGACCAGAAAAAAGGAGGTGAGAGATGTTGCAGACTAAGAGCGTCTCCAGCCTGCCAGCACATCGTGTGACCAGAAAAAAGGGGGTGAGAGATGTTGCAAGCCAAGAGTGTCTCCAGCCTGCCAGCACATAGTGTGACCAGAAAAAGAGGGCGAGAGATGCTGCAGGCTAAGAGCTTCTCCAGCCTGCCAGCACAATACGCAGCGGGGCATCCTGGGTCCTGCTGCTAACTAGTAATGCAGAACGATAGCCATTTTTGACTGTAGTCCTGCTTTGATGCCTGGGGGGAGCCTGCGGCAACCATGTGAGGCAATAGGCTGGTAATGAGGAAGCTCAGATGTGCGTTTGGGGGCGTCGTCCTTTAGTGGCGCACAGGGCACCCTCCATCCTCTGGCCGGCCCTGGCTACACCTATAGCACAGGAATAATTATTTAATTCTAGCTGCCTGTATGTCATCTCTCACATTCTCAGTGTGTGAAGGGGTTGTATGCCATCTCTCACATTCTCAGTGTGTGAAGGGGTTGTATGCCATCTCTCACATTCTCAGTGTGTGAAGGGGTTGTATGCCATCTCTCACATTCTCAGTGTGTGAAGGGGTTGTATGCCATCTCGCACATTCTCAGTGTGTGAAGGGGTTGTATGCCATCTCTCACATTCTCAGTGTGTGAAGGGGTTGTATGCCATCTCTCACATTCTCCGTGTGTGAAGGGGTTGTATGCCATCTCTCACATTCTCAGTGTGTGAAGGGGTTGTATGCCATCTCTCACATTCTCAGTGTGTGAAGGGGTTGTATGCCATCTCTCACATTCTCCGTGTGTGAAGGGGTTGTATGCCATCTCTCACATTCTCCGTGTGTGAAGGGGTTGTATGCCATCTCTCACATTCTCAGTGTGTGAAGGGGTTGTATGCCATCTCTCACATTCTCAGTGTGTGAAGGGGTTGTATGCCATCTCTCACATTCTCAGTGTGTGAAGGGGTTGTATGCCATCTCTCACATTCTCAGTGTGTGAAGGGGTTGTATGCCATCTCGCACATTCTCAGTGTGTGAAGGGGTTTTCACCCCTCCCTCCCTCATATATTAGATTATGTAATGCGAAACGATAGTCAATTTTGACTTGGCCCTGGCTACACCTATAGCACAGGAATAATGTAACGCCAATGGACATTTGTGCGTGTCAATAAAGTTACATGAAAAGTTCTAACACTCCCGTCATAGACACATCCGCCGGCTCTGCAGCAAAGCGTTTCGAAATGTTGAGACCACGTCACGACGCCTGAGACTAACTTTTTCGGAAACTTGGGAAGGACGCGTCAAGACAATGACGAGCTGCACATGTGATGAGGAAAGCAGAATTCTGGGAAATGGCGCCGCAGGGGCGCACTCACCATTAGGAAGGCGGAGTACACCACTCTGCGGGCTGTAGGGATGATCTGTCCACCGCCGCGGTGCAGAGGCTCCTGTGCAATCACTGCGTCCAGGATCTTGAACTTCACATTTCTGATCACTGTCGTGAGAAGAAACAGCAGTTAGAGGGCAGGACAAGTGTCCTTAAAGTGGACCTTCACCCTGAATAAGAGTCTTATATGTTTCCCCCCGCCCTGTACATACATTTATGTGGAATATTAATATCACACAATTTGCCCATACACCTCCTTTAATTCCAAGGTTTTGAGGTGGAAAATAAAATATAATTAGTATTAATTATTTAATTCTAGCCGCCAGTATGCCATCCCCCACATTCTCTGTGTGTGGATGGGGTTTTCACCCCTCCCTCATAATATTATAGTAGTAGTATTAATTATTTAGTTCTAGCCACCTGTATGCCATCTCCCAGATTCTCAGTGTGTGGAGGGATTTCCCCCCTCCCTCATATTATAATAGTAGTATTAATTATTTAGTTCTAGCCGCTTGTATGTCATCTGCTAGATTCTCAGTGTGTGGAGGGGTTTTCACCCCTCCTTCCTCGTATTATATTATATATATTATTTAGTTCTAGCTGCCTGTATGCCATCTCCCACATTCTCAGTGTGTGGAGGGGCTTTCATTCCTCCCTCCTCGTATTATATTATTAGTATTAATTATTTAGTTCTAGCCGCTTGTATGCCATCTCCCACATTCTCAGTGTGTGGAGGGGCTTTCATCCCTCCCTCCTCGTATTATATTATATTATTAGTATTAATTATTTAGTTCTAGCCGCTTGTATGCATCACCCACATTCTCAGTGTGTGGAGGGTTTTCACTCCTATTTAGTTCTAGCCGCCTGTATGCCATCTCTCACATTCTCAGTGTGTGGAGGGGGTTTCACACCTCCCTCATATGACTATCGCTAAAGAATGTTATGTCTGCTTAATGAGAAACAGATGTTCTTCATGTCTGATCTATACCTTCCAAATGTCTGTATAGGTTTGAAATATCCAATTGAAGTATGGAGCAACTTACACTCATCGCAGAGAGGCCCTTCTCTTGTGCCCCACTGGAATCCCTGCACAATACTGTCTTTCACAGAACTCAGAAGAGCTTTGTCCACCTACAGAGACAGACAGACAACACGTCCGGAACAATCAGGCAAAGGAAAAACTTTAACATGTATAGCTGTTTACGCCATTTGAACATTATAAAGTTGGATCATAGCCCATGATTTTGGGTCTTGCCCCACGGGGCACCTTGATTTGGGATGCCCTGCTGTGTAAAACCCCGCCCCACGTAAAACTTACCCTAGTCCTACTGCGGGCTCTCAGCCAATTAGCACACTCGGCTGCATTTATCAAAATTAACGGCAGGCTGATTCATTACTAGCGCCAGGTAACAGCAGATGAGCGTCTGTACAGCGGCGCTAAGAGTGATTACAGAGCGCCTCAGTCGCTGGCCGGCATTGATGAATTTGATGTGTGAGTCGCTATAACACCAGTACAGAGCTATATGGGAGCGAACGGTCAGTGTTTGCGACTCCATATTCATAAAAAAAAGAAAAAACAGACACACACAGCGCCGGCGCTCTGGATCTGGGCGCTGTAGCATAGAGCGCAAGACTCTGTGTGAATAAAGTCTGTTTTTGAACACATATCCACCAGTAACAAAGCAAAAACAAATGGAATGACATTGTTATAACACCACGACAACAACACTTTAGTGCCAGACCTGTATTCTGCATAAAAATATTAAAAATCCCCAAAAGTTTTCAAAAATTACTTAATAGGCCAGGAGAGGTCACACAATTATTTTGATAAAAATAAAATAAAAAGAAAAACCTGTTTAAACAGAAGAAAAAAGTAATGTTCATTGAAATGTATGGGAGAGCGACAGGTAATACCAGGCGCTCTGGAAGGCAGAGCTCCGGCACTATACACTGAGCCGTCTGTGATGATGAATCCGACGCTACACGGTGCTGTTAGAGTCGCTCACCGGAATCTCTTTGATACATGTGGTTTTGCGTACAGCGTCCGGCGTTCACAGTTCGCTACCTGGCGCTATCCCTTGATGAATAAATCCCTAAAACGCAGCTAAGGCTACTTACACTCTATGCACCTCCACCGCTATTGTGGTGCAGATGTATAGGCGCTGAGCTGCACACAACTGTGTGCTGTGCCTACGGCGCAATTCAGCGGCGTGAGGTCCCCCTTACACAGCATAACCAGCCCGGGCACCAGCTATGGGGGCTTGTAGAACAGGGCGCAGGGGCCAGCTTTGGTGGCTCCCCGCCCTGCAGGCTACAAGCCCCCATAGCTTTATGGCCCCGGGCTCTTCTGCCCCGCCGGTCAGGTAATGAGGTGGCTCGAGGTTAATGGCAAGTCACCAGCTAGTCACAGTCGACTTGCCAGACCGAGAGCCTTGTGAACTGGTATAGGGGTCTCATGGAGCACTTACCAGTTCACAAAGGGTTAATATTAAAACAAATGGCGGAGCGATTTGCGAAGATATACTCCAATGATGATACGCAAACGGTCAGGTGTGAAAGGGGACCTAAAGGCCGCGTCTAGCCAAGCGTACGGTCAGCTTCCTGTTAATAGTAAGCATGTCTGCACTGGCTATTTACAAAGGCCTGGTGCGGGTGCGCTCCCTAGTAAAGGTAAGGTATAGCTGAAGGTGGGCACGGATCGGGGTCAGGTGAGGTTTTACAGGGCACTATGGGGGTTTCACACAGTGGGGAATCCTGAATCGGGGTGCTCCGGAGGGGGAATCAGGTCTTATAGACTCCAGGGCTGCTTTTGGTCCATATGTGCTAAAGAGGGGGTAAACACTGTAGCTGCAATCCTACGGCAATGCACTGGCAACCCGACCACCGTGCTGTACTTACCTGAGCAGTGTTCAGAAAGGTCCATGTGGCCAGATTAATGAGGACTTAACATCCTCTAACCCAACAGCAAGGGGATAGATGTGCGATGTCCCCGGGGCAAGGACCTGAACCCGGGATGGTGAAATACCCGGGTTTTCTTCTGCTTTATGGATTGTGACATATCCATGCACAGTGCCAGGAAAAACCTGGACTTGGACCCAACAAGGCGGGGCAGATGCCAGGGGGACCCCACTGACAGGGCCGGCCTTTGGGGTGTGGCGGTGCTTGACCGGCGGTGGACTGAGAGGGCACTGCCACAGCTGATACCCACATCTCCTCAAATGGCGGGGTTCCACACAATGGGGCATTTAGATTCCATTGGAGGAAGTGCTGGGTTCTGTTCTGCTTTATGGATTGTGACGTATCCATGCACAGTGCCAGGACAAACCTGGACTCAGAAAGGTGGAGCAGCTGCCTAGGGCCCCCACCCTCCAGGAGGGCCCACCGACAGGGCCGGCCTTTGGTGTGTGTGTTGAACTGGGAGGGCACCGCCACAGCTGGTGCCCACATCTCCTGGAATGGCCGGGTACCACACAACGGGGCGTCTCGATTTAGATTCCAGGGGAGGAAGTGCTGGGTTTTGTTCTGCTTTCCAGTTACCCACCCTTAGCTGATTTCCTATCCCTGGAGCATCCCAATCTGTGACACCCTACTGTGTGACACCCCCTGGGATCGCTGGGATACCCACTATACAAGCAATTCCACCCCTGAGTTTTGGTCCACTTTACAGGGGTATCTCAATTTGGGATGCCCCTGTTTGTAAAAGAATCCCCCTGGTTTGGCCGGTAACTCAAACTGGTGATCCCACAGTGCATTCACAGTTCCAGAAAAGTAATGAACAAAGGGGGAGGAGGGGGGTCACACACAGGGGCATCCAAAATCAGGAGGAGCTAGATTCGATTAGACTCCGAGGTCAGGTTTAAAGGGGTTTGGTGCGCTTCAAAGTAGACCAAAACTTTTGGTCCAAATAGCCTGATCCTTAGGGGGCATTCAGATTTGGGACGTCCCTCGGTGATGTGACGCGACTCTTCACCACAAAGGGGCCCACTGAGACCATGCCGCCCAAGGGCCCACATAAACCTGGAGCCGGCACTGTCTGCACTATATAAAGGTCACATGGGCAAACACCTACCTCAGATGGCAAAGTGTCGTCTACCAAGATGTTGGGCCCGGTGGTGTCTGGCCCGAATGCCCAGATGGAACGAGCGGCCAGTAGATCCCAGTCGTATTTGGTCTGGAAAAATTCTCCAAGCTTCTTTCTGTAATTCAGCGAGAGAAGAGATTACCAACCGTCACATTATTATTATTTAAAGAGGACTAAAACCGAGTGCGATCGCCTGGGAATCTAAGATTCCTGGGCCGATCGATTCCCTCCCCCTGGGGCATACAAAATCAGGATGCCCCACTGTGTAAAACCCTCCAGGTTGCCCCATACACTTACCTTGCTTCCGGATCCAACCGAGCATCCCTGCTATCCCTCTGGCAGGGTGCGTGTCTGCGTCAGGCATTTGTGAATGGCCGGTGCGGACATGCTCCCTGTTATAAGGAAGCGGGGGACGCGGCCGGCAGCGTGTTCGGAGCCGCTGGCCTTAGACGAAGGCTTAGATGGCGTGTCGTCAGCGGCTGCGAGCGCGCTGATTGGACGAGCGGCCGCACATGCATGAATATAAAGTGGATCAAAACCCAGGATTTTGAGTATCCTGAGTTTTGGTCAATGCCCGGCTGTGGGAAACCCCGCAGGTCGCCCAGTCTCTCTCACCCTTCCCCGGTCCTACGGTGCATGTGCAGCCCTCTCGTCCAATCAGCGCTCTCAGATCCGCTCCCGCCCCTTTGTCCAAGAGTTAGTCTAAGGAGCACGTTGGTGGGCGCATCCCCCGCTACCCTGTAACAGGGAGCGTGCCCGCGCCGGTCATTCACAAATGCCATTGCGCCCCGCCAAAGGGATAGTGGGGATGCGGGCGCAGCTCGCACATGCGCCGTTGGACTGGGAATGAAGGCGAGTTTTTGGGCAACCTGGGGCGGTTTCACACAGCGGGGTATCCTGAATCTGGATACCTCGGGGGGAGCGAGTACGCTTACCCTGGAGTCTCAGGCTCCAGGGCGGGTTTTGGTCCACTTTAATAACCTTTATTTTCCCTGTGTTCGGTCCGGGCTGTCCCAGTTATCCATATACATGTGGGTAGTCCGCCACCAGGTGGCGCCAGTTACTGCAAGATCCAAAGCTCCTCCCGGCCTCCGATAAATAGAGCCGTTTCCATGGAAATCCCCAGATTTGTCTTGCAGTAGCTACTGCGAAGATCGTCTGGAAACTCTCTCTGGATCATGGCAGTTGAGTGGGGCATTTGTAAGCCTGTCTGCCGCCCTATTGCCTCTGTTCCTGTGGACCCAGTTTTGCCTCCCAGCCTCGGCTGATGGGAACAGGTGAAGGTAGGGAGAATGCCGGGGCGGGCGTTCACAGAGCTAGACCTATATTGCCCGGGGATATGCCCTTCTCTGTGCCCACAAGCTTTATTGTCATGTGTTGTGCTTTTTACCTCAGTTTTACTTTTTTTACCTCAGACTTTGCTGGCAGCTTTGTTCATACTCACCTCATGGTGTCCTGCTTCAAGGCACTGCCCTTCGCCCAGTTCCACATGAGACCTCTTCAATTGAATCTGTTGACCGGTTGGGACCAGACGCAGGAATCCCTGGATCAAGATTTTTCACTGTCCCCCATGGTCAGACAGTCCCTCTTGTGGTGGTAGGATTCCAGAAATCTGTTGGTGGGCAAGTCCTTTCTGACTCCCCGGTGGGAGATAGTTACCACGGACGCCAGTCTGACCAGCTGGGGAGGTTTTTGGCAAACGCTGAAGATCCAGGGTCAGTGGGGGCCACAGGAGGCCCACTTACCCATCAATCTCCTGGAGCTGAGAGCGATGCGGTTGGTGCTTCTTCAATTGACTCCACATCTAAGGGGTCGTGCGATTCAGGTCCGCTCGGACAATCAGACGGCTGTCGCCTACATCAATCACCAGGGCGGGACTCGGAGCAAGCGAGTCCTTCGGGTGGTGTCCTATATTCTGACTTGGGCGGAGGAGAATGTTCCCTGCATCTCGGCGGTTTACATCCCCGGGGTAGAAAACCAGGAGGCAGACTCCCTGAGCAGGGGGACGTCGCGTCTGGGGGGAATGGTCTCTCAGCAACAAGATCTTTCACGCTCTGCGTCTCTGCTGGGGTCAGCCATATGTGGACCTGTTTGCGTCCAGACACAATCACAAGCTTCCAAGGTTCGTCTCCCTGTTAAGAGATCCTCTGGCCTTCATCCACAGAATTGCCATAGTATCTGTGGCGGAGTTCAGGCTCCTTTATGCATTTCCTCCGTTTCCACTCCTGGGCCGAGTGCTGCGCAAGAAAAGGGGCTGTACCAACCATCCTGGTGGCTCCTCGTTGGCCGAGGCGGAGTTGGTTCGCGGACATAGTCCAGATGTCAGTCGATCGCTACATCATGCCCGACGACCCAGGACTTCTCAGGGATCGCTGCGGCACCCCAATTTACAGACGCTGGCTTCGACGGCCTAGATATTGAAACCTCAATCCTAACGGATTAAGGGCCATCGTCCACGGTTGTTCAGATCATGATTCAGGCGCGGAAGAAGTCTTCTTCCACGATTTACTACAGAGTTTGGCATGTCTACATTTCTTGGTGTGAATCCAAGAGTTTCCCTTGTCGCACTTTTTCTATTTCTAGGATTTTGGAATTTTTACAACACGGCTTGGACTTGCGTCTACAGCTGGGAACGCTCAAGGGCCAGGTCTCGGCTTTGGCCATCTTTTTCCAAAGATCCTTTGCCAACCATAGGCTGCTCAGGACTTTTTTCCCAAGGAGATACCCATGTACGTCCACCGCGTAAGCCTGTATTACTGGTGTGGGATTTGAATTTGGTGCTTTCTGCGCTCCAGAGTCCTCCCTTTGAGCCTTTGTCTATCTTGACCCTAAAGGTGGTCTTTTTGGTAGCCATCACCTCGGTGCGCCGGGTGTCAGAACTGGAACTTTGTATGAAGCCTCCTTACTTTGAGCGGCATAAGGATAAGGTGGTTTTTCGCTTTAGGCCTGATTTTTTGCCTAAGGTCATTCTCCCTTTCATCTTAACGAGGAAGTTGTTTTGCCTTCCCTGTGTCCGGAACCGTCTAATTCTAAGGAGAGGACCCTCCATGCCTTGGATGTGGTCAGAGCCATTAAGTACTACCTGGTTGCGTCTGAATCCCTCAGGAAGTCGGATTCTCTCTTTGTTCTCACTGAAGGTTCTAGAAAGGGCTTGCCTCTGGCCAAGTCCACTCTCAGCAAGTGGATTAGACAGGCGGTGGTGCAAGCCTACTCTGCCAAGGGGAATGATCCCCCTTTTCGTGTTACAGCTCATTCTACTAGAGCTATTGGTGCTTCCTGGGCTTTTCAGCACCAGGCCTCTGTTGAACAAGTTTGTAAGGCCGCTACCTGGTCTTCTGTTCATACCTTTACTAAGTTTTACAAGGTTGATGTTATGGGCCTCAGCTGACGCTGCTTTTGGCCGAAAGGTGCTTCAGGCGGTAGTGAAATGAACTACATGCTGTTCCGCTCTGGGGATCCCGCCCTATTATGGACACTGCTTTTGGATGTCCCACAAGTATATGGATACTTGGGACAGCCCGGACTGAACACAGGGAAAAATACAATTCTGTAGAATTGGTTTTGCCTGTGTTTAGTCCGGGCTGTCCCACCCCGCCCTGGGTGACTTTTATGGTGATTTTTTTTTTATTGGACCGTTGTCCTCATCTTGTTTGGAGAGAGTACATGCTGTAGCATGTTTGTTAACATGTTTTTCTTAGCCTCCCGGCCTGTCTCCTTTACTGCTTTTGACGTTCCGGGGATTTCCATGGAAACGGCTCTAATTATAGGAGGCCGGGAGGAGTTACAGCTTTGGATCTTGCAGTAACTGGCGCCACCTGGTGGCGGACTACCCACACATATATGGATAACTGGGACAGCCTGGACCAAACACAGGCAAAACCAATTCTACAGGTGAGTACTCACAGAATTGTATTTTTTATAGTTAAAGTGGACCAAAAGTCAGCTCGATTGGCCCGGGAATCTATAAGATTTTGATTCCCTCCCCCTGGGGGATCCAAAATCGGGATGCCCTGCTGTGTGAAACCCCCCAGGTTGGCCCATACACTTAACTCGTTTCCCGGTCCAACGGCGCAAGGGTGAGCCACATCCCCGCTATCCCTCTAGCAGGGTGCGTGCTGGCTCCAGCCATTTGTTGAAGGCATTTGTAAATGGCCAGGATGGGCACACTCCCTGTTAAGAGGTAAGCAGGGGATGCAGTCTGAGCCACTGGCCTAGACGACGTGACATCAGCGGCTCCGAGCGCACCAATTCGACAAGCGGCCGCACATGTGCCGTCGGATTGTGAAGAGGTGAGTTGCGCTTGGTGATCTGAGGGGTTTCACATAGCAGGGCACAACCGATCAGAGGGCCCTGAGATAAAGGACCAAAGCCCAGGATAGTCAAAATCTTGGGTTTTAGTCCACATTATTCCAGATAAACAGCCTGGCACTGTTGGAAAACTTCCCGGCGCTCACTTGCCCCATCTACAGGCATGACAGTGAAGCATTGTCAGCACTTACATTTGCCCCAGCACCCACTCAAAGCCGAAACACTGCCTCATTGATTTTTGTTTCTCCTGGTAGCGGCCTTATTTATTTATAGTTAAAGTGGACCAAAACCCAGCTCGATCCCCCGGGGGCAGGCCAGCCCTAGAATCTTTTAGATCTAAAGGGTTTTGACCAACTTTAAAAGTAAAAAAAAATTAAAAGAAAATAGACTGTTACGCGTCTAACTTCCTCCATGTAAAGAATCAGCCGTCTTGTGCATGAGGAACCTGTTATCAAACAGCCAATCAGGTTCCAGAACAGCCCTTTATTACTGCGATAAGCCCCCGAATCTGACCTGTTCCACGAGATCTGAACCACTTCATTCTCAATGTCTTCGGCCAAACCTTTCTCCAGCGGCTCCGCGATCATCGTGATCTTGTTTCTAAAAAAAATGTAAGGATACAGAATAAAAGGGGAACAAACACTATGGCCTGTCATAGGCACAATACGAGCAGTGAATAATGAACAGATAAAAAAAAATAAAGGCACTTACCTGTTGCCCCGTGGCTGATTGGTGCTAGCTCAGCGATCAGTAACTCACCTTATTGCTGGATAAGAGCCTGTGTGGCAGCCCTGGCTCCCTGTATGGTCCATATAGGGCATATATATATATATATATATATATATATATATATATATATATACACACACACAGAGCCCCTCTCTCTCTATATTTTATTATATTATAATATATATATCCTGTATGTATAGAAAAAAAAACATACAGGGCATATCTATATAACAAACATACAGGATAAATATATAAATATATATATATATATATATATATATATATATATATATATATATATATATATATATATATATATATATAGTTTATTCGGTTACACAATCCTCTTACTTCTTATTCGGAGTCTCCGCGAAACATTTCAGTGACGAGGTCTCCACAACAGTCTCACAAAACGTCACTACGGGATCGGCGACCTGCAGGGACATGAACCATCAATAATAACGGCAATTTCACTAGCAACAGTGTCTAACTAGAACTTAACTAACTAGAGACCAAAACCAAGTTTAAAGTGGACCAAAACCATCCATGGACTTGTGAACAACACTTTTCCATGAACACACCAGTGAATAAACGCTATATTAGTGATTGCACACAAGCGAATTACACACAGTGGACACCCCAGTGAATAAACACTATATTCTAAGTATGTCACACACCCCACTTCAATCATTAATTATTACACTTGGGGTTATACTCACCGCTAGGTGGCAGTGTTGCAGAGAAGTCCAGAAAGCAACAAGCCCCTCCCGGTCTATACATACCTGGTACCTCCCAACAATTCCCCAGTGTTCTTCTCTGCAAGGTGGCGACAAGACAGAAGAAAGAAGTCTCCTGCTTGCAGGTAGCCGGGGTATCACCCCGCCCCCCCCCCCCCCCATGGTCTATTTCTGCCCGGCTCTCTTTTTTGTATATCCCCTGGTTAATGGTAGCCTCCCAGCTTAGGCTGTAGGCCGGACAATGGTAGATAGCACTTTAGGTGCTTAGGAGATTAGCTCCTCCGCTCGACCCCATATTATGGGGCATAGCGGTGATCCGGATGTGGGATGCCCCAGATCTGTTGCCCCCCTTAGGTTTTCCTCTCACTTTTCCCTCATCTTGACTCAATCCCTTTCCTTAGAACGTGTGTTGAGTGTATGTGTGTGTGTTGGGGCAGGGGCGGGTGGCCTGAGCGGCGCTGGCCCGCCTGCTTCTGCCTCTTAATGGGTGCTTGGGGGCTCCTGGAGCCCCTGTGTCTTAACTTGTGGGGACGGGTCGGGCGGGGGTTCCGCCGGCCCGCCACCCGGTTTCTGAGGGCGGGCGCCATGTTTGGCGCCCGTCTTTTTGTTCTCTTTTTTACCTCAGCCAGGGTGGGCGGGGCCTGGCGGCGCGCTGCGCCTGGGATGCTAGGGCGCCGTGGACATCGGCGCCCCGCTGGCAGTTACTGTTGGCGGGCGGGACCGGGCGCCATGCATGCCACTGGTGCGCCAGACGGCTTCTGCGGGCGCCATTGCTCGCGGCGCCCGTGGCTCGCTCGGTAGCTTTAGTGGTGCTGGGGCGCCGTGGACTTGGGCGCCCGCTGACTGTTTCCATTGGCGGGCGGGACCGGTTGGCGCCCTTTCAGTACAGGGTCTCAGGTAGGCGGTGTGTCATTTCTGGTCCTGTTATGCTGACTGAACGCTCTTTTAGTGAGAGTGTTCAGTTAAAAGGGGCAGCTGTTGTCTCTCTTTAGCACTCACGGCTGACTGTCATTTTGTCTTACATGGTTTGTGCCCTCCACCCTCCCCCCCCCCCCCCCCCCCGGGGTGACGGCAGGGTGCTTCAGCTGGGCTTTGGGGCATGCTGGCTGGAAGTGCTTATATTTGTTATATGTATTGGGCTCTCCCGGTCTTATATACCTGGCTATTGGGTTTGGCTTATAGGCCTTTTTTTTTTTTTGCTAATTTCCCTGACAGGCCTATTTATATATATATATATATAATTTTTTTTTTATATTAAAATCCCAGAGGGGCATCCCGGGTCGCTTACTGCGTAATTCCCTGGGGTCTGCGAATACCATAAATTCACCATATGGAGGCTACCAGAGATACCGGAAACAGTCCAGGCTGTGTGGGGGGTGTGGGACTCCGCTCCCAGGGGATGATATCATTTGTATTACATGTGCACAGCGGAACATTGAGCGCCAGTCCGGCACTCCGGTGCCCGGTACTTCTTCGGCCGCGCCATCTCCCTCCCCTCCTCGCCTGTTCCGGACCCCGTGTGACGTTGTCATGGGTGGGGATTCGCAATCTGAGGTATGCGCCCGATTGGCCAGCCTCGAGAAAATGTTTTCCGCAGTGGTCGCTCAGAAGGCTCCAGCTAAGCGGAAACATCTGTCTCCGCCTCCGCCGGACTCAGATGAGGAAGTTGTTGAGGCGCTGGATTGGTCAGATCGTCCCCTTGAAGAGGGTGAGCTTGTTGAGGAAGTAGAGGATTCCGAGGTTCAGCAGTTGCCGGGCGCTGAGGCGGACCAGGCTGAAGGGCCCCCCCCGATACGCCTACTATTCTGGCCCAAATGTTTGAGGTTTTGGATTTGGATCCTCCGGAAGTTGCTCCTCGGCCTAAGGGTCAGCTTTTTGGGGTGTCCAAGCAACGCTTGGAGTTTCACAGTCAACGGCATTTCGAGGACGTTGTCCTTATGCAATGGGAGCAACCTACGCGTCTCGTCGGGGTACCGCCTAGCTGGGATAGAAAGTATCCTTTTCCGGCGGATTTGATGAAGCGTTGGTCTGTGCCTCCCGAGGTGGATGCTCCGGTTTTGGGTCTGTCTAATACGGCGGTTGTACATTCTCCTGACACGACTTCTCTCAAGGACGGCGAGGATCGCCGGATTGATCAGCTGGCCCGCCATGGTTTTGTCTGTGCGGGTTCAGTTTTGAGGCCTGTTTGTGCTTCGGCTCTTTTGACATTGGCGGTTAGGTCTATTGTCAGGGATTTATGTGTGGATCTTGATCCTACTGGTGATGAGTTTCTTGCTCTTAAGCGTTGTGACTCCTTCTTGTCATTTATTCTGGCCGCTCAGGATGATGCCATGTTGATGTGTGGCAGGGCTACTGCTCTGTTGGTGGCTATTCGCCGCTCTGTGTGGTTGAGACAGTGGACGGCTGATTTTAATTCTAAAAGATCGCTCACGGCTCTTCCCTTTTTGGGTTTGAGGCTTTTCGGTGAAAAGCTGGATTCTGTTGCCAAGGGTGGTAAGTTACCTCAGTGCAAGAAATTTCTCCGTTCCTTTCGGGGGGCGGCCCCCTTCAATCCGTCCTTTCGGGGAGCCAGAGCCGGCAGGGGTGCGGGCTTCTCGGCCTCCAGGGGCGCCAGTTGGAATAGGGGTAGAGGCCGTGGCCGTCCCGTTCACGCCTGGGGCGCCAAGCCCAAGCCAGCTGCCAAGCCCGCTCAGCAATGAGGGGGCGCCCTCACCCGTACGGGTGGGGGGACGGTTGCGACTTTTCTCCCGAGCGCAGGGGCTCCTGGCAGCGGTAAGGAATCTTCTGGAATTGGCAGTCATCTGCCCGGTCCCTCTTTCGGAGGTGGGGCGCGGGTATTATTCCAATCTCTTCACTGTACCCAAAAAGGATGGGTCGTTCCGTCCCATCCTGGATTTGAAGTTTCTCAACCGGTTTATTCGTCCCCGGAAGTTCCGTATGGAAACCCTGCGGTCTGCGATCGGTTCGCTTCGGCAGGGGGACTTTATGACGTCCATAGACATCAAGGATGCATACCTTCACATTCCGATTTTTCCAGCCCATCAGAGGTTCCTTCGTTTTGTGGTGGAGGATCGGCATTTCCAGTTTGTGGCTCTTCCATTCGGCCTCACATCGGCTCCGAGAGTGTTCACCAAGGTGTTGGCGGGAGTGATGGCCCTGCTCAGAGCTCAGGGGATTCGCATTGTGCCTTACCTGGACGATCTTCTCATCATGGCACCTTCCTTCAGTCAAGCGGAAGGGGACACCAGCATGGTGGTGTCTATGCTGGAGAGGTTCGGCTGGGTGATCAACTACCCCAAGTCCTCTCTGGTTCCGGCCAGGGTGGTGACCTTTCTGGGGATGTCCTTGGACTCTTGCCAGCACAGAGTTTTTCTCCCTCTGGCCAAGGTTCTTTTGATTCAGGAATTGGCTCAGCTTCTTCTCTCCCATCCTCGCCCGTCCATTCGGCTAGGGATGAGACTGGTGGGGTTGATGGTAGCCTCTTTCGAGGCAGTTCCCTTCGCGCAGTTTCACACGAGGACGCTTCAGCTTCATCTTTTGGCGTCTTGGGACCGGCGACCGCGGTTGTTGGATCGGTCCTTACGGATGTCCCCTCGGGTTCGGCAGTCTCTTCTGTGGTGGATGGTCTCGGACAATCTTCTGAAGGGCAGGTAATTTTTGACCCCGCTTTGGGAAACTGTCACCACGGACGCCAGTTTGTCAGGATGGGGAGGTTTCTGGAAGGATCTTCGGTTCCGGGGGCGGTGGGGCCCTCAGGAAGCCCACTTGCCCATCAATGTTCTGGAGTTGAGAGCCATCAGGTTGGTTCTGTCTCACTTGACGCAGCATTTACAGGGCCTGCAGGTTCAGGTTCGGTCGGACAATCGGACGGCGGTTGCTTACATTAATCACCAAGGAGGGACTCGCAGTCTGGGTGCCCACAGAGAGGTGTCTCTGATTCTAGTTTGGGCAGAGACTCATGTCCCTTGCATCTCGGCAGTGTACATTCCAGGAGTGGAAAACACGGAGGCGGACTTTCTGAGCCGGTGTTCGTCTCGCCGGGGGGAATGGTCTCTCCATCCCCAGGTGTTTCGGTCACTTTGTCTCCAGTGGGGGACGCCGGAGGTGGATCTGTTTGCCTCTCGTCACAATTACAAACTTCCGACATTCGTGTCGCTTTCTCAGGATCCTCTGGCTCTGGATGCCATGGCTCTGAGCTGGAGGTACCTGGGGTTTCTTTATCCGTTTCCTCCGATCCCCATGCTAGGCAGGGTGCTGCGAAAGTTGGTTCTGGAAGGAGTTCCCGCCATTCTCGTGGCTCCAAGGTGGCCAAGGCGGGTGTGGTTCGCAGACATCGTTCGTCTGGCAGTGGATCAGTTCGATCTGCCTCTTCGGCCGGATCTTCTCACTCAGGGCCAACTGTGTTACCCCAGTTTACCAACGCTGGCTTTGACGGCTTGGCTGCTGAGACCTCCATCTTAAAGGAGGAGGGTCTTTCGGATTCGGTCATTCGGACTCTTATTAGTGCCAGGAAGAGATTCTCTTCTTCCATCTATTATAGGTCTTGGAGATCTTATATTGATTGGTGTGAGGCTAGGTCTTTGCCTTGCCGGGTCTTTTCTATTTCTAGGATTTTGGAATTTCTTCAATCAGGGCTGGACTCTGGTCTTCAGCTGAGTACTTTGAAGGGGCTGGTTTCTGCTTTGTCTATCTTTTTTCAGAGGTCTTTTGCAAGCCATCCTTTGGTCAAGACTTTTTTCCAGGGGGTTTCGCATCTGCGGCCGCCTAGGAAGCCGTTGCTCCCTGTTTGGGATTTGAATTTGGTTCTCTCTGCTCTTCAGGCTCCTCCTTTTGAGCCTTTGCGGGATATTGCTCTGTCCACTCTTACTCAGAAGGTTGCCTTTCTGGTGGCCATCACTTCGGTTCGGCGTGTTTCAGAGTTGGCAGCCTTGTCGATTCAGGCTCCTTATTTTGAGGAACATCAGGACAAAGTGGTTTTTCGTTTCAAGCCAGACTTTCTCCCTAAAGTGGTCTCTGCTTTTCATCTTAATCAGGACATTGTTCTTCCTTCTTTGTGTCCTAAGCCTAGGAATGTCAAGGAGAGTGCGTTGCACTGCTTGGATGTGGTACGTTGTGTCAAGTACTATCTGCGTATTACGTCTTCTTTTCGTAAGACTGATGCCTTTTTCGTGGTGCCCTGTGGGCCTAGGAAGGGCTTGGCCCCGGCTAAGTCTTCCATTAGCAAATGGATTCGTCAGGCGATTGTTGGGGCCTACTCTGCCAAGGGGAAGGATCCCCCTTTTCGTGTTACTGCTCATTCTACTCGTGCGGTTGGTGCGTCCTGGGCTTTTCAGCACCAGGCTTCTGTTGAACAAGTTTGTAAGGCTGCTACTTGGTCTTCGGTTCACACTTTTTCTAAGTTTTATAAGGTTGATGTGCGGGCCTCAGCGGATGCTGTTTTTGGCCGCAAGGTTCTGCAGGCTGCAGTGGTTTGAGTTTTTCTGCGTTATTGCCTGGTTGGATACCCGCCCTTTTCTGGACACTGCTGTTGGATGTCCCAAGCGTAATAATTAATGATTGAAGTGGGGTGTGTGACATACTTAGAATAATACCATTTTGTGAATACTCACCTGTAAAATGGGTATTATAAGTATGTCACACACCCCACTTCACCCGCCCTTTTTTGGTATCCTGGTTCTTTATATGGTGAAGTTTTTTATTTTACAGTTGAGGGTTACCATTTTTTTTTTCCTGGTACCTTGTCTTTACTGCTGTTTGAACACTGGGGAATTGTTGGGAGGTACCAGGTATGTATAGACCGGGAGGGGCTTGTTGCTTTCTGAACTTCTCTGCAACAGCGCCACCTAGCGGTGAGTATAACCCATGACTAATGATTTAATATCTGAAGCGGGGTGTGTGACATACTTATAATACCCATTTTACAGGTGAGTAATCACAAAATGGTATTATTAGTGATTACACACAAGTGAATTACACACAGTGGACACCCCAGTGAATAAACGCTATATTAGTGAATACACACAAGTGAATTACACACAGTGGACACCCCAATGAACACTATATTAGTGACTACACACAAGTGAATAACGAACAGTGGACACCCCAGTGAATAAACACTGTATTAGTGATTACACACAAGTGAATTACACACACACGCGTATTAGTGATTACACACAAGTAAATTACACACAGTGGACACACCAGTGAATAAACACTATATAAGTAATTACACACAAGTGAATTACACACACACACATTAGTGATTACACACAAGTAAATTACACACAGTGTTCACCCCAGTGAATAAAGACTATATTAGTGACTACATACAAGTAAATTACACACACACATTTTAGTGAATACACAGGTGGACTACACACAGGTGAACTACACACAGGTGAACTACACACAGGTGAACTACACACAGGTGAACTACACACAGGTGAACTACACACAGGTGAACTACACACAGGTGAACTACACACAGGTGAACTACACACAGTGGACACCCCAATGAATAAACACTATATTAGTGACGACACAAGTGAATTCCACACACACGTATTAGTGATTACACACAAGTAAATTACACACAAGTAAATTACACACAGTGGACACACCAGTGAATAAACACTATATAAGTAATTACACACAAGTAAATTACACACACACATTAGTGATTACACACAAGTAAATTACACACAGTGTTCACCCCAGTGAATAAAGACTATATTAGTGACTACATACAAGTAAATTACACACACACACATTTTAGTGAATACACAGGTGAACTACACACAGGTGAACTACACACAGGTGAACTACACACAGGTGAACTACACACAGGTGAACTACACACAGGTGAACTACACACAGGTGAACTACACACAGTGGACACCCCAATGAATAAACACTATATTAGTGACGACACAAGTGAATTCCACACACACGTATTAGTGATTACACACAAGTAAATTACACACAAGTAAATTACACACAAGTAAATTACACACAGTGGACACACCAGTGAATAAACACTATATAAGTAATTACACACAAGTAAATTACACACACACATTAGTGATTACACACAAGTAAATTACACACAGTGTTCACCCCAGTGAATAAACACTATATTAGTGATTACACACAAGTAAATTACACACAGTGGACACACCAGTGAATAAACACTATATTAGTGACTACACACAGGTGAGTAACACACAAAGAGGCAGTGCAGTGCACACATGCCAGGAGCGGTGGCCCGGGGAGCGATTGTGTATTAGGGCCCTTCATGGCTGGGAATGGTCACCTTCCGGACACAGCCATGTTTCCCTACCTCTAGGCCAATAAAAAAATATAAAGTATAAGAGTAAACTAAATAAAATGTCCAGCTAGGATGAAACATGCTACTATCTCGCACGATGGACCTAGAAGCTAAATACATGCTGCAACTACGTCCACATAGTAAGTCAGGAAAGGATGACGCCATGCAGTGTAATTTAATAGCCACGCCCACCTTGATATCGATCTCTGAATACATCTTGCGGAGGTCGTGCATGACGCAGTCCAGGTACAGCTCTCCGGTGCCCAGAATGACGTGCTCGCCGGACTCCTCCACCTAAACACACAGAGGTCATGTGACTCAAGTGAAGCGCGGCCGGCCACTAGGACTAAAGGAAGACAACTATTGTGTAAAGAGACGCGTATGGCAACAGCTACAGTCCACCGACATCTTCTAATGGAAGCCTAGTGTCAGTAATAGGCAGCCATACAGTACCTTGAGCCTAGTGTCAGTAATAGGCAGCCATACAGTACCTTGAGCCTAGTGTCAGTAATAGGCAGCCATACAGCACCTTGAGCCTAGTGTCAGTAATAGGCAGCCATACAATACCTTGAGCCTAGTGTCAGTAATAGGCAGCCATACAGCACCTTGAGCCTAGTGTCAGTAATAGGCAGCCATACAGCACCTTGAGCCTAGTGTCAGTAATAGGCAGCCATACAGTACCTCGAGTCTAGTGTCAGTAATAGGCAGCCATACAGCACCTTGAGCCTAGTGCCAGTAATAGGCAGCCATACAGTACCTTGAGCCTAGTGTCAGTAATAGGCAGCCATACAGTACCTTGAGCCTAGTGCCAGTAATAGGCAGCCATACAGTACCTTGAGCCTAGTGTCAGTAATAGGCAGCCATACAGTACCTTGAGCCTAGTGCCAGTAATAGGCAGCCATACAGCACCTTGAGCCTAGTGCCAGTAATAGGCAGCCATACAGTACCTTGAGCCTAGTGTCAGTAATAGGCAGCCATACAGTACCTTGAGCCTAGTGTCAGTAATAGGCAGCCATACAGTACCTTGAGCCTAGTGTCAGTAATAGGCAGCCATACAGTACTTTGAGCCTAGTGTCAGTAATAGGCAGCCATACAGTACCTTGAGCCTAGTGTCAGTAATAGGCAGCCATACAGCACCTTGAGTCTAGTGTCAGTAATAGGCAGCCATACAGCACCTTGAGTCTAGTGTCAGTAATAGGCAGCCATACAGTACCTTGAGCCTAGTGTCAGTAATAGGCAGCCATACAGAACCTTGAGCCTAGTGCCAGTAATAGGCAGCCATACAGCACCTTGAGTCTAGTGTCAGTAATAGGCAGCCATACAGCACCTTGAGCCTAGTGTCAGTAATAGGCAGCCATACAGTACCTTGAGCCTAGTGCCAGTAATAGGCAGCCATACAGTACTTTGGGCGTAGTGTCAGTAACATGCAGCAGAGACATACAGTACTTTGGGCCTAGTGTCAGTAATAGGCAGCAGAGACATACAGTACCTTGGGTCTAGTGTCAGTAATAGGCAGCCATACAGTACCTTGAGTCTAGTGTCAGTAACAGGCAGCAGAGACATACAGTACCTTGGTGGTGAGGGAGGGGTAACTCTTGTTCACTTTCCTCAATCCGTCTAACATCTTGGGCAGCTCCGATGGGTTCACGGGCTCCACCGCAATCTTAATGACAGACGTGGTGTTAAACTTCAGCGGCCGAAAAATCTGAGCCTGAGAAGACACGAGGGGACGCGAATGATTGGTCAGGTCACCGGGGAATACAGAAAATCACATAGAATTGTAAGAAATAGAGAATATATTATAGTATATAATAGAATATAAAATATAACATATTGGAGATATAAGTTTAAAATATGTTAATTAGATCTCCAAGTATCTTCCTAGGATGGTAATTGAGCCTGACAGTCTGATTTATTACTAAAGCCAGGTAGCGACAGATGAGCGTCTGTAGCGAGGATTTCAGAGCGACCGCTAGTAGTCGCTGTGCTCGGCTATGGTTAGTTGTTTCATCGCAGGCCGGCATTGATGAATATGATGTGAGAGTCGTAGAACTATGCTGTATGGGACCGAACGATAGTGCCAGCTCAGTGCAACTGACTCACACCACATTCATAAAAAAAAACAGCCTCAAACATCGCCGGCGCTCAAAATCGGATAGTTGCAGCCCATATCGCCAGAGGCTGTGTGATTAAAGTCTGATTTTGAACATGTATCCACTAGTAACAAAGCGAAAACATATGGAATGACATTGTTATCACATTGTAACACGAACACTTTAATACCAGACATGTAAGGACGATTCTGCATAAAAATATTAATCCAAAAAGTTTTCAAAAATGACATTTTCTTGCCCAGGATACATGTCAGAAGTTTTGATTTTTTTTTTTAAGGAAACAAAAAAAAAAAAATTGGGATCAGGAAAGGGATTTAAGGATCGTCCATAGAAATGTATGGGAGACGCCAGGTAGCGACAGGTAAGACGTAGCACTCTGCAAGGCTGAACGCCAGGGCTGTACGCTGAGCCTGGAAAAATGATGAATCGGACGATACATGGCGTTGTTCTAGTCGCTCACTAGATTCGGCCTAATAAATGTGTAATTGCTGCCATGTCCGGCGTTCACCTGCCGCTTAACAGGCACTACCAGGCGCTATCCCTTCATGAATAAGGCCCTTAGATGCTAATTTGATATCGACGGAGACCCCCCGACATCTTGGCTGCGGTCGGGTGGACACAACAGATTTGGGTGTATAAAGGATTCTTAATTATGTAAATGAAGTCAATGCACGGCCACAAAATTGTTTTGTGAGTAGATGGGCTGGCTAAAGGGAGGGTTAGTCCTTCCCAACAGGAAGTGAGGTGTCCTGGAAAGATTTGGGGGTAATATTTGGGCAGTTGGGAGAGGACCAAGGGGGAGAAAGGAGTGTGCACGAGGGCCCTGTATTGGTAACTGAAGAAAGTAATTTTAGGCCTATTTGGCGATTGTAAATAGTAACTGTAAATTTTAGGAACTGTTTTATGTAATTGCTTAGTCCCTGTGATACCTACACTGTCTAGGGGATAATGTAACTGTTCAGGCCCTAATGTTACCGCATTTTTCGCCCTATAAGACGCACCTGCCCACAAGACGCACCTAGGATTTGGGGAAGGAAAACTAGAAAAAAAAAAAATTCTAAGCCAAATGTTGTGCTAAAACACCCAATTACAGACAATGTGGCGTTCCCCCATCCCATTCCCATAGGCAGTGTGGGATGCCCCCCTCCCATAGGCAGTGTGGGATGCCCCCCTTCCTACTCCTCATACGCAGTGTGGCATTCCCCCCTCCCATTCCCTATATAGTCAGTGTGGCATCCCCCCTCCTATTCCCATATAGGCAGTGTGGCATCCCTACCCATTCCCTATATAGTCATTGTGGCATCCCCCCTCCTATTCCAATATAGGCAGTGTGGCATCCCTACCCATTCCCTATATAGTCCGTGTGGCATCCCCCCTCCTATTCCCATATAGGCAGTGTGGCATCCCTACCCATTCCCATATAGGCAGTGTGGCATCCCCCCCTCCCATTTACATAGTGTGGCATCCCCCCTTCCATTCCCCATTTAGGTAGTGTGGCAACCCCCCCTCTTCCATTCCCCTATAGGTAGTGTGGCACCCCCCCCTTCCATTCCCCTATAGGTAGTGTGGCATCCCCCCCCCTCTTCCATTCCCCTATGGGTAGTGTGGTATCCCCCCCCTCTTCCATTCCCCTATAGGTAGTGTGGCATCCCCCTCTTCCACTATTGCCATTGGGCAATAGTTAAAAAAAAAAAAAAAAAAGTAAACTCACCTTTAAATCCTCCCCACCATCTTCACACAAAGACATACACACAGCGGTGGGCGTGGCCGACGCTCGAGCATCGGCCACGCCCACCGCTGTATAGTCCGGGTGTCAGAGAGGAAGTGTTGGAGGCAGCTGTACCTGCCGCGGAGGAGGCGGCAGATACAGCTGCCTCCAACGCTTCCTCGCTCTCTGCGGCGCCAGCACACCCGGCCTTGGTATAGTGGTGGGCGTGGCCGATGCTCGAGCGTCAGCCACGCCCACCACTGTAGCAGGCCTGTGTGTGCGCTGTCGCTGCGGAGAAGGTGCCTCCGCCGCTTCCGGGACAGCACGAGCAAAGGAGAGGTGAGTAAACTTTTTCCCTTTTTAAATTTTTTTTCCAGCATTCGCCCGATAAGACGCACTGACATTTTTATCCCACTTTTGGGGGGAAATAAGTGCGCAATAGGGCAAAAAATACAGTATATATATTTTGTAGTATTTTTACATATGTACTAAGATGGATGGAGGTCATAAATGATAAACTGAACATATGATGGTGAACATTCCCTCCTCCCTTTGTTCCAGTCTATTTTATTTTTCTCACTGCATTGTACGCTTAGTGGCTAACAAAGGTGAAATAAATCCTCAGGCAGCCACTTCACTCTGCGCCATTTCTCTTTTGCTTAACAATAATGCTTAGGATTATGAAGATAATAGAATATGCTGCTACTAATGTATTACTGTGATAAAGATGGCATCGGGAAACTGGACAACGCCTTTGAGTGTCCTCCCTTTAGGCGTAGATAACATTCCAAAGATTGTGCTCGTTAGGTAGAACAGACCAATTACTGAGCTAGATATTTCGTTGTTTTCTAATATGATGAGATGCCTCCTGTAGATGACGTGTGTAAGTTTTCTATTTTACTATAAATAAAAACGTCAAAGGAAGGAGCACCAGATGCATCTCCGTGAGATAGTCAAACGCATTCCAGTGTCCTTCTGTCTCGCGTGTTTCTCATCTCCTAGGCGGATTTGAAAGACTGAATGCGACACCCAGGACCCCCGTTAAACGGGCACGAAGGAGGGGGTCCGTCTGACGGACAGCTGTCCTTGATAGTACAACTGTCCTGTATCATAAGTCTGTGCACAATATAATCTATATACACAATCATTGATGCGATTCCTTTAGTCACCCACAACCTAGAACCTACAGTGAGTAGTTATTGTTATAAAAACAATAAAAATATCAGTGAGCAGTTATTGTTATATTAATTATTGATATTTTTATAATAGTTTACAGTATGGTCACATGTTTCATCGAGAGCATCAACTTTAACTGCAAAATACTGTGCGATATTCTCCAGAATACATCTGAATAAGTGAGTTTTATTTTTATCTTTCTCTCTGCATTGTACACTTAGTGGCTAAAAAAGTGAAATAAACCCTCAGGCAGCCACTTCACTCTGCGCTATTTCTCTTTTGCTTGACAATAATGCTTAGGATTATGAAGATAATAGAATATGCTGCTGCTAATGTATTACTGTGATAAAGATGACGTTGGGAAACTGGACAACACCTTTGAGTGGCCTCCCTTTAGGCGTAGATAACATTCCAAAGATTGTGCTCGTTAGGTAGAACAGACCAATTACTGAGCTAGATATTTAGTTGTTTTCTAATATGATGAGATGCCTCCTGTAGATGACGTGTGTAAGTTTTCTATTTTACTATAAATAAAAACGTCAAACGAAGGAGCACCAGATGCATCTCCATGAGATAGTCAAACACATTCCAGTGTCCTTCTGTCTCGCGTGATTCTCATCTCCTAGGCGGATTTGAAAGACTGAATGCGACACCCAGGACCCCCGTTAAACGGGCACAAAGGAGGGGGCCGTCTGACGGATAGCTGTCCTTGATAGTACAACTGTCCTGTATCATAAGTCTGTGCACAATATAATCTATATACACAATCATTGATGCGATTCCTTTAGTCACCCACAACCTAGAACCTACAGCGAGCAGTTATTGTTATAAAAACAATAAAAATATCAGTGAGCAGTTATTGTTATATTAATTATTGATATTTTTATAATAGTTTACAGTATGGTCACATGTTTCATCGAGAGCGTCAACTTTAACTGCAAAATACTGTGCGATATTCTCCAGATTACGTCTGAATAAGTGAGATCTATTTTATCTTTCTCTCTGCATTGTCCACTTAGTGGCTAAAAAAAGTGAAATAAACCCTCAGGCAGCCACTTCACTCTGCGCTATTTCTCTTTTGCTTGACAATAATGCTTAGGATTATGAAGATAATAGAATATGCTGCTACTAATGTATTACTGTGATAAAGATGACGTCGGGAAACTGGACAACACCTTTGAGTGGCCTCCCTTTAGGCGTAGATAACATTCCAAAGATTGTGCTCGTTAAGTAGAACGCAGGTATTGGAGGCTCAAGTGAGTACCCCAGGGGTTCCACTAGTCATTGCACACTCGTTTGCAGCTTTGGATGGGATTTAAAGAGGAACAACAAACAAAACATAAATTTGACTTTTGTGTGTTACTCTCAAATTGGGATGCCCCGCTGTGTGTACCCCCCCCCCCCAGGTTGCTTTGTTTCACTCCCCTTCCTTCTGCTCCCACGGCGCAGACTCGGAAGAATGCGCTGTTTGGCTGAGCGGCTCTTAACATGTAACAACTGCCTGTAATAGCTAAGGTTATCTGGGGAAACTTTATGAACATACTGGGTTAGTGATTTCCTGTGCTGGTAATTAAACCCGTTTTCATTTATACATCTTACTATGTGCGGTGGATAATTTCTCACACAATAGATTGTATGTGCAAAGTATTTGGGGGAAGTTATTTCTTCTTAGGACATTTCACTGGATGTATGAGGAGCCTCAGCAACCATTGGTTTGTATCAGATCAGTGCCCGCTGGGCTGATCTGATTATTAGTATTTGCAATATTTATAATAATCTCTAGTATAAATATTGGAGATTAATGTGCAGAAAATATTAATTTTAAATAATTTTCCTTCGTCACCAACCCAACAGCCTCTGCATTCTTATTAGACAATTAGGTCAGATTGGAGGGGGACTAATCTGTACCTCTTCATTTCCTCGTGGCTCAGTAATCGTGGCGGTCTTTACTATAGGCTGGTCCACTCCCTCGATAAGAACCCAGTTTCCAGCCGGAACTCTGTTCACCTCAATATGATATCTGCAAATAGAAACAATGGTAAGGAACAGGTTAAATATCATCATCATTGGATGCAAATCCACATGACCGGGAATCCAAATCAAATCAGGATACACTGGAGGGATATAGGAAATTGTCGCACTTAAAGCGGACCTTCACTCTGAATAAGAGTCTTATATGTTTCCCACACCCTGTACATACAGATTGTCCACATTAAAAATCATCCTACCTGCATCTACTGCATGTTATGAGCCTTTAAACATCCAAGATGGCGGCTTATGGAATCCGCCATCTTATCAGGCAGCCTGCAAACAGGAAGTGCCTCCTGACTGTGCTGCTCTGCATTTTGGGACTGCTGACCTTTACCTGACCCCAGCTCTGCTCTGTCTGAGCAAAGCACGGCTATAACCCGCCCCCCTGTACCTTATCCCACTCTCCTCTCCTCAGTAAGTGTGATGCTTCTGAGTCAAGATGGCGGCGCCCGTATCCTAAATTCCTGAACAGAGTTGCAGCCCAGTGGGGGAAAGAATAATAAGTTAGTGACTAAAAACGTAATATATATTAATTTTAGATGCGGGGGAACCGTTTTTTAAGAGTTTGGGCTTTTCATTAAATCACACTGAAGGTCAGGTTTAAAGTGGTTGTCCAATTTAAGCGGCCTGCCACCCCCTCCCCTGGCGCTGAGGAAGGGCGGAGGGACGGGTAACAAAAACAAAAACACACCAGTAGACTTGTCTGTAACAGATTTCTCAGGCATGACCACCTATCCATGTGGTCATACTGATGAATGACTTGGAATAACCACCATTAGACTTACCAGTAACTGTATCCTTCAGCATGACCACCTATCCGTGTGGTCATACTGATGGATCACTTGGAAAAACCACCATTAGACTTACCGGTAACGGTATCCTTCAGCATGACCACCTATCCGTGTGGTCTTACTGATGAATGACTTGGAAAAACCACCATTAGACTTACCAGTAACTGTATCCTTCAGCATGACCACCTATCCGTGTGGTCATACTGATGGATCACTTGGAAAAACCACCATTAGACTTACCTTCAGCATGAACACCTATCTGTGTGGTCATACTGATGGGTGACTTACCGGTAACGGTATCCCTCAGCATGACCACCTACCTATCCATGTGGTCATAATGTTGGATGATTTGGAAAAACCACAGTTCGACTTAACGGTATCCTTCAGCATGACCACCTGTGTGGTCATACTGATGGATGACTTACCGGTAACGGTATCCTTCAGCATGACCACCTACCTATCCGTGCGGTCATAATGTTGGATGACGTGGAAAAACCACCATTAGACTTACCTTCAGCATGACCACCTATCTGTGTGGTCATGCTGATGGATGACTTGGATCAACCACGTTACTTACCGGTAACAGATTTTTCAGGAATCCTGCAGTACAAAAACAAGTAGCAGGAGATTCTTTTGTTGTAACCCCCCACCAACCTACCTCAGCGATGGGTGGGCGTGCTACACTAGCCCAAAAAAAACAAAAGGGCGCTCACTTTTTGTGGTTATGGTCCACTTTAAGGGCGCTAACCTTTTGTGGATATGGTCCACTTTAACGAGGGCAACATTAGCACAGTTCCTCCCAATCCTTTTTTTCTCAATTCATCACTTACCTGGCCACATAAACCCACAGTCGTCCAACATTGCAAACTTGCGAGTCCTCTTCATCCTCTAAGGTGTAATTTTCACCCAGCACCTTGACCGGTTGCCCCGAATGGATGGTGCCGCTCAGCACTCGGCCAAAGGCGTGGAACTGCACACCATCGTCCGTGCTGTACATCTTGGTGGTGTGGCACATCAGAGGGCCCTACAGGAAGCAAAGGGAGCTTATTGGTTATACATTCAAGTCACGCCGCCATTCATATTTACAAGAAAAAGGAGCAGTGAGCTCAGTACAGAGGGGGAGGGTTTGGACTAACTCCTTGAGTTAGTATTGGTGGTCCACATTGACGGAGCAGTGCTAGGGAACTATTTCAAGGGCCGAGCTGAGGAGGAACGCTTAAGCTGCTGTTTATGACTTTTAACAAAAAAGATGCAGTTGAGGCGGCACGCTCCAACCGTCACAAATAAGGGAGCACTACCAAACAATTCAATTAATTAAATTTATTGAGAGTACAAAAACCTAAAATCAACATATACACACACACACACCAAATAAAAACAACTGCTGCCTCAATCTCATCCAACCTCTAAATAACCCACAATGTAAATTACATAACCATGATAAGTGGGACCCAATTAACCCTTTGAGTGCCGGCCTACCGAGATTTTTTGTCACAATCTGTTGCCAGACGACTTTTCACGTTTTTGCGCTACACGTGTGCAACCTTGATTTTTGAAGGGATTTCCAGGGATTTCGATGAAAATTATATATTGTTTTTTTCAGCAGAGTCTGGGCTTCAACATGAAATGTCTTGTTTGGCCTTTTTTTAGTGTATTCTCAATACTTTTGGGTGAAATATGTGCAAAAAAATTAAAAAAACCAATTTTTTACAATTTGTAGTGTTTTTTTTTTTTTTTTTTTTTTTGAATAATCAGTTTTATTGAGTTTTAGTAGACAAATAATGGGGAAGACAGGGGGTACAGAAGGTAAAAAGGGGGAGGGTTAAGGGAGGGGGAAGTTACAGCAGGCTTATTCCACATTTATATATGCAACACAATAGATTCATCATAAATCAAGTATAGCAGTTAACATGTAGACTGAATGATGACGCATAGACAGAAACATAGTAGATCATTATATGGTGCAGCAAGGCATGGGTCTTAAATTAATTCCTAATGGAAAACCTCTGTGATTTCCCCTGCTCATTCGCTGACCTGGCCAATATCTATGGTATACTAGGAATGATCTGTTATCCTCAGGATCCTCATTTCCAAGAGAACTCCGTTCACGGAGTCGCTGGGTGGGCCAAGAAGAGCTGGGCACTATGTCAAGATTAGGGGAGAGGAGAGGATTGGCCCTGGAAACCGGCTGATGCCTCAATGACACACCCGTGCCCGGGAACTGAGCTCCAGGAGGTGGGGCGAGAGGCCCCAAGGACTCCGTCCAGGTCCCAGCCCCGATGTTGGTATGTCTATGCTCTCCTAGGATAAATTAGGGTTGTGAAGCAATACACACCTGCACCTCCCCAATAAATTACAATAGGGAAGGGAGGTGTGAGTCCCGGTAGTCTAACCATCCCGCCCAGGTCACTATATATTTATTCGTGCTTTCTGCGTCTTTAGCAACCAGGCTTTCCATGTAGCGAATCATTTCTAATTCCTGCACCCATTCAATCAGTGAAGGCGGGGTCTGTTTTTTCCAGTGCCTTGGAATGATGGCTCTCATTGCCGCCATGAAGTGCCTTAAAATGTCCTTTTTAGAGCTAGCTATGGAACTCTGGAAAAGGGAGAGGAGCGCCACCTGTGGTGAATTAGATAGCTTAGTCCCAGAGACCTGTTCGTAAATGGAAAAGATTTGATCCCATAAGGTTTTAATGGTTGGGCAACTCCACCAGATATGGGTCATGTTACCCACTTCTTTCCGACATCTCCAGCATATGTTGGTAAAGGGCTCCGCAAATCGATAAGTATCTGCTGGGCACCTATACCAGCGGGACAGTATCTTATAATTCCGCTCTTGTACAGAATTAGCCCTTGATGTACCGTGGGTACATGCGTATATTTTGGTCAGATCTTCATCCGAAAATGTCAGACCCAGCTCCCTTTCCCATCGCCCCACAAATTTAGGGGGCTCCGTATGCTTCATTTTGACAAGCAGTGCGTAGAGGGAAGCTATTACATGGGTAGGCGGGGAGTCTTGCATGATTAGGGACTCAAGCTCCGTGGGTGGGACACGAGCAGTTTCCTTAATATTATTGGTGATGAGGAATGCCCGGAGTTGTCTATGCAGCAACCATGAAACATGTTTGCCCCCTGCCTTCATTTTCAAGTCTTCTAGGGAGGGAAGCTCCCCATTCTGTAACACCTGGCCCATATTGGCGTTGGTGGAGGCGTCCCAGATGAGGAAGTGTTTAGCAAGTAGGCCGGGTTCAAATGCTGGGTTGTCAAATATCGGTGTCAACGGGCCTGGTCTATGTACTAATTTACCCTTGCGCTGGAGTGGATCCCAGATTTCCAGGAAATGCTGCATAAGGAAGGGTGTTGAGTCCCTTTGCGATTTAGACAGAGGGGCAGCCCAGGCAATAGTGGAGGGATTGAGTGGGGAGAGAACTTTCTCTAGTTGTACCCATAGTTTATCTTCGCTTCTACGCGACCAATCAACCATCCTCTGGAGGATTGCGGCTGCATGATAGGCTTTTAGATCCGGGAGGCCAACACCTCCCTGCGATTTACTCCTGGAAAGGGTTGCAAAACGAATTCTCGGCCTAGCGACCCCCCAAACAAATTTCGAGAAAGTCAACTTCAGTTTACTGAAGAAGCTACTGGGCAATATTATTGGGGCTGTTTGGAAAACATATAGCAACTTTGGGAGTATGTCCATTTTTAAAGCATTGATCCTGCCAAACCAGGAGATTGGTTTTTTTGTGTACGAGTTTAATTCTGTCCCTATTTTGGCCAGAAGAGGGGAGTAGTTCAGATCGTATATTCTAGAGAGGTTTGCGGGGATTTGGATGCCAAGATATTGTATGGCTTGGGGTTTCCATTTAAAGGGATAATTAGCTGCCAATTGGTGCACCTCTTGGCTCGAGAGCGAGAGGTTGAGCGCCTCAGATTTCGAGAAATTAATTTTAAAGTTACTCACAGCGCTGAAGCGCTCAAACTCCCTCATCACGACTGGAAAGGTGGTATGGGGTGCCGTGAGGTGCAGCATTAAGTCATCGGCAAATAGAGAAGTTTTGTAGTGGCGGTCCCCTATTTGTATTCCCTTAATATCAGGATTGTTCCGAATGGCAATGGCTAGATGTTCCATGGTCAGAACATAGAGAAGAGGGGACAATGGGCATCCCTGTCTTGTCCCGTTGCTAATGGGGAATGGGGCTGAGAGGAGTCCATTAGCTCTGACTTTGGCTGTAGGGGTGGAGTACAAAGCAAGGATCTTGGAGAGGAGGCCAGGGCCAACACCAATTTGCTCCAGCGAAGCAGTCATAAAATCCCAGTTCACCCTATCAAATGCCTTCTCTGCATCACATGAGAGGAGGCAGGCGGGCGTCTTGGTCGCAGACACAAATGATATTAGGGTAAATAATTTATTGGTGTTGTCCCTAGCCTCTCTCCCCGGAACGAACCCCACCTGATCTAGATGAATCAGGCCCGGAAGGAGAGGCTGAAGCCTCAGGGCAATTACTTTTGCAT
This sequence comes from Gastrophryne carolinensis, assembly GCA_027917425.1. NCBI lineage: Eukaryota > Metazoa > Chordata > Amphibia > Anura > Microhylidae > Gastrophryne > Gastrophryne carolinensis. The sequence goes on from CM051243.1 coordinate 9,358,311, forward strand.
ACAGCTTAAGATCAATGTTAATGAGTGAGATTGGTCTATAATTACTGCATGAAGTAGTGTCTTTCCCCGGTTTAGGGATGACAGAGATGGTTGCTTCTAAGGATTGTTTGGGGAAGGGGCAGTTTACACCTATGGAATTAAATGTCTTTGTCAATAACGGTAGTAAACGATCCCCGAAGTGCTTGTAAAATTTGGGGGAGTATCCATCAGGGCCAGGACACTTGCCGGTAGGAGACTCTTTAATGGCCCGGGCTATCTCCTGTTCCGAGAAGGGCAGCTCTAGGGATTTGGCTTCATCTGGAGAAATGACGGGGAGTGGGGTGCTCGCTATATATTCGCTTATCATGTTAGGGGTTGCTTGGTGACCCAGATTGGCATTGGCAGGTTTGTGTATGTTATACAACGAGTTGTAGAATTCTCTAAAGGTATTTGCTATACTGGAGGGGGTTTGCGCCACCGTTCCATCCGGCTTTTTAAGGGAAGGTATGTATGTTGCTGTTGGTCTAGGGTGTAAAGTTTTGGCTAACAAACGTCCGCATTTGTTTGCCGCACTATATAATTGTGCTTTACCCTTGTCTCTATAACTAAGGTAGGATTGATTGTATAGTTTCTGAAGTCTCTCTCGGGCCTCCTGTAGCTCCAGCAGTTTAAGATTGGTAGGGTTGCTTTTGTGTTCCCTCTCCAGGGAGTAAATCTTGTCTAGAGACTGAGTTATCAATGAGGCTCTCTCCCTTTTAAGTCTGGACCCCTGCTTGATAAATTCCCCTCTAACAACGCACTTCAGTGCCTCCCATTGGCATGGCAACGGGGTGGGGTCCATCCTATGATCCTCAAGGAAGTGCTTAATAACAACCTCCACTGCTGCGGAACAGACTGCATCGTCCAGTAAGTTATCATTAAGTCTCCACGACCAGCAAGGAAGTGTAAGGCCCGGGAGGCGAATAGAGACAAAAATCGGGGCATGATCTGACCACAATATGGGTCCTATCCATGCCTTAGGGTCCCAGTCCAAGGCATGGTGGCTAATCAGCAAGTAGTCAATTCTACTGTATGACTTAGCTGCATGGGAAAAGAAAGAGTAATCTCGCCTTGAGCCATTCAACACTCTCCAGGTGTCAACCAGTTGTAGGTTTACCAATTCCTTTTTTAACTTATTGATCTTGCTGAGTGATACAGACGCCCTCCCAGAGGATGTGTCGATCAGGGGATTAAGAGGTACATTGAGATCCCCTCCAGTAATAATCACTCCTTCCGCAAAGTCACCCAAAAGCCTAAGTATTCTAATAGAGAAGGCAACTTGGTCTGTGTTGGGGGCGTATATATTCGCTATGGTGTATGTTTTACTGAATAATTTGACTTTAAGGAATAGGAATCTACCCTGCGGGTCAATTTTTGTGTCTAGAATCTCATGTGGGAGTGATTTATGGAATGCTATCGAGACCCCTTTAGTTTTCGCCTCTGGGTTGGAGCTGTGGTGCCAGGCCCCAAAATACCTGTCTCGGATATCGGGTATGTGTTCTTTTCTGAAGTGAGTCTCCTGAAGTAGAACAATTTTTACTTTCCGTTTATGTAGGTCGTAAAGGACTTTCGATCGTTTCTCAGGAACATTGAAGCCTTTTACATTAAGAGAGCAAACCAAAAGCTCCGCCATCTTCAAGCACTGCTGACTAGGGGAAAAGGGGGGAAGGAAGGGTAGGGGAGCCGGGTTAACTGAGGATGGGGGTTGAAGAGTAACCCGGGAAGAAGGAGTGGGTACTATGTATGGAAAGATGGGAGTAGGATAGGGGGAATATAGGGAAGGATTGGGTCACTAAATGTAACTTGTTACGCTCTTCTCTCTATCCGCTATGGATGAGAGAAGGTAGGCCTAGAGTGGGAGAGTGAAAAGCCGTGACCACGAACGGGGAGATGCGCCTTTCTTATGGTAAATGTTTTGACCAACAATGCTTAAAATGGTCTGACCCTCCAGTAGCCCAGTGTGTCCCGGCCAGCCCCCCGGCCGAGGAGTCATAAGGTTACGTACCTCACAAGTCCCCCCGTGGGCCCAGGCCAGGGACCCAGCGCGGCCCCACACCCTACCACATCATGAGGTGTCAACAACTGGGCCATCTCTTAATATTTCAACAACCAGAACCTTAGACACATTGTCCTAGCCCTTTTGCTGCCCAATGAGCAAGAACCATCACCTGGAAGCGGTCGTTGCCCCAAGAGCCGACCGGAGCAGGCCTCCCAGCTGGGAACCCCCAAACCACCGTGAGGGCACCCCCGGAGTCCCCCGCCCAGGCCCACCCACAGGGCCACGCCGCCCCCCATAGTAATGTGTAACAGTGAACAAAAACAGTCAATGGCTAACAGTAAACCTTAAAACCAAATAAAAACAATGCTTTCTGAGCGGGTGTCCCCTCCAGCTTAATAATAACTGACTCTCAATTAGACTGGATTGCCCACCCCAAACCGTAACTATCGACCTCGGACCAGGAGTCCAGAATGGTGCGCACATCAGGTCGAGACTACCAAATCGGTCAGCCATCTCTCCCAAGCCAGGTAACAGCCACCGAGCTCCCCAAAGTGGACATACAAACAGCCCTCCCACTATCACAATACGGGATGGTTAATCCAGAGGATAACGGTCTGGGAAAGTGGGAAGTAGACAGGGATATAGTCCCAAATGCCAGGGTCTCGATCCTCAATAAAGTCCCGCGCCTGGGGAAGCGCCAAGAACTCCAGGGAGCAGAGAGTCACGATTAGCAGCCCACCACGGAACTCCCGCTCTAAAACAAGTCAGACACTGTGAGCCCGTATTTAAGCCAGTTGATCCCGGCGTCCACCTCCTCGCCCGGCGCCCGGTCCACGGGGGCGACGTGGCCCACGCTGGGGGCGTGGGGGCCTCAGCTCGTAAACTCCAAGATCCGGGGCCAACCAGTCCTCGACGGGGAAGGCCGGCATCTCCAGGAAACCAAAGAGGTCCGGGAGCTGAGACGGAGAACGCAAAGCAAAGGAGCGGTCTTGTTTCGTGACCACCAGATGAAACGGGTGTCCCCATCTATACAAGGCTCCCGCTGACTTGATCTTTTCCAGCAAGGGCTTGAGCACCCGCCGCATCTGGAGGGTGCGTCTGGCTAAGTCCGGCAGTAATGTGACCGTGGCTCCCTTGTACGTTGAAGGACCTCTTTCCCATGCCTTGCGCATTATCTCCTCTTTAATTTTATAGAAGTGGATGCGGCACACTACATCCCTGGGTCTGGCCGGATCGTTGGAGCGCGGGCCTGGTGTTCGATGGATCCTGTCTATTTCAATGTGTTCTTCATGTCTACGTCCCAGGAGCTCATTGAAAATAGATGAAGCAACCTCTTCCAGGTTGCTGTACTCTGGCATCTCCGGGAGGCCCCGCAGCCGGATATTGTTGCGGCGCCCTCTATTTTCCATGTCGTCGAGGTGCAACAGCGCTCTAGAAATGTGTTGTGACGAATTTGTTTGTGACCGCTGTAAAGCTTCCTGGGCCCTCTCCAGCGCCTCCAAACGATGCGTCGTCGACTCTCGGTTCTGTTCAAGAGTTTGGACTCTCTCGGTAACCTCTGACACGGATTTTGTCACTTCATCCAGTTCCTTCCGAAGCAGAGACTCCATTCTATTGGTGTAATTTTCGAAGTCCTTCCGTGACGGGAGGAACTTCAGCAGGACCTCCAGGTTGTAATGGACAGAGGGAATTTGCTCAGCGAAAGGGGGCTCAGATGGGGATGGGGGTCCCATATACGTTGAGGGCGGGAAGTCGGCCCGGGGTCCGGTGTGGATATTCTGTGGGCAGCCGCCCCGCAGTGCAGCTAGATGGTGGCTCAGGTTCTCCCCATTCTCCACTGAGGGCTCCGGGGGCGACACCACCGATCGCCGGGCATCCAGATGCATGGGTGATGAACCCATGCCGTTCTGTCCCCGGACAGTGGCCCCCCACTTGGCTGTCACCTTTTCACCGGCAACCTGAGCGTCCAGGCAGTTTTCCTTCAAGCCTGGCCACGGCGGGGCCAGGGCATTCAGCGCGATCAGCTGACCTCGGGGATGCTGTGCAGGGTAATGTGCCCCAATCATTTGTGGTGTGGTTGTGCACTTCATGAGGGGTTCAGATGATCCACATGGCTCCCCCAACAGCATCTCGTTCCCCCCCTCAGACTCCGGACCGCTCAGCGGGACGGGGGAAAATGCTGCATGAGGGGTTAAAGGGCTGTCATCCACCTCCCTCTGATATCGGTCCGGGGAGTGTGGGAAGCTTCCTCTACTCTGTGAGCTGCTCAACATGTCTGCCCCTGAGCCAGATGGAGAGGCAGGCGGGCAAGTACTGGGCTCGGGGACAGATAGAGGAGCCTCCAGGCTAGGGCTCCTATGTTGCAACTGTGTGCCACCCGCTCCGGGCTGCAGCAATGTGCCGGGGAAGGTCCCCCCCCCTCGCCCGAGTCACTGGCAGCCCCGGCGGGTTGCGTCATCCTGCCGCCCGGGGACTCAAACTCCGCGGTGGACCACACACGTCTCCCCTCTTCAGCCTGTCTCACCTCGTGCGGTATCGCTGCTGCCGCCGCCGCCGTCACTTCAGCCTTCTTTCCAGCCGGGCGGCGGTGCTCCCTCACTGCGTCTCCCGCCACCGCCGGCTGAGCCACAGCCTCCCCCGCTTCTCGGCTGGTCGTCATCTGGGAGGGCAGGGCAGGCTCCAGTGTCACTGTGATCACCTCCCCTGCCGGTGAACAAAGCTGCGCCGCTCTGGATGCCCGCACTCCCCCTTCTTCCCTCCCGGGCACAGTAGCCGCGGCCGCCTCCTCCGCTCCCGACGGCACAAAGTCCACCTGGAGCAAAATACTGGGGAATTTTCGCTGGATGGGACCCCCGGATCACCGCCCGACTCTTCCTCCTCTTCGACATCGGTAGGTAGCTTGAAAATGTTGGTCAAAAGGTTTAGAAAATGCTATAATATGCGCAGAGCTCTCCAAGGCACGTCTTCACGCGGTCATGGCTAACCACGCCCCCCTGTAGTGTTTTTTTTGTAATAAAAAATGTAAGTTTGTTAATAAAATATTATTGCGTGTGAAAGCCCTATTTCTCCCGGTTACAATGGTACCACATATGTATAGGTATACCCCTTTTCCTGAAACAGCAGTTTAGGGGATTCCAGATAGGATACAACTATGCAATATGATTGCATAGTTGTAAGGGGTTAATAAAAAAAAAAATGACATAGGGTTCCCCCTCCCGGGGGGGGGACCTCATTTCTTTTTTGGAATTCTAAGGGTTAAAAACCCTTAAAATCCCCCAAAAAAATGACATAGGGTCCCCCTTACCCAGCATTACTGACCCGGACCAGCTATGGGGGCTTGTAGAACAGGGCGCAGGGGCCAGCGTTGGTGGCCCCTGGCCCTGCAGGCTACTAGCCCACTTAGCCACGTGGCCCGGGCCCTTCTGCCCCCCCCGGCCGTTGGGGAGGCAGGTTATGGGGGGCTGGGGGTTATGGCAAGTCACCCGCTTGCCGCAGGTGACCTGCCATACCCAGAGCCTTGTGAACTGGTATAAGGGGTCTCATGGACCCCTTACCAGTTCACAAAGGGTTAAGTTAAAAAAAAGACACCAGACAAGTTCTTTATTATTCTTTTTTCACTTATACTTACCTCCCATCCAGTGTCCCACGCTGCTGCAGATGACAGTTGTCGGTAGTGATCAGAGCAGGGAGGGTGGCAGGCAGGGAGATCAGAGCCACCCTGCCTGCCACCCTCCCTGCTCCGATCGCTGCTGACAACTGACAGATCGGAGCTTGGGTGCCAGTAACCCGAGGAGCGGGATGACGTCATCAAGTGGGCGGAGTTAGGGGCGGGGCCAGCGCTGACCGAAGAGGATGGTGATGGCCCGTTTCTGGGCCCTCACAAGCAGCGTGGAAAGCCCAGGGGGGGGATCGGAGCCCCCCCTGGTGAAGAGAAGACCCGGGGAGAGCCATCGCGCTGCCAGGTGAGTAAATGTCATTTACTTTTTTTTTTTCAGATGTCGGCGCTGGCGGGGGGGGGGGGGCCTATTACGGGCCCCCTCCTGAAGATCAGAGGCCTGGGGGAAGAAATCTAACAGCGGATTCTTGTACAGAATCGCTGGCCCTTTCAAATGAGGGGTAAGGCAAGTCTGTATGTTTTTTACTTTTTTTTTATGGGCCTCTAAATTCAGCTACGTGACTCTCACGTAGCTGGCACTTAACGGTTGGAGAGGCAGCTACGTGAGAGTCACGTAGCTGGCACTAGAAGGGTTAATAAATATAATCTTATTTTTGTGCTGGCACACAAAAAAAATGTATATACCCTCTAACAAAGTGACCGTGCAATATATAGTAAAATTACAAAACAGCTTAATCAATTAAATACACTATAAAGAAAGGTAAATATTCACCTGTGCTATGAAGACCGATCAATTGTTACATATAACTATCAAAAATTACTTGTGATAAAGATATTATTGCACAAAATATTTGAGTAAAAATAATTTCTTCAAACATGATAAATTATGTAATAAAACAAGACAATATCTGTAATTGGTTCTGCATATTTATACACTTGCTTTATCTATCCATGTGCTCTGATATTGTCTTGTTTTATTACAAAGTGCAGTGCCTAGACACAAATACAGATACAAAATTACCAGCAGCAGACAAAGCAGCACATTGTGTCCACATGGTGGGAAGGGAGGATGAGGGGCAGCAGAGAAATACAATTCTGTGAGTACTCATCTGTAGAATTGTTTTTGTCCATGTCCTGTTCAGGTCGCTCCACTTCTTACATGTGGGGTAATCCGCCACAAGGTGGCGCAGTGACTGCAAGATCAAAAATTGTAGCTCCTTCCGGCTCCATATAAGGCAGAAGTCTCCCAGGAATCCCCAGTGGTTCAAAAGCAGAAAAGAAGAGACATGCCGGGAGGCCAAGAAACCATGTTACTTCACAGAGCTTCAACATGTACCCTCTCAACAAGAAAAAACCCAAGGACAAGGTCCATATAAAAACTGTAATCACCATACCAGGCAAAAGGAGATAAAAAGAACAAGGGTGGGGTGGAGCGACCTGAACAGGACGCAGACAAAAACAATTCTACAGGTGGGTACTCACAGAATTGTATTTTTCCCTGTGTCCTGTTCAGGTCGCTCCACTTCTTACATGTGGGACATCCAAAAGCAGTGTCCAAAGAAAGGGTGGGATCCCCATTGAGCAACAGCATGTAGTTTATGACACTACCGCCTGAAGCACCTTACGGCCAAAAACAGCATCAGCTGAGGCCCTAACTTCAACCTTGTAAAACTTCGTAAAGGTACTAACAGAAGACCAAGTAGCGGCCTTACAAACTTGTTCAACAGAGGCCTGGTGCTGAAAGGCCCAGGAGGTGCCAATAGCCCTAGTAGAATGAGCAGTAACACGGAAGGGGGGTTCCTTCCCCTTGGCAGAGTACGCTTGCACCACCGCCTGTCTAATCCACTTGCTGAGAGTGGATTTGGCTGGAGGCAGACCCTAGGGCCGTCAGTGAGAACAAATAGGGAATCCGATTTCCTGAAGGATTCCGTTGCAACCAAGTAGTACTTGATGGCCCTGACCACATCCAAGGAATGGAGGGTCCTTTCCTTAGAATTAGAAGGTGCGGGACACAAGGAAGGCAACACAATGTCCTCATGAAGGTGGAAAGAAGAAACAACCTTAGGTAAAAAATCAGGTTTGAAGCGAAATACCACCTTATCCTGATGCCGCTCAAAAGTAAGGAGGCTTAATACAAAGCGCAGCCAGCTCTGAAACGCGACGCACCAAGGTGATAGCTACCAAAAAGATCACTTTCAGAGTCGAAATGGAAAGTGCAGCATCGCACAAGGGCTCAAAGGGAGGACCCTGGAGAGCAGAAAGAACCAAGTTCAAATCCCACAACGGTAAAACAGGCTTACGCGGTCGACATACACGAGTAACCCCTTGGAAAAAGGTCTTGATAAGTCTACGATTGGCGAAAGATCTTTGGAAAAAAATTGCCAAGGCCGAAACCTGGCCCTTGAGGGTACTCAGCTGAAGACCCGAGTCCAAACCATGTTGTAGGAAATCCAAAATCCTTGAAACAGAGAAAGTTCGACAAGGGAAACCCTTGGACTCACACCAGGCAATGTAGGCATGCCAAAACACTGTATTATAGCATAGGATTTCTTCCGAGCCTGAATCATGGTACGCACAACGGAAACAGACAGCCCCTTCTCCGTCAGGATGGAGGTTTCAGCAGCCAAGCCGGCAAAGCCAGCGTTTGTAAATTGGGGTAGCGTAACAGACCCTGAGTGAGAAGCCCTGGATCGTCGGGCATGACGTAATGATCCACTGACATCTAGGCTATGTCCGCGAACCAACACCGCCTCGGCCAACGAGGGGCCACCAGGATGGTCGGGACCCCTTCCTGAGCTATCTTGCGCAGCACACGACCCAGGAGAGGGAAAGGAGGGAAGGCGTAGGAGTCGAAACTCCATCCAAGGAATTGCTAGCGCGTCCATGGCGTAGCCCAGAGGATCTCTTGACAGAAAAACGAACCTTGGGAGCTTGTGATTGTGTCGGGACGCAAACAGGTCCACGTCCGGCAGACCCCAGCGGCGACACAGGACGTAAAAGATCTTGTTGCAGAGAGACCATTCCCCCAGACAAGAAGTCCCCCTGCTCAGGGAGTCTGCCTCCTGGTTCTCCACCCCCGGGATGTAAACTGCCGAAATGCAGGAACCATTCTCCTCCGCCCAAGTCAGGATCTGCGTCACCTCCTTGAGGGCTCGCTTGCTTCGAGTCCCGCCTTGATGATTGATATAGGCGACCACCGTCTGGTTGTCCGAGCAGACCGGGACCGCACGCCCCCGTAGATGGGGAGTCAAATGAGAAAGCACCAATCGAATCGCTCTCAGCTCCAGGAGATTGATAGGCACATGGGCCTCCTGAGGGCCCCACTGGCCCTGGAACTTCAGCGACTGCCAAAACCCTCCCCAACCGGTCAGACTGACGAACGTGGCGCGGTGGCAGAAAGTACCTGCTCACTAGAAGATTTCTCGAGTCCAACCACCACGAGAGGGACCGTCTGGCCAGAGGGGACAGAGCGAACTCCTGCTCCAGGGACTCCTGTTTCTGATCCCAAACAGTCAAGAGATTCAACTGAAGCGGTCTGGAACTGGGCGAAGGGTACAGCCTCGAAGCAAGACACCATGAGACCCACCAACTGCATCCCCAGACGGATGGATGGTTTGCTCACGACAGCAAGGCCCGCGCCTGCGTCTGAGGAAGGAACACCTTGACCTGAGAGGTGTCCAACGTCATGCCCAGGAAAGACCTCACCAATGACGGAGTGATCGAGGACTTGGAGTAATTGATCACCCAACCGAATTCCTCAAGGGTGGACAATACCTTCTGAGTGTCGCCCTCGGGCCTGCTGAAGAGATTGAGCAGCAATCAGCAAGTCGTCCAGGTAAGGAAGAATGCAGATGCCCTGGCTCCTCAGCAGGACCATGACACCCGCCAGCACCTTGGTGAACACCCGAGGAGCAGAGGAGATTCCAAACGGCAGAGCCACAAACTGGTAGTGCTGATCCTCCAAAGCGAACCTCAGGAACCTCTGATGTCCCCGGAAAATATGTGCAGGTAGGCATCCCTGATGTCCACCATGGTCATGAAATCGCCGGGCCAAAGAGAACTCACTGCTGACCGTAAGGTCTCCATGTGGAAGTGTTTGAATCTGACAAACCTGTTGAGACCCTTCAGGTCCAGGATAGGCCTCAGAGAGCCGTCCTTCTTGGGCACCGTGAAAAGATTGGAATAGAACCCTCGACCCCGTTCCTGGTGAGGCACAGGGCAAATCACTCCGGACGACAGAAGTAGTTGGACAGCCAATCTTAGGCCCTGCGCTGTCAAAGGGTTCTGAGAAATCCGTTACTGAAGAAATCTTGGAGGCAGCCCCGCTGCCAGCTCTATTTTGTACCCGGAGGACACCACCTCCTGAATCCACCTGTCAGAGACGTGCTGTCTCTAGACGTGAGCAAATAGCAGAAGCCGTCCCCCCACCCGGATGGGTGAGGGCGCCTCCTCATGCCTGAGGGGGCTTGGACTTGGACCCCCAGGAGGGACCGGGACGCCCGCGGGATCTACCTCGCCCCCAGAGAAGGAAGAGCTTCGTCCCCCTCAAAAGGGACGAAAGGAAGAAGAGCCTCGAAAGGGCCACACAGGCTTCCGACGCTGAGGAAGTCTTCCATCTTTTGCCAGGAGATCCAGGCGCTCCCCGAACAGCCGAAGTCCCAGGAAGGGAATACCAGTGAGAGCTTTCTTGGCGGCTGCGTCCGCTGCCCACTGTCGCAGCCAGATAGAACGACAAAGAGCGACCAGCAGGGCCGAAGCCCTGCCGCCAAGCCAGACGGTATCATCCATGGCTGAAATAACTCCGCGCAAGCTAGGAGATCCTTATACTCCTCCGCCCGCTTGTGAGATCTGCCGATATCCAAAAGACGTCTCGCCTTCTTTTTGATGGCAATGGAAACAATAGCCGCGGCACAGACAGGGCGAAGACCAGCGCCCACAAAGGTGAAAGCGTGACATGCCAGCTGATCCATGCGCTTGTCAGCATGATCGCGCAAGGAAGAAGTGTCAGGGGAATGGTATTAGAGACCCAAAATGGGGGCATCTACCTCAGGGGGAAGGGACTAGAGGCGAATTAAATCCTCCGAAAAGGAATACCGCCTGTCCAGACCCCTAGGCACCGACGGCAGTTTATTAAGCTTCTCCCATTCCTTAAAAATCATTTTAGAGAAATGACCCTGTTCAGGAAAGACCAGACGCTGTCTCTCAGGCTGAAAAAGGTCCCCCTGCTTCTTTTTGGCCACCTTTGGGGGTACAATGTGCAAGGCTTCAAAAACCGCCAACAGCAGCTTCTCTGTATCATCGGGAAGCCAGCCGTCCTCATCAGAGGATGACCCGGGGCCACTGTCAAGGCCCCCCTGTCGGTCCCCAGAGGAGTCAGAATCATGAAATAACTCACCCTCCTCCATGGAGTCCCGGCCACCGAAGGCCTCATAGTCCTCATCAAAAATGACATAAGCCGGCTCCAAATGCCGCTTCTTACGTGTGGCCTTGCCAGCGGCCGAACGCTACAACTGACGCTCTATACTGGCCACTATGAGAGCCAAGTCCGTCTGAGAGCTAGATGCAGACGCGGGGGGAGTCAGGGAGGCCATCGGTAAAATGGGACTGGGGCCGGCAACGCTCGCCCCACCCTGTTCTGAGATAATGCATTGAGCGCAGGGTCGAGTCCCGAGGGGCCCCCAAGCTTGCTATCCCCAGAAGCCTCCATAATGGTCCATATGCCCACAAAACTGCCAGTGCAAGGAGGCTTGATCCAGCACCGCAGCGAGGAGGGAGAGGCCGGAGCTGCCGCAGCTACAGCAGGAGGAGGATAGGCCGGAACACAGGAGCATGGGCGAGTAATGGCGCCGAAAGAGCTCCTCAAGGGGCGGGCCGCGCGACGATGACGCAGAACGCGTCATCGTGCGACCCCGCCCCCCCACTCGCAGTAGCAGAGCGAAAGCGGCCTCCGGGCGCCTAAACAAAATGGCGCCCGGACCACAGACAACCCAGGCAGGAGAGGCATGGTCCTCCCTGCCACAGGGACAGGCGCGCCAGAGCGTGCAGCGGCGCACAGGCCTCCAACACCAGCCTCCAATCCGGTGCCCCCGGCCGAGGTCCGCACCCCCCCCCCCTCGCAGCCTGGACGCAGGGAGAGGGGAGAGAAGAGGAGGAAGAGGTGAGTATGAGTGAGAAAGTACACAACACACACAACTCTAATAAAGCTGTGGGAGCATAACATAATAAGGGTCCCAAGATAGTTCCTCCCCCCCCATATAGGCTCACCATAGCCTATGGCCGGCTACCCTTCGTGACAGGGTCTGCGGCCTAGAGCATAGCTCTGCCGAATGTCTGACCCCCGGCGTTCCCCTACCTTCACCTGATCAGCAGCCGAGGCTGGGAGGCAGAAGGGTCCACTGAAAGCAGGTGGGGATAGGGCTGCAGTGGCTGACAGGCTTGGGATGCCCCGCTTATCTGCGATATCCATGGAGAGAGAAAAGATCCATCTTCGCAGTCAGACTGCAAGAGAATTCTGGGGAATTATTGGGGAGATAAGTGCCTTTGTGTGAGCCGGGAGGGGCCACGAGTTTCGTCTTGCAGTCGTCTGCGCCACCTTATGGCGGAAGCCCAATTGTCAAGAATGAAGCGACCCGAGCAGAATACTAAGAAAAGACCACCTGCGCTCGCTACTTCTCGTGTCGCTTCTTGCTTGGGTGTTTTTAATTGTTTGGTGTGTATATGCTTATTTTAGGTTTTTTGTACTCTCAATAAATTTGATTAATTAAATTGCTTGGTAGTGCTCCCTTATTGGTGACGGTTGGAGCTTGCCGCCTCAACTGCATCTTTTTTGTACAATGTCTATTGTTTAGGTGAGCACGCCCCTGTTTGTTTAGAGCTTTTTTTGTGGTGCACCACTTGCATGTTTCTGGTTTATTATTTTTAACATTTAGCATAAAGACAAAAACGTCTTTTTGGTCGCCCTAAGAGTCATCTTTAAAGTGGACCAACACCCAGGATTTTGACTATCCTGGGTATTGGTCCACTTCCGAGGGGCACCCCGCTGTGTGAAACCCCCCAGAAAGCCCCGAAAACTCACCTGACCCCGCTCCCACGTGACTCGCTCGTCCAATCGCTGCCGCCGGACAAGAAGAGGCAGCGACGGACAAGCTGAGCGCGGGCCGCTGCCGCCTCCCGCGCGTCCCTCTTACATAGAGGGACGCGCGGGAGGCGGCAGCCCGCGCATGCGCCGCTGGAACGAGGATCAGGTAGGTTTTCGGGGATCTGGGGGGGGGGGGGGGGTGTTTCACACAGCGGGGCATTCCCGATCGGGGTGCCCCACAGTCAGGGAGCTGATCGGTCTGGGAATCTTATAGATTCCCGGGCCGATCAGGGGAGGGTGTTGGTCCACTTTAAAGTCGACCAATCACCAGGATTTTAAACTGGACCAACACCCCTTTTTAATGTAACAGGTGTTGGTCCCACTTTCTGATAAGAAGAAGCTTGAGGGGGCATCCAGAACGCTGGAGCGCCCTCGCACCTAACCGCACACAATGCTTGTAATACTCCCCTTCATTACGAGACAGCGCCGGGAAAGGAGTCCCGGGTTTGGCCTCCGGGACTCATGACCACCCGGCTTTGATCCAACAAGTAGGTAAAATTACAGGTTGGTAAAATCCTGTTGCAGACGTCGCCCGGTATAAAGCCGGAAAATGACGCCAACTCACCTCAGGATCACAAAGGCTGATTTCTTCTCCCAGATCGGAGTCTACACCCCCGGTGTACGTGTGCTCAATCTTGGCTTTGGCTCCGCTTTTAGGGGAAGGGATGTGCTGAACGCACATGTCCACAAAACCTGTACAAAACAGAACATAAGTGAGGTCACATAGTACAACAAACCACGAAGGAATTGGCTGCAGTGGTAAACATCAAGGCTAAGCCTGGGCGCTCCCTGCTCCATCTATCCAGCATGTGTACATGTCTCGGACTCCAGGGTGGGCCTTGGTCCTCTTTAAGCTGGCTGTCCGTATAGACTATATTTAATACGATCAACAGCAGAGCTTTAATCCGGACCTTCACCCTGAATAAGAGCCAATCTTGTATGTTTCTCCCTCTGTACATACAGATTGCCCACATTAATCCTGACCTTCACCCTGAATAAGAGCCTATTTTGTATGTTTCCCCCCCCCCCCTGTACATACAGATTGCCCACATTAATCCGGACCTTCACCCTGAATAAGAGCCTATCTTGTATGTTTCCCCCACTGTACATACAGATTGCTCACATTAATCCGGAACTTCACCCTGAATAAGAGCCTATCTTGTATAATCCCCCCCCCACCCTGTACATATCTACCGAAACATTACACACACATACACAAGTCAACAGAGCTACTGATACAGACAATCAGGGAGACACGGCTCGGAGGTTACCTGTGAACTCCCCAAAGAAGCGGTTGCACACAAGCCTCAGCAGGGGTCGGATGTTAAGTTTCAGTTCCTCCTTAGTAAGGTGGATGCCCAGTTCATCAAGGGTCTGGGGGAGAGTTGTGTCGACATCTCCCACCACCTGTAAAAGAGTAAAAATAATAATAATAATAATGATTGCGGAGCCGTGCAACTAGGGACAGACAATGCAACGATGCAAATCGCACAAACCTGAGCGAGGATCTTGTACAGTGGTTCCAATATGAACTCCACAAAGCTCCGCTGGGAGTTGCTGTTTGGAGCTTTCTTTGTAAATTTGCGTCTGGAAAAAGCGGTAATAAAACAAAAAGCAGAATTTAGTATTACCCATATCTCCTAAGTGTCCCTGATTTGGAGGGACTGTCCCTCTTTTGACCCATGTCCCCTGTCCCTCATTGTTCTCATTTGTCCCTCTTTGATGTGTAACATGCAGATCTGCAGCAATAAATGATTCATTTGCATATTCAAAGTGTTTCTATTGTTGTAACTGTTACAATGTATCTCCTATATATCCCTCAGTGAGGAGGTGTGGCTTTATCCAGCCCTCAATAAGGGGGCGTGGCTTTATTTACATATCGTCCCTCTTTGAGGTGTAACATGCAGATCTGCAGCAATAAATGATTAATTTCCCTATTCAAATCGTTTCTATAGCTTTAACTGTTATGACCTATCTCCTATACATTCCTCAATGAGGGGGCGTGGCGTCCTCCACTCCCCGACGAGGGGGCGTGGCGTCCTCCACTCCCCGACGAGGGGGCGTGGCGTCCTCCACTCCCCGACGAGGGGGCGTGGCGTCCTCCACTCCCCGACGAGGGGGCGTGGCGTCCTCCACTCCCCGACGAGGGGGCGTGGCGTCCTCCACTCCCCGACGAGGGGGCGTGGCGTCCTCCACTCCCCGACGAGGGGGCGTGGCGTCCTCCACTCCCCGACGAGGGGGCGTGGCGTCCTCCACTCCCCGACGAGGGGGCGTGGCGTCCTCCACTCCCCGACGAGGGGGCGTGGCGTCCTCCACTCCCCGACGAGGGGGCGTGGCGTCCTCCACTCCCCGACGAGGGGGCGTGGCGTCCTCCACTCCCCGACGAGGGGGCGTGGCGTCCTCCACTCCCCGACGAGGGGGCGTGGCGTCCTCCACTCCCCGACGAGGGGGCGTGGCGTCCTCCACTCCCCGACGAGGGGGCGTGGCGTCCTCCACTCCCCGACGAGGGGGCGTGGCGTCCTCCACTCCCCGACGAGGGGGCGTGGCGTCCTCCACTCCCCGACGAGGGGGCGTGGCGTCCTCCACTCCCCGACGAGGGGGCGTGGCGTCCTCCACTCCCCGACGAGGGGGCGTGGCGTCCTCCACTCCCCGACGAGGGGGCGTGGCGTCCTCCACTCCCCGACGAGGGGGCGTGGCGTCCTCCACTCCCCGACGAGGGGGCGTGGCGTCCTCCACTCCCCGACGAGGGGGCGTGGCGTCCTCCACTCCCCGACGAGGGGGCGTGGCGTCCTCCACTCCCCGACGAGGGGGCGTGGCGTCCTCCACTCCCCGACGAGGGGGCGTGGCGTCCTCCACTCCCCGACGAGGGGGCGTGGCGTCCTCCACTCCCCGACGAGGGGGCGTGGCGTCCTCCACTCCCCGACGAGGGGGCGTGGCGTCCTCCACTCCCCGACGAGGGGGCGTGGCGTCCTCCACTCCCCGACGAGGGGGCGTGGCGTCCTCCACTCCCCGACGAGGGGGCGTGGCGTCCTCCACTCCCCGACGAGGGGGGCGTGGCGTCCTCCACTCCCCGACGAGGGGGCGTGGCGTCCTCCACTCCCCGACGAGGGGGCGTGGCGTCCTCCACTCCCCGACGAGGGGGCGTGGCGTCCTCCACTCCCCGACGAGGGGGCGTGGCGTCCTCCACTCCCCGACGAGGGGGCGTGGCGTCCTCCACTCCCCGACGAGGGGGCGTGGCGTCCTCCACTCCCCGACGAGGGGGCGTGGCGTCCTCCACTCCCCGACGAGGGGGCGTGGCGTCCTCCACTCCCCGACGAGGGGGCGTGGCGTCCTCCACTCCCCGACGAGGGGGCGTGGCGTCCTCCACTCCCCGACGAGGGGGCGTGGCGTCCTCCACTCCCCGACGAGGGGGCGTGGCGTCCTCCACTCCCCGACGAGGGGGCGTGGCGTCCTCCACTCCCCGACGAGGGGGCGTGGCGTCCTCCACTCCCCGACGAGGGGGCGTGGCGTCCTCCACTCCCCGACGAGGGGGCGTGGCGTCCTCCACTCCCCGACGAGGGGGCGTGGCGTCCTCCACTCCCCGACGAGGGGGCGTGGCGTCCTCCACTCCCCGACGAGGGGGCGTGGCGTCCTCCACTCCCCGACGAGGGGGCGTGGCGTCCTCCACTCCCCGACGAGGGGGCGTGGCGTCCTCCACTCCCCGACGAGGGGGCGTGGCGTCCTCCACTCCCCGACGAGGGGGCGTGGCGTCCTCCACTCCCCGACGAGGGGGCGTGGCGTCCTCCACTCCCCGACGAGGGGGCGTGGCGTCCTCCACTCCCCGACGAGGGGGCGTGGCGTCCTCCACTCCCCGACGAGGGGGCGTGGCGTCCTCCACTCCCCGACGAGGGGGCGTGGCGTCCTCCACTCCCCGACGAGGGGGCGTGGCGTCCTCCACTCCCCGACGAGGGGGCGTGGCGTCCTCCACTCCCCGACGAGGGGGCGTGGCGTCCTCCACTCCCCGACGAGGGGGCGTGGCGTCCTCCACTCCCCGACGAGGGGGCGTGGCGTCCTCCACTCCCCGACGAGGGGGCGTGGCGTCCTCCACTCCCCGACGAGGGGGCGTGGCGTCCTCCACTCCCCGACGAGGGGGCGTGGCGTCCTCCACTCCCCGACGAGGGGGCGTGGCGTCCTCCACTCCCCGAGGGGGCGTGGCGTCCTCCACTCCCCGAGGGGGCGTGGCGTCCTCCACTCCCCGACGGGGCGTGGCGTCCTCCACTCCCCGACGGGGCGTGGCGTCCTCCACTCCCCGACGGGGCGTGGCGTCCTCCACTCCCCGACGGGGCGTGGCGTCCTCCACTCCCCGACGGGGCGTCCTCCACTCCCCGACGGGGCGTGGCGTCCTCCACTCCCCGACGGGGCGTGGCGTCCTCCACTCCCCGACGGGGCGTGGCGTCCTCCACTCCCCGACGGGGCGTGGCGTCCTCCACTCCCCGACGGGGCGTGGCGTCCTCCACTCCCCGACGGGGCGTGGCGTCCTCCACTCCCCGACGGGGCGTGGCGTCCTCCACTCCCCGACGGGGCGTGGCGTCCTCCACTCCCCGACGGGGCGTGGCGTCCTCCACTCCCCGACGGGGCGTGGCGTCCTCCACTCCCCGACGGGGCGTGGCGTCCTCCACTCCCCGACGGGGCGTGGCGTCCTCCACTCCCCGACGGGGCGTGGCGTCCTCCACTCCCCGAGGGGGCGTGGCGTCCTCCACTCCCCGAGGGGGCGTGGCGTCCTCCACTCCCCGAGGGGGCGTGGCGTCCTCCACTCCCCGAGGGGGCGTGGCGTCCTCCACTCCCCGAGGGGGCGTGGCGTCCTCCACTCCCCGAGGGGGCGTGGCTTCGTCCACCCCCCCCCCGACAAGGGGGCGTGGCTTCGTCCACCCCCCCCCCCGACAAGGGGGCGTGGCTTCGTCCACCCCCGACAAGGGGCGTGGCTTCGTCCACCCCCCCCCCCCCGACAAGGGGGCGTGGCTTCGTCCACCCCCGACAAGGGGGCGTGGCTTCGTCCACCCCCCGACAAGGGGGCGTGGCTTCGTCCACCCCCCGACAAGGGGGCGTGGCTTCGTCCACCCCCCGACAAGGGGGCCTGGTTTCGTCCATTCCTCGACAAGGGGGCCTGGTTTCGTCCATTCCTCGACAACGGGGCGTGGTTTCGTCCATTCCTCGACAAGGGGGCGTGGTCTCGTCCATTCCTCGACAAGGGGGCGTGGTCTCGTCCATTCCTCGACAAGGGGGCGTGGTCTCGTCCATTCCTCGACAAGGGGGCGTGGTCTTGTCCATTCCTCGACAAGGGGGCGTGGTCTCGTCCATTCCTCGACAAGGGGGCGTGGTCTCGTCCATTCCTCGACAAGGGGGCGTGGCTTTATTTAACAAATGTCCCTCTTTCCCACCCTGAATAGTTGGGTAAGTATGTTATTAACATATGAAGAGTCCTATTCAGGTAACTTGCTAAATCAAGCCACTCAATCCAAGGCCATTATTGGTGCGTGTTTGTGTCCGTGCAAGTGACTCCCAATTAAGCTGCTTAGAAAGCCCCGTGGGCCGGTTCTCTATCTTCGGCCACTGAAAGCAAGCTTTTGGTGGCCTGTCCTGGGGCAATCTGAAAGTATTCAAGCTGATGTCACGCAAGACCGGCCCCAGCAGCAGAGGGCCCAGTGACAGGGTGGGGAGGTCCAGAAGGCTTGAGGCGACTGTGCGGCGTCCTCTATACACACAGCGCAGGCGTGAGATTGGATGTAGAGCCTCCCAGCGGAGGATAGTGGAACTACAGCTCCTGCGTCTCAAGATGGCGCAACTCAGCTTCTTAAAGCAGAACTTCAGTGACAAGCCTACCCACTTTAAGGCGATTGTTGATACCAATATTTGGGGGGGGGGGGGGGGGTAGCATTATCTATGGGGATAGCATATTTATTCGATACTTATAGAGGGAGGAGCCTCTAGAAGACATACATTGGGTAGGTAGCGAGCTAGGAGTTAGTGGTGCTGCGCTTGTACGCTGGAAGGGCAGAGCTAGAACACATGGGATTATATAACGTGGCGCCACAACTCGTGGGGGCCACGTGCCACAACACGGCTCACTTACGTCTTTGGATTGAAGTAAATGTCGCCCCAAAGTCGTTTAGCAAATTCCTGATAGTTGATGTCACCTGAAAAAAAATTTAAAAGTTAAAAGACAAACTCTTGCTTTAAGTGGACCAACACCCAGCGGGATCGGCCCGGGAATCTATAAGATTCCCAGGCCTATCGATTCCCCCCCCCCCCGGGGCATCCAAAATTGGGATGCCCCACTGTGTGAAAACCCCCCAGGTCGCCCCATACACTTACCTTGTTTCCCGGTCCAATGGCGCATGTGTGAGCCGCGGTCGTATCCCCGCTATCCCTCTAGCAGGGCGCGTGCCTACACCAGGCATTTATGAATAGCCGGCCAGGGTGCTCTCGGGTCCACTCCCATAGACGAAGTGGTGGGAGTGGATCGAACATGCAGATTGGACAACAGACAGTGCATGTGCCGTAGGGCTGGGGAAAAGAGTCAGATTGGTTGATCTGGGGGTGGGTTACACAGAGGGGCATCCCAAAAATACCATTCTGTGAGTACCCACCTGTAGAATTGTTTTTACTATGCACAGCACAGCCCGTTTCATGTAGTCCTTACGTCTGGGTATTCCGCTACAAGGGGGCGCAGTGTACTGCAGAAGACTTGTGGCTCCTCCCGGCCCCATATAAAAACCGGAATCAACCACAGACCTCCAGTTTTGAAAAGCAGTTATACAAGAAGCCGGGAGGTAATAAAGGTAAAAAGAACCCTCACAACTAACTTTGGAACAAATCACCATACAAAGGCAACCAAACATAACGATAACAAGGGAGGGATGAAACAGGCCGTGCTTTGCATAAAACAATTCTACAGGTGAGTACTCACAGAATTGTATTTTTCCTAGTGCACAGCCTGGCCTGTTTCATGTAGTCCTTACGTCTGGGACATCCAAAAGCAGTGTCCGTAAGGTAGGGTGGGATCCCCAAAGAGTAACAGCAGGCAGTTCAAACCACTACTGCCTGAAGTACCTTGCGGCCAAAAGCAGCATCAGCTGAGGCCTTAACATCAACCTTGTAAAACTTGGAAAAGGTATGAACAGAAGACCAAGTAGTGGCCTTACAAACCTGTTCAACAGAAGCTTGGTGCTGAAAAGCCCAGGAGGCACCAACAGCCCGAGTGGAATGAGCAGTAATCCTAAAGGGAGGAACCTTCCCCTTAGCAGAATAGGCTTGCTCCACCGCCTGACGGATCCACTCGCTAATAGTAGATTTAGCCGGAGGCAAACCCTTCCTAGGTCCAGCAGGAAGAACAAAAAGAGCATCAGATTTCCTGAAAGACTCAGTAGCAACCAAATAAAACTTCAGAGCCCTGACAACGTCCAGAGAATGAAGGGTCCGTTCCTTGGAATTAGCAGGGTTAGGACACAAGGAAGGTAAGACAATGTCCTGATTGAGATGAAAAGCAGACACAACCTTAGGCAAGAAATCCGGCTCAAGCTGAAACACCAGCTTATCCTGATGCCGTTCAAAATAAGGAAGTTTAATGGAAAGCGCCGCCAGCTCAGAAACTCGCCTGACCGAAGTAATAGCCACCAAAAAGGCCACCTTTAGAGTCAGAATGGGAAACGCAGCCCCACTGATAGGCTCAAAGGGAGGACCCTGCAGAGCAGACAACAACAGATTCAAGTCCCAAACCGGTAGCATAGGTTTACGTGGTGGACGCACATGAGTAACTCCCTGGAAAAAGGTCTTAACCAGCCGGTGATTGGCAAAGGATCTCTGGAAAAAAATAGCCAGAGCTGACACCAGTCCCTTGAGGGTACTAAGTTGAAGGCCCGAATCCAAACCATGTAAAAATTCCAGAATCCTGGGGATAGAAAACACCCAAGGAAGAGACTTGGACTCACACCAGGCAATGTAAGAATGCCAAACCCTGTAGTAGATAAAAGACGAGGACTTCTTCGGAGCCCGAATCACAGTATCAACCACATAGGCCGGTAACCCCTTGTCCATCAAGATGGAGGTTTCAGCAGCCAAGCCGTTAAAGCTAGCGTTTGTAAATTGGGATGGCGCAGCTGTCCCTGAGTGAGACGATCTGGATCCTTGGGCAAGACGTACCGATCTACTGCCAACTGCACGACGTTTGCGAACCACACCCTCCTTGGCCAACAAGGGGCCACTAGAATGGCTGGTAGCCCCTCCTGGGATATCTTGCGCAGCACCCTGCCCAGCAGAGGGAAAGGAGGGAACACAGAGAAGCCGAAACTCTGTCCAAGGTATCGCTAGCGCATCCGTGGCGAAGGCCAGAGGCTCCTGCGACAGGGAGACAAATCTTGGAAGCTTGTGATTGTGGCGGGACGCAAACAGGTCCACATCCGGCTGACCCCAGCGGTGACACAGGAAGTGAAATACCTTGTCGCTGAGGGACCATTCCCCCAGCCGAGACGTCCCCTTGCTCAGGGAGTCTGCCTCCTGGTTCTCCACCCCCGGAATGTAGACCGCCGAGATGCAAGGGACATTCTCTTCTGCCCAAGACAGTATCAGGGACACTTCCTTGAGGGCTCGCTTGCTCCGAGTCCCCCCCTGATGATTGATGTAGGCAACCGCCGTCTGGTTGTCCGAGCGAATCTGAACAGCTCGACCCCGAAGGTGTGGGGTCAACAGGGAGAGAACCAACCTGATCGCCCGCAGTTCTAGAATGTTGATGGGTGCATGGGCCTCCTGGGGGCCCCACTGACCCTGAAATTTCAAGGACTTCCCAACACCTGGTGACAGTCTCCCAGCACGGCGGCAGAAAGGTCCTGCCCACTAGAAGATTTCTCGAGTCCAGCCACCACGAGATGGACTGCCTGGCCAGAGGGGACAGAGCAAATTCCTGATCCAGGGACACAGGGTCCCGACCCCAAACTGACAAGAGGTGCAACTGAAGGGGCCTCATGTGAAACTGAGCAAAGGGAACCGCCTCGAAGCAGGACACCATCAGGCCCACTAACTGCATCCCTGCCGAATGGAGGGATGAGGACAAAAGAGCATAGCCTGTGCCTGCGTCTGAAGGTCCTACACTTTCTGCTGAGGGAGAAATACCTTGACATGAGAGGTATCCAGAATCATGCCCAGAAAGGACCTCGCCAAAGATGGAGACAGTGAAGACTTGGGATAGTTGATCACCCAGCCGAAGGACTCGAGATTGGAGGTCACCACCTGAGTATCCTTCTCGGCAGCAATCAGAATGTCGTCCAGGTAAGGGAGAATGCGAATGCCCTGGTTCCTCTGAAGCGCCATTATGCCCGCCAACACCTTGGTGAACACCCGAGGCGCCGAGGTGATACCGCACGGTAAGGCCACAAACTGGTAGTGCTGATCCCCCAGAGCGAACCTGAGAAATCTTTGATGACCTAGGAAGATTGGTAAGTGGAGATAGGCATCCTTGATGTCCACAGTGGTCATGAAGGCGCCCGGTCGAAGGGTACCGACAGACGAGCGTAGCATCTCAATGCGAAAGTGCTTGAACCGGAAAAACCTGTTGAAACCCTTCAAGTCCAGGATGGGCCTCAGAGAACCGTTCTTTTTGGGAACCGTGAAAAGATTGTAGTAGTACCCCTGACCCTGTTCCTGCTAAGGTACCTGGCAGATGACTCCTGACTCCAACAGGCACTGTTAGGCGCAAACCCTGAGCTGACAGAGGATCTTGAGACATCCGGGATCTGAGGAATCTTGGGGGCGGCCAGGCTGTAAACTCTATCTTATAGCCGGAGGACACCACCTCCTGAATCCACCGGTCTGAGACGCGAAGCCTCCAGACATGAGCAAAGCGCAGAACCGTCCCCCCACCCGGTCGGGTGAGGGCGCCTCCTCATGCCTGAGGAGCCTTGGGGAGGGAGTTTGGGCTTAGATCCCCATGAGAGACCGGGCCGACCACGGGATCTGCCACGGCCCCAAGAATCTCTGCGGCTAGCCAAGAAGAGGGAGCCACGACCTCCTCTGTAAGCACGAAAGGAGGAGAAGGAAGCAGAGGGCCCCCAAAAGGGCCGAGGCCGTTTCCTATGCTGAGGGAGCCTACCATCCTTGGCCAGAACATCCAGACGCTCACCAAAGAGACGAAGTCCCGGAAAAGGAAGTCCAGTGAGGGACTTCTTAGCTGCAGTGTCAGCCGCCCACTGACGCAACCAAACAGAGCGGCCCATAGCCACCAAGAGGGCCGAAGCCCTACGGCCCAGCCGGACAGCATCATCCATGGCAGTCAGCACAAAGGCAACAAAATCCTCCTCCTACCAGCCATGACGCCATCCGCGAGACGCTTGAGCTTCTTCTTAAGGGCAATAGCCGTAATGGCTGCGGCACAAACCGGACGCAGGCCTGCCCCCACGAAGGTGAAGGCATGACAGGCCAGCTGATCCAAAAGCCGGTCCGTGCTGTCATGCAGTGTAGTAGTGGGATGGCATGACCGAGGTGTTAGCCAGTCCTAGAACAGGAGCATCCACCTCGGGGGGCACGACCAACGCTTGACCAGGTCAGCAGAAAAGGGATACCTTCTGTCCAATCCCTTGGGCACCGTGGGCAATCTGTTAGGACATTCCCACTCCTTGAGCACCAAATCAGAGAAATGGCCCTGATCCGGGAACTCCAAGCGTTGTTTGTCAGGGCAAAAGAGCTCACCCTGACTCCTCTTCGCCACCTTGGGGGGGGGGGCGATGTGCAATGTCTCAAATATATCCGACAACAGTCTATCAGTGTCATCAGGGAGCCAGGTATCCTCATCAGAGGCAGACCCCGGGTCACTGTCGCACCCTACCTGATGGTCCCCAGTTGAGTCTCAATTATGGAAAAGCTCCCCCTCCTCTAGGGAGTCACGGCCACCAAACACATCCAGGCCCTCATCCTCCTCGGCAAAGAGGGAAGGCGCGACGTCAAGATGCCGCTTCTTGCCAGAGGCCTTTCCCGGCACAGGTCGGGCCAACTGCCTTATAATGCTGGCCACGCGTAGTGCCAGATGAGATTGGGACCCCCTGTTAGTATCCCCCTCACTGGGGGCTAAATGCAGGCGCGGGGGAGTAGGAGATGCTGGAGGGAGCGCAGAACTAGGAAGAGAAACACCCGTCCCAGCCTGGTCCGCAATACCACCTTGGGCGCGCGGCACACAAACCGCACCACCACCACTCAAAGGGGATGCCCCGCACATAACACATAGCCGGGAATGCCCCGAAGGACCACGAGCACGCTATCCCCAGAAGCCTCCATATGGTGATTAACACAGGCACAATAGGCCAGTATAGGGTAAGGGCTATTAAAAGCCACCGGGATGCCCACAGAGAGGGCCAGGAAGGGAGAGGTGGTGGGGGAGGAGTGGGACCGGGAGAAACCACAATACACAGTTATCCCACCTGAAAAACATAAGCAAAATACACATAAGTATCCCGCAGCACATGCCCCAAAAAGAATAAGCAACCCCCAAGGGGAACTCACGGACCAAAGAGACAGCACGTGCAGCACCACAGTCGATCGCCGTAAAGCCGTTCCACACGAATGGAAGAGCAGGCTAACAGGTCACCGCCGCAGCCCACGTAGGAAGATGGGCCTCCGGACACAGACACAGCAACCGCAAAATGGCGCCGAATGAGAACCTCGAGGGGCGGGCCGCGGGGGCATGACGCGATACGCGCCCCCGAAGATCGCGTAAACGCACTCACGTGACTTGCGACAGCACCATGGCAGTACGCATCGCGGAGACACAGCAGAAGAGCCGCCCGCCGTGGAGCGTGGTACAACCTCGGCAGCGGCGAGACAACAACAACGGACAACAACCGAATAACCACCCGCAGCTACCACCCCCCCGCCCCCCGAACACCCGTCGGGGAGAGGGCAGGCAGCGGCGGGAGCAGCCCAGACGGGGCCGGATGGTAGGGAGGAGGGGGCAGGGGACACCAAAGGGAAGGGAGACGGAACAAAACAAGGGGAGACTAGCTAGCAACACAAGTCCCCCTACACATAGCAAAGGCAGGACCTTCACACCCCTCAGCAGGCTCACCATGAAGCCTATGTCCGGCTCCCCTTTGTGGTACAGGGTCTGCGGCCTGGAGCAGCGCTCCCCGATCACCTGACCCTAGTGCTCCTCTACCTTCACCCGATCTGTCAGCCAAGGCTGGGAGGCAGAGAGGGTCCGGAAACGGGTGGAAATAGCCATACAGGGCCGCAGGCTTGGTTGCCCCCATCACCTGCGCAACATAGAGAGCCATTTTCTATCTTCGCAGTAGCACTGCAGAGGAAACACTGGGGGGCTATGGTTGATTCCGGTTTTTATATGGGGCCGGGAGGAGCCACAATTTTTCTGCAATACACTGCGCCCCCTTGTGGCGGAATACCCAGATGTAAGGACTACATGAAACAGGCCGTGCTGTGCACTAGGAAAATAGTTAAAGTGGACCAACACCCTCCCCTGATCGGCCCGGGAATCTATAAGATTCCCGGACCGATCAGCTCCCTGACTGCGGGGCACCCTGCTGTGTGAAATCCCCCAGAAACTCCTAAATCCCTACCTGCTCCTCGATCCAGCGGCGCCTGCCGCCGCCTCCCGCTTGCGAATGACCGACGCGCACCCGCGCCCTGTAAGAGTGACTCGCGGGAGGCAGCGGTGGGCGCGCTCTCTTGTCAGTCGCTGCCTCCCGCTTGTCCGTCGGCGGGGATTGGCTGCAGCGGTCACGTGGGAGCGGGGAGAGGTGAGTTTTTGGGGCTTTCACACAGCGGGGCACCCCCGATCGGGGTGCCCCACCGAAGTGGACCAAAACCCAGGATAGTCAAAATCCTGGGTGTTGGTCCACTTTAAAGTGCACCTTCACCCTCAATAAGAGCCTATATGTTTCCCCCCCTGTACATACAGATTGCCCACATTGATCCGGACCATCACTCGGAATAAGAGTCTATCTTATATGTTTCCCACACCCTGTACATACAGAATGCCCACATTAATCCGGACCTCCACCCTGAATAAGAGCCTATCTTATATGTTTCCCCCCAACCTGTACATACAGATTGCCCACATTAATCCGGACCTTCACCCTGAATAAGAGCCTATCTTATGTTTCCCACACCCTGTACATACAGATTGCTCACATTAAAAATCATCCTACCTGCACCTACTGCATGTTATGAGCCTTTAAACATCCAAGATGGCGGCTCATGGGGCATCGGGCTGCCTGCAAACAGAAGTGTCTTCTGACTGTCACTCTGCATTCTGGGATTGCTGTCCTTTCCCTGACCCCAGCTCTGCTCTGTCTGAGCAAAGCACAGCTATAACCCCACCCCCTGCACTTTATCCCGCTCTCCTCTCCTCAGTATGTGATGCTTCTGAGGCAAGATGGCGGCGCCCGTATCCTAGAGTCCTCAACTGAGTTACAGCCCAGTGGGGGAAAGAATAATAAGTGACTAAAATCTTAAAATATATTAATTTTAGATGCTGGGGAATCGTTTTTTTTAAGGGTTTGTGCTTTTCATTAAATCATGGTGAAGGTCTGGTTTAAAATCCTGGGTTTTGGTCCACTTTAAAGTCAATGAGAGCCGCTGGCCAAAAGAGGTAAACACAGGAAAGGCTCTCATTCGGGAAGGAGTTGCCCTCGGTTATCTGGGGGGGTTTCATGCAGCCCCCCGATCGGGGGAAAGGACCAAAATCCTAGGTTTTGGTCCACTTTAATCGTTTTATAAAGATCCCAAACTGAACTTTTAAAGAGGTAAAATAACAAAAATGTGTGCACCTACCATATGTGTCAGCATAGATCTTGGCAAAGGAGCCGAGCGTGAAGCAAATGCTGTACTGGGAACTGGCGAAGCAGACGTTGCCCAGGAGAGGAGACAGAATGAGATTCTCATCCGTGGAATACATGCTGGGGACAGAGACAGTCGTTAGAGAAAACTTTATCCATTATGGGATTGACCTTCGCATTAATAATGAGCCCAACTCTAATAACCTGAAGGCCACATATGTCCTCGAGCCCAACTCTAATAACCTGAAGGCCACATATGTCCTCAAGCCCAACTCTAATAACACTGAAGGCCACATATGTCCTCGAGCCCAACTCTAATAACACTG
The DNA here is from genome assembly GCA_027917425.1 of Gastrophryne carolinensis. Taxonomy (NCBI): domain Eukaryota; kingdom Metazoa; phylum Chordata; class Amphibia; order Anura; family Microhylidae; genus Gastrophryne; species Gastrophryne carolinensis. The sequence goes on from CM051243.1 coordinate 9,385,222, forward strand.
AAGGCCACATATGTCCTCGAGCCCAACTCTAATAACCTGAAGGCCACATATGTCCTCGAGCCCAACTCTAATAACACTGAAGGCCACATATGTCCTCGAGCCCAACTCTAATAACACTGAAGGCCACATATGTCCTCGAGCCCAACTCTAATAACCTGAAGGCCACATATGTCCTCGAGCCCAACTCTAATAACCTGAAGGCCACATATGTCCTCGAGCCCAACTCTAATAACACTGAAGGCCACATATGTCCTCGAGCCCAACTCTAATAACCTGAAGGCCACATATGTCCTCGAGCCCAACTCTAATAACCTGAAGGCCACATATGTCCTCGAGCCCAACTCTAATAACCTGAAGGCCACATATGTCCTCGAGCCCAACTCTAATAACACTGAAGGCCACATATATCCTCGGGGGAGTAAAACTGGGAGAAACACTTGTTGAGAAGGATCTGGGGGAACTGGTAGATCACAGGCTAAATAACAGCATGCAATGCCAAGCAGCTGCTTCCAAGGCCACCATCATGCATTAATAGAGGCCTGGAATCATGGGGTAGGTGAGTAATTTCGCCTCTTTACACGGTGCGCCCCCACCTGGAATATGCCGTCCAGTTCTGGGCACCCGATCATAGAAAGGACGCTCTGACTATAGAAAGCCAAAGAAAGATGGAAGGTCCCACTCCTTCCCAAACACCCCTTTAAAACAGGCACCACTATTAAATACTTTGTCAAATAAACTACATTTAATTTATTTATTTTACAGTATCATTATGACTACACACAAAAGACAAGTTTAAAAAACATCCAAGACGAGAACAATGTCTATCAGGAAGGGAACAAACCACATGTAAGGGACAGAGAGCAAGTGGCAAATACAATTGATATAAACTATATTCAATCCATACTAACTGGCCGGTATACAAAATTTGTAAAGTGCTCTAGTGCAGAACCATCATCATCAAAACATCATCATGTTCTTATCCCAACATTAGTAAAAGTGCAAGTGCAAAACCTAAATCTCCTAAATATCCTAATGTCTACCCTAACTAAAAAAATTGTGAAATGTACTACAAGAACCAGCCAGGGGGAGTATTGAAATGAGACCCCCCCACACAATGAGACCAATAAGAACCAAATCACTTACATGTAATAACGACCACCAGCCCACTGCCCCCACGTCTACGCGTTACGTGACATACCCAACGTCACTTCCTCAGGACATATTTTTCTTGATATTTTTCCTGACTATAGAAAGGGTGCAGGGGAGGAGCCACCAAACTAATAAGAGGAATGAAGGATCTTAGTTATGAGGAAAGATTACGAGAATTAAATCTGTTTAGTCTTGAGAGGAGGAGACGATTGAGGGGGGACATGATTAAGTTGTATAAATACATTAATGGTCATTACAAAAAAATATGGGCGAACACTATTTCAGGTAAAGACAAGGGGGCGCTGCCTTCGATTGGAAAAAAAGAAATTCATTCTCCGGAGGTGACAATCGTTTTTTACCATAAGAACTATAAATCTGTGGAATAGTCTCCCACAGAAGCTTGTTACAGCATCAACCGCTGACAGCTTCAAAATAGGATTAGATGCTTATTTAGAAGAAAACAACATTAACAGTTACTATTAGCGATTATCAGTAAAAAAAAGAAAATAACTTCCCCTATAAAATAAAAAATAACTTCCCCAACACCCTTGGTTGAACTTGATGGACAGATGTAATTTTTCAACCGTATTAAGTATGTAACTCACCTCAGCAAGCCGTTAACCTCGTCCACGATGTGTCGCAGCTTGTAGTAAGCGTCAGTAGGGGGCAGCTTGAGCTCTAGAATGAGACGGTCTATCTTGTTAATGCAAACGGTGACGGCCAGGCGTTCCTGGACGGCGTGTTTGATCAGACGCTCCGTGTTCAGCATCACCTGCGTGAAGGATGAAAAAAAAAATAAAAAATGTATTAAAGCAGGACGATCACAAAAAATAGATAATAATTATTATTACATTATTATTCTTATTACATTATTACTATTGTTATTACATAACAATAACATATTATAACATAAAATTATTACATAATATTACATTATTATTATTTTTATTACAATTACTATTACTTATACAGTATTATCATTATTAATACATTATGATTATTATTAATACATTATGATTATTTTTAATACTATTACTTATACAGTATTATCATTATTAATACATTATGATTATTATTAAAACATTATTATTATTATTTTTAATACATTACTATTATTATTATAACATTAGAATTAATAATAAATAAATAAAATGGTCCAATAAGACAGATCTAAAATGACCCAATTTTTTTTAATTTTAAGGGTTAAAAACCCTTAAAAATCCCCCCAAAAAATGGCGTGAGGTCCCCCTTACCCAGCATAACCAGCCCAGGACCAGGTATGGGGCTTGTAGAACAGAGTGCAGAAACCAGCTTTGGCTGCTCTGGAGGCTACAAGCCGGTATAGCCTAATGGCCACCGGGCCCTTCTGCCGCCCTCTGGGCTCAGGTAATGGGGGGGCTCAGGGTTAATGGCAAGTCACTCGCTAGCCGCAGGGGACTTGCCAGACCCAGAGCCTTGTGAACTGGTACAGGGGTCACATAGATCACTTACCAGTTCACAAAGGGATAACAGTAGAAAAAAAACACAGAGAAAATGTCTTTATAAAAAAAATAAATAAATAAATAGAATATAATAGAATATAAATACATCGTTCGGACAAGAGGCCACGCATGTGCTGTAGGACCAGGGAAGTGCAAGTCAGATAGGGCGACCTGGAGGGTTTCACCTGGGGGCACCCACCGATGAGGGTGCACCGGGGGCAAGGACCAAAACCCAGAAAAGTCAAAATCCTGGGTTTTGGACCACTTTAAAGTTTGGGGGCAGAACACCAGGAAACGTACCCCTTCAGCAGCGTCGATGAACAGGACTATTCCATCCGATATCCGTAAGCCGGCCGTCACCTCATCAGAGAAGTTCACGTGGCCTAATAATAAATGGACATAGAAAACCAGTTACATACCAGGAAACTGCAGCATCACCAGAACACACCCCCCTAAAGCTGGCAAACGATTAATAAACTAGCTAATAAAGCCATTATTTATCTACTACAATCCAATGTAATTAAAGAAGAACAAAACCAGCGAATTTGACTTTCCTGGGCCTTGTTCCGTCCCCATCGGGGCATTCGTGAGAAAGCGCAGAGCATCTTACCTCTTCCTCGTCCCCACGGCGCATGTAAGCAAATTGTGTGCATTGCATTGGAGCGGGTTGGGGGCTCTATTCTAGACACAGTCTTGATTTGTAGTCAGGATTGGAGGGGGAATGGGGGGGGGGGGGTAAATGGTATTTGAGGCTTAAAAAATTCCTCTTCCCTGCAAATAGGAAGAAGGGGGCTTATCCTTTCCCTCCCTCCGCAAATATTATATGGCCGCCCAAATTGCTCCGTTAGTACTTCTACACGCCCCCCGCTATAAGCCTATTTGGGTCCTCAATGACATTGCTAGCTGTGGATGCATCGCACCAGCGTCTCTGCTCTGGATACCTAGGACCTCTAGGCCTAGCTCCGTCCCCATTTTCCTAAAATTCTCTTTGACCATCTGGGACTCGACCAGACATTTTCTCTTCTCCGCATCTCCCGGCCTCCACCCTACTGGGCAACCCATCGTTCCCCCAGGTGTTTCCCACCAGCGAAACTTTATATGGTGGACAAGGAAAAATCTCACATTGGCTGAGCATCTCTGTACCCCGTATGGTTTGAAAAGCCTGCAGGATTTATCACCTGAGGCGGACTTCCCCTCGTCTGAGGTTTTCAGACTTCTCCAGTTAAAACATTTCATTAGTAAGCTCTTGCAGAACTCAACCCCCCCCCTTCAGAAGGACAGAATTTGAGCACAGGTGTATTCAGGACCACTTCTTGGGGGGTATGATCTCTAGTCTGTACACCTCACTGGTAGCTCCAACCCCCACAAAGAAACATAACTATATGAGGAGGTGGGAGGAGGAGCTGGGAGTGGAGAAAGACCAAAAGACCTGGCAAATGGTTCTGAGGAACACGAGTAAGATATCTTATAACGCCCTCATTCAGGAGAACGCCTATAACATTTTGTTTAGGTGGTACTATACCCCTGACCGCATCCACAGGTTTTCCCCCTCCTCCTCCCCCCCTCTGCTTTAGGGGCTGTCAGGGTGGGGGCTCAATGCTTCATATCTGGTGGGAGTGCCCAACAGCTCAGATGATATGGCACAAATGCTATACACTAATAGCTGATATTCTGCAAACTGTGGTACATGGGAACCCTTGGGAAGCCCTTCTTTCGCTTAAAGGAGCAGTATCGCGAAATTTGCATTAAAAAAAGATAAATAATTAAATAGCCACACAATAGCTTCTAACATGTGTATAAATAATCTGGCGATAGAAAAAGGAAAAAATATCTGCCTCTCTTTTAAATTGTATAATGACAATGGCTCCGTCCATTTGCTGAATAGGGGGATCTGCTGGGTTGTATTTAGTGAGCTGCTTCATTTAGCCCACTGGTGTCCTAGCAACACTTTATCTCAGAGGCGGACACTGTAATCAGTGGTAACGGCTGTGTGTGTGTGAGGTGAGACCAGGTGACTCAAATGTGTAAAATCTATACAAAATAAACTAAACTGACTGAAAACGACTGAAATTCTTCTTTGAATAACTGTGCAGGAAAATCTAAAGGTATTAAAGTGGAACAAAACCCTGAGTGGCCGACCCTGAAGTCTATAAGACCCGGCCATTGACCTTCCCCCTTGGGCATTCTAAATCGGGATGCCCCACTGTGTGAAACGACCCCTGGATAACCACAGATCCCCCCATTTTTCTGGCGCACTCACGCAGATAGTCATTTAGACAGGCCGGGCGGCCAGGAAGGTTACTGCTCAGGCTCCCCATCTGCGTGCAAACAGAGCTGATTGGATGAGAGCCCGCGCATGCGCTGTGGCACAGGGAAAGGTAAGTTTTCACAGGCGAACTTGGGGATTTCACATATCAGGGCATCCCAAGTCGGGATGCCCCTAGGGGCACAAAACAAAACTCCAGATAGTGAAAATCCTGGGTTGGGCTTTGCTCAAAACACACAAAGCTGAAAGAAAGATCATATGGAAAAATGAAAAATAAGAATATGAAAGAGAAAATGGTAAACTGAAAGATTCTGCAGCAGAGCCAACATGAAGGGAAAACTGTCAAAATCAGCTAAATGACTTCTAGAGCTTTTCTCTCTGTTTTAGATATACGAGTTCTGGCCAGGCAATGTTGCAATGTTGTTATCTTATGCTGGACGGCTGCCAGCACTGAACAGCTGGTACTTTGATACATTGTTTCACCCCTCTCCTCAGTGTGGAACAGGCCAGAGTGTCGGGGCCCAACACTCAGAAGACATAAACATGAGCTATCAGTCTCCAGCTGCTCAACAAACACACACATTTTTATCTAAATTTGTAATTCTTACTCCAATTACCTACATTCAAAGTACCATTAAAATATAAGTCACCAAGAAAAATTCGTGATACTGCTCCTTTAAGGTAGGTTCCTATACTAAATCGCAGTGGCGTTTGACGCTTCATATTATCTCGGCTGTCAGAGCTACGATTGCAAGAAATTGGAAACTCCCCACCATACCATGGGTGGAGATACAGGGCAGAATATCTGACGACATGTGCAATGAGAAACTAACAGCCATATCCAGGGATCAATACGTCAAATTTTACGACACCTGGCAACCATGGATAGAGCATACTGGCCTTGTCAGGGCAAGCGCTGACCCAACATTCCCGATCTAGCCAAGACCCCCACACAACGATTCCGCTAGGCGGGTCTTCATCCTACTAAGAGTTATCAATCCTCATTCTAAGCATGGAACCACTCCCCCCATACCCCATCTACCCCTACCCAGACCCTTCCCCCTCCCCTGTTACCCTCTTGTGTCTGTTATGTTTTTTTGTCCTCTCTCTCTTGTTTTTTCATTTATCTCTTCAAAAACTTTATACTACTGTTTAAAGAGTGTATTTTATGCTGTATTGGAGCTGACCCGTAACGTGTTTATTGTTTACATATTAGTATTTCATAAGAAATCTTTAGCTAATCGAAAGATTACGGTACTGTCAACTAACCATCCCACTATTCCACTCTGTTTACAGTATCTACTTTATCACGGTATACTCATGATATTGAATGCCATCGCTATTACCAATGTACCTTTCTGTAATGCCTAATATGTAAAATCAAGCTATATTACGCTGTCCATATCGTGCTCTATGGCAATTGTATGTACCCATACTGTTTTTACTCTATGCTAAACCGCAATAAAAACCTTTGTAAAAAAAAAAAAAATAATAATAATTCCTCTTCCTTTCAGCGACCGGAGGGTAGAGACCGCATGGAACTGACACAACTGATTTTAAAAGAGGAGCAAAACCCTTTTCTGGGTGCTTAGCTCTCATCTTGGGCTGAGCCACCCTTCCCGTGTGTGTCAGCAAAAGGCAACTACTTGGTAAATCTGGTCACAGTCAGCCACATGGTTGGCAGCCATACAATGAATGAGAAAGTAGTGGGACTGGACTTTAGTGCCGCTATAAATTTCAACAAACACCCGAGTGCCACACCATGAAGCGATGCTTAACCTACCTGGTGTATCCATAATATTAAACAGGTAGGACTTCTCCTTGGTGTCAGGAAGAACAATGGTGACCGGTGTGCTCTTCATACCCACTCCTCTCTGCACAGTGAAAACACACGAATGAACGTATATCAAGCGAGAACGCGCGACACACACAGACGTTCCACACAGACGCGCG
>CM051243.1:9397070-9654570 GCA_027917425.1 Gastrophryne carolinensis
ATCTAAAGCACTACCATTTATAACATTTTTATAAACCATAGCCTGAACCCTTTGTGTTACAGATGTGTGAGTTACCTTGCCGTGGTGAAGGTGACCACAAAGCGTGACGTTCCGGATGAGTTCTGCGTTATCCATCAAATCCGCCAAAAACCTGCAACGCAATAAAGGCGAGCGCTATTAGATGTCAGTCTGACCCTGCAGGTGAAAGTGCCAGAGCGGATACTTACTCTAAAGAATATACGGTGGCTGGGAGCCCTTGTTCCATCGCTGAGAACTTCTTGGCCTTCACCGGTTTTATTATGGGCTCTGTAAACCAGGGAGAAAAAAGACAATTCTGTGAGTACTCACCTGTAGAATTGCTTTTACTATGCATGGCACGGCCTGCTTCAAGAAGTCCTTACGTATGGGATATTCCGCCACAAGGTGGCGCAGTGCACTGCAGAAGAGTTGTGGCTCCTCCCGGTACCATGTAATAACAGCATCACCAATAGACCAATCCAGCGTTGATAAGCAGTTATTCAAGAAGCCAGGAGATAATAAAGGTAAAAAAGGCAACAAAAACCCAACTAACTTGGAACAATCACCATAAAGAGGCAACCAAGAACAACGATAACAAGGGTGGGGTGAAGCAGGCCGCGCCATGCATAGTAAAAGCAATTCTACAGGTGAGTACTCACAGAATTGTCTTTTGCCTATTGCATGGCACGGCCTGCTTCAAGAAGTCCTTACGTATGAGATGTCCAACAGCAGTGTCCGTAAGGTAGGGTGGGATCCCCAAAGAGTAACAACAGGCAGTTCAAACCACCACCGCCTGAAGTACCTTGCGGCCAAAAGCAGCATCAGCTGAGGCCTTAACATCAACCTTGTAAAACTTGGAAAAAGTATGAATGGAAGACCAAGTTGCAGCCTTACAAACTTGTTCAACAGAAGCTTGGTGCTGAAAAGCCCAAGAAGCACCAATAGCACGAGTGGAATGAGCAGTAACCCTAAAAAAGGAGGAACCTTCCCCCTGGCAGAATAGGCCTGCTCCACCGCCTGACGGATCCACTTGCTGATAGTGGATTTAGCCGGAGGCAAACCCTTCCTAGGTCCAGCAGGAAGAACAAAAAGCGTCAGATTTCCTGAAAGACACAGTAGCAACCAAATAAAACTTCAGAGTCCTGACAACATTCAAAGAATGAAGGGTCCGCTCCTTGGAATTAGCAGAGTTAGGACACAAAGAAGGCATAAGCCGAAACACCACCTTATCCTGATACCTCTCAAAATAAGGTTTGATGGAGAGCGCCACCAGCTCAGAAACTCGCCTGATCGAAGTAATGGCCGCCTTAAAAGTCAGAATGGGCAAAGCAGCCCCATGGATAGGCTCAAAGGGAGGACCCTGCAGAGCAGACAACACCAGATTCAGGTCCCAGACCGGTAGCATAGGCTTACGTAGCGGACGCACATGAGTAACTCACTGGAAAAAGGTCTTAACCAACCAATGATTGGCAAAGGATCTTTGGAAAAAAATTGCCAGAGATGACACCTGTCCCTTGAGGGTACTAAGTTGAAGGCCCGAATCCAAACCATGTTGCAAAAATTCCAGAATCCTGGGGATAGAAAACACCCGACAAGGAAGAGACTTGGACTCACACCAGGCAACGTAAGCATGCCAGACCCTGTAGTAGATAAAGGACAAGGACTTCTTCCTAGCCCTAATCATGGTATTAACAACAGAGGCCGGTAACCCCTTATCCATCAAGATGGAGGTTTTAGCAGCCAAGCCGTTAAAGCCAGCGTTTGTAAATTGGGATGGCACAGTAGTCGCTGAGTGAGCAGATCTGGATCCTTGAGCAAGACATACTGATCTACTGCCAACTGCACGACGTCTGCGAACCACCTTGGCCAACAGGGGCCCACCAGAATGGCTGGTACCCCTTCCTGGGCTATCTTGCGCAGCACCTGGCCCAGCAGAGGAAAAGGAGGGAACACATAGAAAAGCCGAAACTCCGTCCAAGGCATTGCTAGCGCATCCGTGGCGAAGGCCAGAGGATCCTGTTACAGGGAGACAAACCTGGGAAGCTTGTGATTGTGGCCGGACGCAAACAGGTCCACATCCGGCTGACCCCAGTGGTGACACAGGGAGTGAAATACCTTGTTGCTGTTGCTGAGGGACCATTCCCCTAGCCGAGACGTCCCCCTGCTTAGGGAGTCTGCCTCCTGGTTCTCCACCCCCGGAATGTAGACCGCCGAGATGCAAGGGACATTCTCTTCCGCCCAAGACCGTATCAGGGACACTTCCTTGAGGGCTCGCTTGCTCCGAGTCCCTCCCTGATGATTGATGTAGGCAACCGCCATCTGGTTGTCCGAGCGGATCTGAACAGCCCGACCCTGAAGGTGTGTGGTCAGCTGAGAAAGAACCAACCTGATCGCCCTCAGTTCCAGGACATTGATGGGAGCATGGGCCTCCTGGGTGCGCCACTGACCCTGGAACTTCAGAGACTTCCAAAATCCCCCCCAACCGGTCAGACTGGCATCTGTGGTGACAGTCTCCCAGCACGGAGGCAGAAAGGTCCTGCCCACTAGAAGGTTCCCTGAATCCAGCCACCACGAGAGGGACTGTCTGGCCAGGGGGGGCAGAGCAAATTCCTGATCCCAAACTGACAAGAGATGCATCTGAAGAGGTCTCATGTGAAACTGAGCAAAAGGAACCGCCTCGAAGCTGGACACCATCAGACCCACTAACTGCATCCCCTGCCAGATGGAGGGATGGGGACACAAGAGCAAAGTCCGTGCCTGCTTCTGAAGGCCCTCCACTTTCTGCTGAGGCAGGAATACCTTGACCTGAGAGGTATCCAGAGTCATGCCCAAAAAAGGACCTCACCAAAGACGGAGACAGTGAAGACTTGGGAAAGTTGATCACCCAGCCGAAGGACTCGAGAGTGGAGGTCACCAACAGAGTATCCTTCTCGGCCTGATGAAGAGACTGAGCCGCAATCAGAATGTTGTCCAGGTAAGGGAGGATGCAAATGCCCCGATTCCGCAGCAGAGCCATCACACACACCAGCACTTTGGTGAACACCCGAGGTGATACTGAACGGTAAAGCCACAAACTGGTAGTGCTGATCCTCCAGAGCGAACCTGAGAAATCTCTGATGACCTGGAAAGATTGGCACATGAAGATAGGCATCCTTGATGTGGTGGTCATGAAGTCGCCCGGGCAAAGGGTACTGACAGCCGAGCATAGCGTCTCCATGCGAAAGTGCTTGAACCTGACAAACCTGTTGACCCGTCAAGTCCAGGATGGGCCTCAAGGACCCGTCTTTTTTGGGGACCGTGAACAGATTGGAGTAGAACCCCTGACCCCGCTCCTGGAAAGGCACCAGGCAAATGACTCCTGACTCCAACAGACGTTGAACTGCAAGGCGGCCAGGCTGCAAACTATCTTGTAACCGGAGGACACCACCTCCTGAATCCACCGGTCTGAGACGCGGAGCCCCCAGACGTGAGCAAAGAGCCGAAGCCGTCCCCCCACCCGGATGGGTGAGGGCGCCTCCTCATGCTTGAGGGGGCTTGGGACCCCATGAGAGACCGGGACGACCACGTGATCTGCCACGGCCCCAAGAATCTCTGCGGGTACCTGAAAGGAGGGAGCCACGACCTCCTCTGGGAGTACGAAAGGAGGAGAGGGAAGCGGAGGGCCCCCCGAAAAGGCTGGAGTCCGAGCCCGGGAAAAGCTCCCCCTCCTCTAGGGAGTAACGGTCACCAAAGACATCAGATTCCTCATACTGCTCAGTAAAGAGGGAGGGCGTGGGAGCCAGGTGCCGCTTATTGCTAGAGGCCTTACGTGGAACAGGCCCGGCAAGCTGCCTTTCAATGCTGACCACATGAAGAGCCAGATCAGACTGTGACCCCCTGCTAGTATCCCCCTCACTGGGGGTTAAATGCAGGCGCGGAGGGGTAGGCGATGCCAAAGGAGGCGCAGAACTGGGGAGAGAAGTGGGCAGCCCAGCCTGGGCCGCAATGATACCTTGGGCGCACGGCACGCACACCGTGACACTGCTACTCACAGGGGATACCCCACACATGGAACACAGCCGGGATTGCCCCGAAGGACCCCCGAGCGTGCTATCCTCAGAAGCCTCCATATGGTGATTAGCACAAGAGGCCAGCACAGGGTAAGGGCTAATAAAAAGCCACCCGGGATGCCCTCCCAAGGGATGCCCCCAGAAGCCAGTAAGGGGAGATGAGGGAGGGTAAGGAGCAGGACCGGGAGAAACCACAACCCACAGTTGTCCCGCCTATGAAAGACATAAGTAAAAACACTTACGGTAAGCATACCGCAGCCCATGCCCCAAGGAAACAAAACCCCCAAAGGGGACTCACGGACCAAGCAGGCCAAGGATCACCAAGCCGCCAGACCACGGGAGGAAGCGACACAGGCAGAGATCACCGCCGCAGCTTAGGGAGGAAGAGGAGCCCCAGACGCACAGCAGAATCAAATGGCGCCGGCAGAGGAACCTTGAGGGGCGGGCCGCGGGAGGACGACGCGATACGCGTCATCCTCCGCCCCCCCCCTCGAAGAGCGCGAAAACGGCGCTCACGTGACCGCGCCGGCGTCATCAACACAGCAAAAAACGCCTCACAGATATAGCGCCGCCCGCCGCGGAGCGTAGTACAAAGCGGCGACGGCGGTGAAAACTGTTTAAAACACAGCTAAAAACACTCGCCGCTAACACCCGCCCCCCCCCCCCGAACACACGTCTGAGAGAGGGGGGTGGGAGGAGAGCAAGCAGGCAGCGGCGAGAGCCCAGGCCCGGGATGGATGGGGGGGGGACCCCAAACAAGTCACATAGTCCCCAAAAACACTCACCCCCCTCAGAAGCAAGGGCAGGAACTCCGCATCCCTAGTAGGCTCACCATAAAGCCTATGGCCGGCTACCCTTTGTGGTACAGGGTCTGCGGCTTGGAGCAGCGCTCCTTGCGCACTTGACCCTAGTGTCCCCCGATCCAGAGGGTCCAGAAACGGGTGGAAACAGACTTGCAGGGCCGCAGGCTTGGTTGCCCCGCTCACCTGCGCAATATAAAGAGCCATCTTCTATCTTCGCAGAATCACTGCAGAGAAAACACTGGATTGGTCTATTGGTGATCCTGTTTTTATATGGTACCGGGAGGAGCCACAAGTCTTCTGCAGTACACTGCGCCACCTTGTGGCGGAATATCCTATACGTAAGGACTTCTTGAAGCAGGCCGTGCCATGCAATAGGAAAATTATACAGGCAAAGCAGACGGACTGCAACAAGTACAGTTATACAGCACCTTCCATTACATCTCCGTCTAATCTCCCTGCAAATAGATATATAACAGGAACAGGCCAAAGCAAAACATACGACTCCCAGCATACGACTCCCAGCATACGACTCCCAGCATACGACTCCCAGCATACGACTCCCAGCATACGACTCCCAGCATACGACTCCCAGCATACGACTCCCAGCAGCGCAGCCCAAAGGCGTTTATTATTATGATGGGTTCCATCGACCCCAGTGAGTGTAAAATACTACAATCAGTAAGGGAGTGAATCAGGATGAAGAGAGTAGACTGTTTGAGGAGTCGTGTCGGCCCTTGGACCTGAAAATGTTGTGTACCCCTGCTCTAAAGGCTTCTGTTATATGCAGGCCTACCCAGCATTCCCAGTACCTGTCAGTGGCTGGGCATCCTCCTCTAAGGGCTTCTGTTATACACAGGTCTACCCAGCATTCCTGGTACCTGTCAGTGGCTGGGCATCCTCCTCTAAGGGCTTCTGTTATACACAGGCCTAACCACCACCTGTCAGTGGCTGGGTATCCTCCACTGAGGGGGTCCGGTAATATGCAGACCTACCAAGCATGCAGCATTCCCGATACCTGTCAGTGGCTGGGTATCCTCCTCTAAAGGCTTCTGTAATATTCAGGCCTACCCAGCATGCAGCATTCCTGGTACCTGTCAGTGGCTGGGTATCCTCCTCTAAGGGCTTCTGTTATACAAAGGTCTACCCAGCATTCCCGGTACCTGTCACTGGCTGGGTATCCTCCTCTAAGGGCTTCTGTTATATACAGGCCTATCCGGTACCTGTCAGTGGCTGTGTATCCTCCTCTAAGGGCTTCTGTTATATACAGGCCTATCCAGCATTCGCGGTACCCATCAGTAGCTGGGTATCCGCCTCTAAGGGATTCTGTTATACATAGGCCTACCCAGCATGCAGCATTCCTGGTACCTGTCAGTGGTTGAGTATCCTCCTCTAAGGGCTTCTGTTATATACAGGCCTATCCAGCATTCGCGGTACCCATCAGTAGCTGGGTATCCGCCTCTAAGGGATTCTGTTATACATAGGCCTACCCAGCATGCAGCATTCCTGGTACCAGTCAGTGGTTGAGTATCCTCCTCTAAGGGATTCTGTTATATACAGGCCTACCCAGCATGCAGCATTCCTGGTACCTGTCAGTGGTTGAGTATCCTCCTCTAAGGGATTCTAGTATACACAGGCCTACCCAGCATGCAGCATTCCTGGTACCTGTCAGTGATTGAGTATCCTCCTCTAAGGAATTCTGTTATACAAAGACCTACCAAGCATACAGCATTCCCGGTACCTGTCAGTGGTTGAGTATCCTCCTCCTGCACAATGGTCTCCACCTCTGGCCCGTACACTTCCTCCGCAGTAGGGTAATACTTCTTGTCCTCGTGGAGAACAACCTCCATCCCGCCTCGATCTTCATCAGGGTCTCCCATATACTCGTCATCATCATCGTCCTCTGCCTGCCACAATACAATTCACAGACTCGTCATTAAAGCACAACTCCAGACAAAACATTCAAGATTTTCATTTGCACCAATAAAAAAAATAACTTAGTTATCTGGTAACTTCTTTTCTAAAAATCCGCCGGACAGCAGACTTATGAGACTTCAGGTCTCCACCTCTAGGTTGGAACACGTGACCACCAGAATGAGAACTTTAGCCCCTTCTCCCAGTCTCCAGTTGTTATAGAGATCTTAAAAATACAAAGAGATCAGAAAACTACTGGTGATTAAACATAAAATATATTCAATGATATTCTAAGGGAGGGAAACCTGTATGCTGCCCGTTCCGATGTTTAGAAAATAAGTTACCAGGTAACTAACTTTAGTTTTCTAAAACATCTCCTGGACAGCATACTTATGAGAGATAAGCGAGATCTACCTCTACTGGGTGGGAAAGCACACTCCTGCCAAAGGACTGATCTTCTAAGGTCAGCAAGTCCAGACGGTAATGTCTAACAAAAGTCTTGGCTGAAGACTAGGCGTCTTTACAAGTCTGTCCAATAGAGGCCCCAGCTTGCTCCATCCAAGATGTAGAGACTTCTCGTCGGTGAGCTGCAATATTCCCTGGAAACTGTAATCCATGATAGGCCATACTGAGGATCTCCTGCCCCATTCTCCCCTGCCCAGCGATCACCGGGCATCTGAGCCACAGCGAGCCGGGATAACGTCGACGAGGAGGGGGTGGGGTTGTTGCTCATGAAGATGGCGTCACCCGCCAAGAAGCAGGAGGGAGGAGAGGGCCTGTCAGGCTCTCACCTGAAGAGCCCCAGGGGGAGGGGGATCGGAGGCACCCCAGAGAAGAGGAGAGCCGGCCTGGATCGAACGAGGGGTCAGGTGAGTGTTATTTTTACCTTTCTTTTACTGAAGTCAGAATCGTTGCTAAAAAGAAAGAATCGTACCATCGAATGAAATATTGCGATACCCCTGACACCCCTACCGGCCTCCTCGGAAGCTTCCAGGATTCCTGTACAGACGGCGTTACAAGAGTTATTTTGGGCCACACGGGTGGGGGGGGAGGGGGCAGGAGCAAAACTCTAGCTGGATAATTGTTTAGAACCTGGGGGAGTATTTAAACTGGAGGGAACACGTAGGCCAGTCCGACGACTCCTGATTCAGAGTCTATACTGCCTCCAGCAATGGAGAGCAATTTAGAAAGTCCGCCACTTGATTCAAGCAACCCTTCAGATGAAAGACGGCAGATTGTGTTCTGCCCAAAGCAGAATTTCTGTTGCCGCTGTTAGAAGTCGGGGAGATCTTAATCCTCCTAGTCGATTCAAGTAGGCCATGGTCGTTGCTTTGTCAGTTCTGATCTGAACATGCCGACCCTTCAGATGGTCTGAGAAGATGAACAGGGCTTCTTTTACTGCTATCAGTTCCCTCAGATTTGAGGAAGACTGACAGCTCCTTGGACCATTTCCCTTGACCAGTCAGAGTCCCACAATGGGCTCCCCAACCCCATGCAACAATCCTTTGTTACAATTTGACCCCTGGGATCTCTCTCAAGGCAGACCGTTGACAAATCTGTCCTTGTCCAGCCACCACTCCATTTTAGACACCTATATTCACAACTAGCTGCCAAAAAGCTACCTCAATAGCTGGGATGCAGCACATTTCCCCTTGAAAAGGAATCCTTGAATTCCTAATTAGGTTGGCCTCCGACTCAGACACTCAAGTACACATTAGACACGGCCATTGGATAATGTTTGTGGAAGAGCAGTGTAACTCTTGAAATATGCCAGTTATGACTATATTAATGACAGAGTCTTATTCAGGATTATAAGACCTTTCATGGCAAACATGGCATATATGTATTGGCCAAAGACTGATAATTCACATAGTACCAGACTCTGTATTATATGTATTTGATGTTTAGGTTAATTTAACTAAGAAATGAATAGAGATCATGAATTTACCCTTTATAGAATTTGTAGCTAATCTCACAGAGGCGGGTTGTGAGCAGATCATAGCACACACTCACGAGGCCGGGAATGCTGGACACTCCCCCTAGTGTTGGTAGATTAGTGAGCCTGCTGGGACGACTAGTTAGTCAATGAATGGACCCGAGACCTGAAGCAACCATAATGGCTATGTATCTCTTGCCGTTTCTGCATTATCTCTCTCTCTCTCCCCATTATAACATTTATTGTTCTGTAAACTTACTTTATCCTAACATGTCATTTATAAAACAACTGCCTGTAATATCTAAGGTTATCCAGAGAAACTTCGGGAACATATTGGGTTAATGAAGCTTATTTACTGTGCTGGTAAATTAAACCTGTTTTAATTTATACATCTTACTGTGTGTGTGGTGGATAACTTCGATTGTGGTTGCAGAGTATTTAAGGTATTAAATATTTCTTCCTAAAGTGGACCAACACCCCGGGCCGATCAGATCCCTCCCCGCGGGGCATCCGAAATCGGGATGCCCCGCGGGGTGAAACCCCCATGGAAGCCCAGAAACCTTACCTTAACCCCGTTCCAACGGCGCATGCGTGGGCCGCGTCTCGCGCTTCCCTCTAGCACGGCGCGCACCCGCGCCGGCCGTTTGTGAATGGCCGGCGCACCTCCAGTGCTCAGAGCCGCTGTGGTTGGACGCCGCTTGTACGTGCATACCACAGCGGCTCTGAGCGCTCTGATTGGACGAGCGCCCGCGTAGGAGCGTGCTGAGGTGAGCGTTTCCGGGCGTTCTGGGGGGTTTCACACAACCCCGATCGGGGTGCCCCACCTAAGTGGACCAACACCCAGGATAGTCAAAATCCTGGGTGTTGGTCCACTTTAAGACATTTCACTGGATGGACAGCCTCAGAGACCATTGGTTTGTATCAGATTAGTGGCTGCTGGGCTGATAGTATTATTAGTATTTGCGATATTTATAATATTAATCTCTAATAGAAATATCGGAAATTAATGTGCAGCAAATATTAATTTAAATCATATTTTCCTACTTCACATTGCATCTTCTAGAGATTTTGGAGACCTGTCCCAGGTGTTCAAGATATGCAGTCGAGTCCTTGAGTGTAGTTGACCCCAACTTACTACTGGAAATCCTGATGTCATAAACCCCAAGACCTTCATGGCCTGATGCACCGGGGCCGTCTGACTGGAGCACAAAGATTAGACTGCTTCCTGGAGGGTCCTTATCTTCTGGGAAGGCAAGACAATATTCTGAAGGATTGTATTGCTTTCGAACCCTAAATAGGTCATGACCAGAGACGGAACTAGACTGGATTTCTCGTAATTTATAACCCACCCTAGACGGAGCAACAACCCCCTTTGTTACAAAAAGATCCTGAAGTATTTTTTTTCTCGGTTTGGGGCAAAGAGTAGCAGATCGTGCAAATAGGCTCCCGATCCCTTTTAGCTTCAAACACACCAAAGGTTTGGCTGGAACCTTGGTAAAGATCCTGAAAGTTGATGCTAGGCCAAAGGGAAGACAGAAAATCGGAAGCGGAGTGTCTTGACCCCTATCTTTACTGCGAATCTCAGAAAGGTCTGAGCATAATGACTCATTGGTACCTGCCAGCAGGAATCCTTTAGGTCTATTGAAACCAGGGTGGATAAAAATCAATGTTTTTTTTAAAAAAAACAAAAAAAATCGGGTTTTTTTATTTAAAATCGGATTTTTTTTATTTAAATCGGATTTTTTTTCAATAAACTGCTTTTTGAGGAAAATATTTTACCATCCAAAGGTTCTTCCATCATGAGATAAAGCTGAGATGTTTAACTCAGTAGAATAAAGGCTGTATATATGTAACATTCACAATGCCATGCTCTTCCAGAGGTTTCTGTAGGATTAGTGGGCAGTTTCTCTCCTATATTATCACAGACGCTCGCTTTACTTACGCAGTTCTCAAAACTGAATTGGACTCCGCAGAGGTCCCAGCCTCTTCTTCACAGCAAAAATGTTACAACATGAACAGAGTTGAGAAAAAGACCTTAATCCTATTGTTCTACAAACCTATGACTAGTGAGCTACAGAGGACAGCAGGGACAGTAGGATTTAAGTTTTTCATGTGTCGGCTGGGCTGACAGTCTAAGTTTCTTAAAATATATATATATTTTGTTTAGCCAAATTAGTTAACAAAACATGGATGTTTGTTTAAGCAAATAACTTATGCTGTAATGTTATTGTTTCAGTTGAATAAATCTATTTAAAATGTTATTAAGGTCAGGATTATTTTTCTCCTTCCTAAGTACAACAGAACAGTGGTGTCCAAATATGAATGATTAACCCATTAAACTGGGGAGAAGAAAGTAATATAAAAAGTGATTCTAAAAATCTTCATCTACTTGCATGTTAAAATAGCAAGAACTAGTTTAGGTAGAAACTTTGATTTAAATCACTGATTTAAATCAAGCCTTACTGACTAGTGATTTAAATCGTGATTTAAATCAGTTAGATTTAAATCAAATCCACCCTGATTGAAACCATGAAGGAACCTGGCGGAAGCAAATTTGTGACAGAAAAGATGGTTTCCATGCGGAAATGCCTGTAACGCACTGAGAGATTCAGTTTCTTCACATTTAGAATTAACCTGAATCCCCCGGAAGCTTTCTTTACCAGAAAAACACGCGAATAGAAACCTGTCCCCTGCTGCTGGCGGGGGGACTGAAAATATCACCC
Source organism: Gastrophryne carolinensis (assembly GCA_027917425.1). Taxonomy (NCBI): domain Eukaryota; kingdom Metazoa; phylum Chordata; class Amphibia; order Anura; family Microhylidae; genus Gastrophryne; species Gastrophryne carolinensis. The sequence goes on from CM051243.1 coordinate 9,408,511, forward strand.
TCATGTCCAACACCGAAACTAGACTGTCCCTGATAGGCAGTTTTTCCTCTCTGGGAGAGTGGGAGGAGAGATAGGGGTTTCTAAGGGTGTCAGTAGGTGTTCTCCTCGTTTCGTGGTTATCAGAGTGGTGAGGTTTATTGGGCCTTTTGTTGGCCGCAATAGTGCAAGGGAAATGGGTTTTTTTTCCGTTTAGGGTTTCACTCCGGGTCCTTTGGGTCCCCGGCTAGCAAAGAATATCTTGGCAGAGGTTCCGGGGGGGCCTTGGAAAAAAATATAACCTCTATGCTCAACTCTGATTGCCTGTTTATTCAATTATACAAGTACTGATTAAAATATTTGCTTTTGCATATCAAATATTAGTCTTCTATGGGTATTAAATTAGTCCTTGGCAGAAGATGGTGTTGGGTTTCTGCAGAAAAAACAAGGTTTTTGTTCCAGAAAATAGTCTCTGGGTGTGTGTGTTGAGGAAGGAAGGGGCTTGGTTACTTGCCCGTCCTTAATGTCTTTTGTCCATAGGTCTTGTCCTCAAGTTTGTAGCAATTCGTGGGTAGTTGCTCAGTTTTTCCTCTCTGTCTCGGGGGTGGAGTGACCAAGCCAAGTGGAGCTAACGAATCACAACCTTTCCCTCCTTAGCCCTCGCTTCCTATATGAATTGGAAGCGGCACGCGCCTAGGTAATGCACGCTGGGAGGCTCAGGTAAGTGAAACGGGGCAGGGCCGGCTGAGAGCCATCACCTTCCTCCACCACCTGTCGCTACTTAAAGTGGAACAAATCCCAGGATTTTGATTATCCATGTTTTTGGTCATTTCCCCCCTGATGTTAAACCTCCCAGATCACCTAAGGCAACTCACCTCTTCCCAGCCCTACAGCGTGCTCGGATCCGCTGATGTCACACCGTCTAAGGCGCTGACGGCAGTATCCCCCGCTATCCCTCTATCAGGGATCGTGCTTGCGCCGGCCATTCACAAATGCCTGGCATGGGCACATGCTCTGCTAGAGGGATTACAGGGGATGCGGCTCGCGCATGCGCCGTTGGACCAGGAAACGATGTAAGTGAATGGGGCGGCCTAGGGGGTTTCACACAGTGGGGCATTCCGATTTTGGATGCCCAGGGGGGTAAGTTGATCAGCGCGGGTTTTGATCCACGTCTTGGCGAATGCCTCCAAAGCCGCCCAGCTGCTCAAATGGGTTTACCTCGCGGTGTGGTGAGCAGCAGCCCCTGCCCTAGAATCCTTGACCACCATGTCGCATCCCAGGCACGGGGGGGGGGGGGGGGGTTTAGGTTGGTCTTGATGGGGACCCGGTAATCCCAGCTTCTCCAGAATTTCCTTCCTTAGTAAAAGGGAAATGACAGCGCTTACCCCCCCGCCACTAAGCAGCTCAGGGGGTATCCCGGGTCCCTGGCAGGCGGCCTCCGGAGCCAGATAATACTTACCTAAACCAGTCGGTTCAGGAGCTAACGCGGCGTTGCCAAGGCAGGAAAACAACTAGAGATTGGGAGGAAGGGCTAATGTTTCATTCATTCTGGTGGTCATGTGATCCAACCTAGAGGCGGAGACATGAAGTCTCATGCTGCCCGGAGGATGTTTCGAGAAAAATGTGCCTCTTACCACATCGACATCGCGATCATCTCTCCCCATGTCGTCATCATCGTCATCATCAGAGTCCAGTTCAGGACCGATATAATTACCAAACTCATCATAAGCGTCAGTGTCCATGTCTGCAGATCCTGGACAAGAACATAAAACATAACAAATACACAATAATAGGACACATTGCTGCATAAGACATCAGAGTCACATGATCAGATCACCCCATAAGCATGGGCCGGAGCAGCCATGTCTGTGGATAATGGACAAGAACATGAATATACTATAATAGGACACACTGCTGCATAAGACATCAGAGTCACATGATCAGATCACCCCATGAGCATGGGCCGGAGCAGCCATGTCTGTGGATAATGGACAAGAACATAAATATACTATAATAGGACACACTGCTGCATAAGACATCAGAGTCACATGATCGGATCACCCCATAAGCATGGGCCGGAGCAGCCATGTCTGCGGATAATGGACAAGAACATAAATATACTATAATAGGACACACTGCTGCATAAGACATCAGAGTCACATGATCGGATCACCCATAAGCATGGGCCGGAGCAGCCATGTCTGCGGATAATGGACAAGAACATAAATATACTATAATAGGACACACTGCTGCATAAGACATCAGAGTCACATGATCGGATCACCCCATAAGCATGGGCCGGAGCAGCCATGTCTGCGGATAATGGACAAGAACATAAATATACTATAATAGGACACACTGCTGCATAAGACATCAGAGTCACATGATCGGATCACCCCATAAGCATGGGCCGGAGCAGCCATGTCTGTGGATAATGGACAAGAACATGAATATAATATAATAGGACACACTGCTGCATAAGACATCAGAGTCACATGATCAGATCACACCATGAGCATGGGCCGGAGCAGCCATGTCTGTGGATAATGGACAAGAACATAAATATAATATAATAGGACACACTGCTGCATAAGACATCAGAGTCACATGATCAGATCACCCATAAGCATGGGCCGGAGCAGCCATGTCTGCGGATAATGGACAAGAACATAAATATACTATAATAGGACACACTGCTGCATAAGACATCAGAGTCACATGATCAGATCACCCATAAGCATGGGCCGGAGCAGCCATGTCTGTGGATAATGGACAAGAACATGAATATACTATAATAGGACACACTGCTGCATAAGACATCAGAGTCACATGATCAGATCACCCATAAGCATGGGCCGGAGCAGCCATGTCTGTGGATAACAGTCAAGAACATAAATATACTATAATAGGACACACTGCTGCATAAGACATCAGAGTCACATGATCAGATCACCCCATAAGCATGGGCCGGAGCGGCCATGTCTGCGGATAACGGACAAGAACATAAATATACTATAATAGGACACACTGCTGCATAAGACATCAGAGTCACATGATCGGATCACCCCATAAGCATGGGCCGGAGCAGCCATGTCTGTGGATAATGGACAAGAACATAAATACACAATAATAGGACACACTGCTGCATAAGACATCAGAGTCACATGATCAGATCACCCCATGAGCATGGGCCGGAGCAGCCATGTCTGTGGATAATGGACAAGAACATGAATATACTATAATAGGACACACTGCTGCATAAGACATCAGAGTCACATGATCAGATCACCCCATAAGCATGGGCCGGAGCAGCCATGTCTGTGGATAATGGACAAGAACATAAATACACAATAATAGGACACACTGCTGCATAAGACATCAGAGTCACATGATCAGATCACCCATAAGCATGGGCCGGAGTAGCCATGTCTGCGGATAATGGACAAGAACATAAATATACTATAATAGGACACACTGCTGCATAAGACATCAGAGTCACATGATCGGATCACCCCATAAGCATGGGCCGGAGCAGCCATGTCTGTGGATAACGGACAAGAACATAAATATACTATAATAGGACACACTGCTGCATAAGACATCAGAGTCACATGATCGGATCACCCCATAAGCATGGGCCGGAGCGAGCTGCATTCCCGCTATCCCTCTAGCAGGGCGCGTGCTTGTGCCAGGCATTTCTGAATGGCCGTCGCGGGCACACTCCCTGTTAGAGGGAAGCGGGGGATGCGGCAAACTGTGAAGTTTCACACAGCAGGGCGTCCCGATTTGGAATGCTCCGGTGTAAACCTAGAAGCAGATGTTTTTAAAGCAGGACAAAATCCAGGGCCAGCCGCTGGCTTGGGATGCCCCCATGGCGTGAACCCCGCACAGATCGTTAGTAACAGCTCACCTGCTGGGTTTCCTATAAACTCTCACCTGACTTATGTCACATGCGTGGGCCCTCGCCCAATAGAGGCGTCCGCCGTGCCCACGCAAGTCCAGCAATCGGCTCTGACTGTTTATAGTGGTAGCGTCCGCATCCCGGGGCTGTGAGCGTCATCCCGCGCCAGATATTCAGATAGGCTGGGATGGGAGTGCGTGGACCGCCGGGGGATGTGCCGCCTGCCAAATGGCGCTGATTGGATGACAGCCCGCGCATGTGACATAAGTACGGTGAGAGTTTATAGGCAACCCAGCAGGATGGGGTTAAGGTCCAGGGGGCTTCACACAGCGGGGACATCCCAAATTTGGATGGGATGGAACACAACAAAACCCAGGAGAGTCACAGATTGGTTTTGTTCCGCTTTCAACTTATTGCTGGATCAGCTGACCGGACAGAAGTGGCTAATAATTATTTTAAAGCGGACCTTCACCCTGAATAAGAGCCTGTCTTATATGTTTCCCCCACCCTGTACATACAGATTGCTCACATTAATCCAGACCTTCACCCTGAATAGGAGCCTGTCTTATATGTTTCCCCCACCCTGTACATACAGATTGCCCACATTAATCCGGACCTTCACCCTAAATAAGAGTCTATCTTATACGTTTCCCACACCCTGTACATACAGATTGCTCACATTAAAAATCATCCTACCTGCATCTACTGCATGTTATGATCCTTTAAACATGCTCATGGAGCATCAGGTAGCCTGCAAACAGGAAGTGTCTTCTGACTGTGCTGCTCTGCATTCTGGGATTGCTGTCCTTTCCCTGACCCCAGCTCTGCTCTGTCTGTGCAAAGCACAGCTATAACCCCTCCCCCGCTCTCCTCTCCTCAGTATGTGTGATGCTTCTGAAGCAAGATGGCAGCGCCCGTATCCTAGAGTCCTGAACAGTGTTGCAGCCCAGTGGGGAGAAGAAAATTAGGTAAGTGACTAAAAACTTAAAATATATTAATTTTAGATGCTGGGGAATCGTTTTTTTAAGGTTTTGGTCTTTTCATTAAACCATGGTGAAGGTCCGGTTTAAGTACATAGATATATAAATGAATAATACAATACAAATAGAGAAGGAGGGGCATTGCTCTATGTAGGGTCACTACTAACACAGCACCCCGGTACCTGTGTCCCGGTCTCGGTAGAAACGTTCCCCCTGCGTTGCCCTCACACGCCGCCACACTCACACACACTGCGCATGCGCCCTCGCACAGGACAGGACCCGGCACGGACCTCACCCGGCTGCCCCAATGCCTAACGATTCCGAAACCTATCGTAACATTAAAACATCGTTCGCTGTGCTATAACAGACCGGCGTACATTTAGCACATTTAGTCGTGACTTACAATTTGTTAAAATATGGTGGCATAAATTAGGAAAGTGCATTTCAGGCATATTTGTAGCCAGCTAAGCCAGAACGCGCTACGCTCAAACAATTCTCAGGGCATTCACACGGCGGAGCGTGACGTTCTTGCCTGTGATTGGCTTAGGCGGGGATAAGGGCGGGGCCTGGTTGCTAAGGCGACTGACGCTTTCTACAAGCGAACAGGTGAGATGCGGAGAGACTGTGACCGTATTATTATTATTTATTATTATTTTTACTATTAATAATTATTTATTTACCTCAGCTGTTAGCTTGTCCCTGTTATTATTATATACCTAACAACTTTTTAGGGTGGGAAAGAGGGACAATAAGTTAACGTGGACCAACAACCAGGATTTTCACTATCCTGGGTTTTGGTCCATTTCCGCGGGGTGCGCCGCTGCGTGAAACCCCCCAGAACGCCAGAAAAAACTCACCTCACCCCGCTCCTACGGCGCATGTGCGGCCGCTCGTCCAATCAGCGCGCTCGGAGCCTCCGTGGTATGCGCATCCAAGGGACGTACAACCACAGCGGATCCGAGCACTCTGGCGGCCACATCTCGCGCTTCCCTCTAACAGGGCACGCGCCCTGCTAGAGAGAAGCGCGAGATGCGGCCCCGCGCATGTGCTGTTAGAATGGGAGTAAGGTAAGGTGAATGAGGCGTCTGATCGGGCAGGCTGTTGGTCCACTTTAATTAGCTGGTGATTTTAACTATCCTGGGTTTTGGTCCTTGCCCCGCTGCGTGAAACCCACCAGATCGCCTAAGGCAACTCACCTCTTCCTGGTCCTATGGCGTATGTGCGACCGCTCGTCCAATCAGCCACTGACGTCACACCGCCTAAAGCTTTGTCTAAGAGCAATGGATCCGAGCGCACTGACGGCTGCATCCTCCGCTTCCCTCTAACAGGGAGCATGCCCACGCTGGCCAATCACAAATGCCTGGCGCGCTCATGCGCTCTGTTAGAGGGATAGCGGGGATGCGGCTCGCGCATGCACCGTTAGACCGGGAACTAAGGTAAGTGAATGGGGCGACCTGGAGGGTTTCATACAGCGGGGCATCCCGATTTTGGATGTCCCAGGGGGAGGGAATTGATCTGTAAGATTCCCGGGGCCGATTGGCGTGGGTTTTGGTCCACTTTAAGGGAGCACTATCGCAAAAAAATTGCCCAATCATAAACACCCATACAAATATGCTGTATGACAGGAGGAGGGGTCACATATACACCTGCCATCAAGAAATATCCAGCCAGGCTTGTTTTCCTTTCTTTTAATGTAAGGAAATAGAAATTCAGGGTGACAGGCTCTGTCACCCCTAATACACTAAACCTATCACCCCTAGGTTGTATTCCTACCAGGAGAAGAAAACCACAACCATGGTGGGCGTTTTATTCAGTTCGGGTTTATAAGTGGCCCCTCCTCTCATTAGCCAATGTGTTTGTATAGATTTGTATTGCTATACAATTTTGCGATACAGCTCCTTTAATGAATAAAGAGGGGGTGGGAGCAGCTCAATCACTATTATTTATACAAAATTATTATTATTATTATTCAGGGCCTGGGAACTAACTTACCGCCCAGTTTAACCCTCTCATCAACTAAATATCAAGCAACAAACATGTCTAGCTATGTGGAAAGACAGAGATTTGGTTGCATATATCTGCAGATACATGTGGAAGCCACACTGCCCCGGCAAGGCACTCTGTGTTTAGTGTGGTCCCTACTCTTAATTCTGAGTCCCCAAAGTTGGGACATGAAATGCAGACAAATAACTGAGAGCTACTCACCTGGGAAGCTGCCAGCCTCCCTTTAGAACATTTCACAGGGAGAAATCCATATTGACTGAATTCCTCCCTGCTTGTGCTCATGGCAATTCAACTGAATAAAGAGGAGTGGGATCTCTCCCTGTGAAGTGTTCTAAAGGAAGACAGGCAGCTTCCCAGGTGAGTAGCTCTCAAGCTTCAATAATCTTGGATGTTTAAAGGCTCATAACATGCAGTAGATGCAGGTAGGATGATTTTTAATGTGGACAATCTGTATGTACAGGGTGTGGGAAACATATAAGATAGGCTCTTATTCAGGGTGAAGGTCCGGATTAATGTGAGCAATCTGTATGTACAGGGTGTGGGAAACATATAAGATAGGCTCTTATTCAGAGTGAAGGTCCGCTTTAAGTTTTTAGTCACTTACATATTATTCTTTTCCACACCGGGCTCTAACTCTGTTCAGCAGTCTAGGATACGGGCGCCGCCATCTTTACTCAGAAGCATCACACATACTGAGGATAGGAGAGCGGGATAAAGTACTGGGGGTGGGGTTATAGCTGTGCTTTGCACAGACAGAGCAGAGCTGGGGTCAGGGAAAAGACAGCAATTCCAGAATGCAGAGCATCACAGTCAGAAGACAATTCCTGTTTGCAGGCTGCCTGAAGCCCCATGAGCCGCCATCTTGGATGTTTAAAGGCTCATAACATGCAGTAGATGCAGGTAGGATGATTTTTAATGTGAGCAATCTGTATGTACAGGGTGTGGGAAACATATAAGATAGGCTCTTATTCAGTGTGAAGGTCCGGATTAATGTGAGCAATCTGCATGTACAGGATGTGGGAAACATATAAGATAGGCTCTTATTCAGGGTGAAGGTCCGGATTAATGTGAGCAATCTGTATGTACAGGATGTGGGAAACATATAAGATATGCTCTTATTCAGGGTGAAGGTCCGGATTAATGTGAGCAATCTGTATGTACAGGATGTGGGAAACATATAAGATATGCTCTTATTCAGGGTGAAGGTCCGGATTAATGTGAGCAATCTGTATGTACAGGATGTGGGAAACATATAAGATATGCTCTTATTCAGGGTGAAGGTCTGGATTAATGTGAGCAATCTGTATGTACAGGATGTGGGAAACATATAAGATATGCTCTTATTCAGGGTGAAGGTCCGGATTAATGTGAGCAATCTGTATGTACAGGATGCGGGAAACATATAAGATATGCTCTTATTCAGGGTGAAGGTCCGCTTTAATTCTAGCGCTCAGCAATGACATCATCGGAGAGTCTGGATTTTCGGGAGTTGGAGAGGGAGCTGGCCAGCGCTTTGGCCGCAGATGATAAATACAAGCGAGAGAACGACGCCAAGTTTCGGGCCATCCACCAGAAAGTGGCCTCCTATGAGGAGTTCAGGTATGCGACTGACACAATCACATTTACATTTTCTTTTTGCCGCGACAGACAGGTGATATGTTATTTTGAAGCGGAACAAAACCCACCAGCTAAAAGATTCCAGGGCTGGCTGCTGGCATAGAATAGGGATGCCCCGCCGTTTGTGCGTAAAAGCTCACTTTTCCCCGCTCCAACGGTGCATGCGCAGGGTCTCATCCAATCGGAGCCCTTTGCCCTGACTACGCCATTCGGCAAACAGCTCTGTTTATAATGGGTAACACGCATTGCTGCATCCCTGGTGCCGTGTACTTGCTCCCACCCTAGCCATTCAGATAGGCTGATGCAGGCTCAGCCTATCTGATTTCAATTAAAGCCCTTTGGCAAATGACACAGTCAAGGCAATGGACTCTGAGTAGAAGAGAGTCCACTCATGCACCGTTGGAGCAAAGCGAAGTGAGTTTTGAGTTGGGGGTTTCACAATAAGCAGCAGCCCAATTGGCACCAAAGCAGTGCGGCCCACCAGGAATTCTACCAGGTTTGCCTAGGGCCAGTCTGCCCCTGCGTAGAAGTTGTGCTGCTCCTGGGTCTGCCAAGGTGCCCAACCAGTAGCAACGTGTGGGTTAATCTGAGCCGTAGTCGTGGACTGCAAGATCGAAAAAAACTAGCTCCTCGCGCCCTAGCTGTGGTTCCTCCCGTCCTATATAAGGCTGGCTGTGGCTCCTCCCGGCCTATATAGGGCAGGCTGTGGCTCCTCCCGGCCTATATAGGGCAGGCTGTGGCTCCTCCCGGACTATATAGGGCAGGCTGTGGCTCCTCTCGGCCTATATAGGGCAGGCTGTGGTTCCTCCCGGCCTATATAGGGCAGGCTGTGGCTCCTCCCGGCCTATATAGGGAAGGCTGTGGCTCCTCCCGGCCTATATAGGGCAGGCTGTGGCTCCTCCCGGCCTATATAGGGCAGGCTGTGGCTCCTCCCGGCCTATATAGGGCAGGCTGTGGCTCCTCCCGGCCTATATAGGGCAGGCTGTGGCTCCTCCCGGCCTATATAGGGCAGGCTGTGGCTCCTCCCGGCCTATATAGGGCAGGCTGTGGCTCCTCCCGGACTATATAGGGCAGGCTGTGGCTCCTCTCGGCCTATATAGGGCAGGCTGTGGTTCCTCCCGGCCTATATAGGGCAGGCTGTGGCTCCTCCCGGCCTATATAGGGCAGGCTGTGGCTCCTCCCGGCCTATATAGGGCAGGCTGTGGCTCCTCCCGGCCTATATAGGGCAGGCTGTGGCTCCTCCCGGCCTATATAGGGCAGGCTGCGGCTCCTCTAGTCCTATATAGGGCAGGCTGTGGCTCCTCTCGGCCTATATAGGGCAGGCTGTGGCTCCTCCCGGCCTATATAGGGCAGGCTGTGGCTCCTCCCGGCCTATATAGGGCAGGCTGTGGCTCCTCTCGGCCTATATAGGGCAGGCTGTGGCTCCTCCCGGCCTATATAGGGCAGGCTGTGGCTCCTCCCGGCCTATATAGGGCAGGCTGTGGCTCCTCCCAGCCTATATAGGGCAGGCTGTGGCTCCTCCCGGCCTATATAGGGCAGGCTGTGGCTCCTCCCGGCCTATATAGGGCAGGCTGTGGCTCCTCCCGGCCTATATAGGGCAGGCTGTGGCTCCTCCCGGCCTATATAGGGCAGGCTGTGGCTCCTCCCGGCCTATATAGGGCAGGCTGTGGCTCCTCCCGGCCTATATAGGGCAGGCTGTGGCTCCTCCCGGCCTATATAGGGCAGGCTGTGGCTCCTCCCGGCCTATATAGGGCAGGCTGTGGCTCCTCCCGGCCTATATAGGGCAGGCTGTGGCTCCTCCCGGCCTATATAGGGCAGGCTGTGGCTCCTCCCGGCCTATATAGGGCAGGCTGTGGCTCCTCCCGGCCTATATAGGGCAGGCTGTGGCTCCTCCCGGACTATATAGGGCAGGCTGTGGTTCCTCCCGGCCTATATAGGGCAGGCTGTGGCTCCTCCCGGCCTATATAGGGCAGACTGTGGCTCCTCTCGGCCTCTATATGGCAGGCTGTGGTTCCTCCCGGCCTATATAGGGCAGGCTGTGGTTCCTCCCGGACTATATAGGGCAGGCTGTGGCTCCTCCCGGACTATATAGGGCAGGCTGTGGCTCCTCTCGGCCTATATAGGGCAGGCTGTGGTTCCTCCCGGCCTATATAGGGCAGGCTGTGGCTCCTCCCGGCCTATATAGGGAAGGCTGTGGCTCCTCCCGGCCTATATAGGGCAGGCTGTGGCTCCTCCCGGCCTATATAGGGCAGGCTGTGGCTCCTCCCGGCCTATATAGGGCAGGCTGTGGCTCCTCCCGGCCTATATAGGGCAGGCTGTGGCTCCTCCCGGCCTATATAGGGCAGGCTGTGGCTCCTCTCGGCCTATATAGGGCAGGCTGTGGCTCCTCTCGGCCTATATAGGGCAGGCTGTGGCTCCTCTCCGCCTATATAGGGCAGGCTGTGGCTCCTCTCCGCCTATATAGGGCAGGCTATGGCTCCTCCCGGCCTATATAGGGCAGGCTGTGGCTCCTCCCGGCCTATATAGGGCAGGCTGTGGCTCCTCCCGGCCTATATAGGGCAGGCTGTGGCTATTCCCGGCCTATATAGGGCAGGCTGTGGCTCCTCCCGGCCTATATAGGGCAGGCTGTGGCTCCTCCCGGCCTATATAGGGCAGGCTGTGGCTCCTCCCGGCCTATATAGGGCAGGCTGTGGCTATTCCCGGCCTATATAGGGCAGGCTGTGGCTCCTCCCGGCCTATATAGGGCAGGCTGTGGCTCCTCCCGGCCTATATAGGGCAGGCTGTGGCAGAATCTCCTCAGTTCTTTTCGTGCAGTCCTCAAGTGACTGTCAAGATGTCTGGATTTTTGTTTTTAGTTACAGTGCTGAGGACCCCCATTAGATGCCTGAAGTCAGTTCCCAAGCTGATAGCGTTGGGTCGTGCAGAGTGAGGGGAGCACGCATGGGTGCAGGTAAGGGCACTGGGGCAGCAGGGTACTTGATCTCTGGGCTTTGCATGGTGGCCCTGCTGTGCGTCTCCCACTGAGCCCCGGTCCCTCTACCCCCATGACCCTGACACCCTGCGAGACATGCTGCTGGGTGGGGCCCGAGCTAAGGGGCAGGCTCCCTTGTGTCCGTGTGTTTGTCATTACTACTGCTGGCAGCCATACTCTCAGAGCTCAGCTGCCAGCATTTGGAGGGGGGGGGGGTGTCCTCGTCACGAGGGGGAGTGGCCACCGGTCATGCGGCCTTCCGATTGGCTAATTCAGAAAGAGGGCTGGCCCACCGCACCTACAACGCCGGCGGGATGTGTGACTTCGGCCCACTCGGGCCTTACAGTGGAGGACAGGAGGAGGGGGCGGGGCGAACACATTTGTGTGGCCTGCGGCTTCGTCCCCCTTCTCTTCACTAGCAGCGCGAATCTTGCGCGATCCCCGGAGGTCCATGCTGCATCCTCGGATCGTCTCCAGGCAGCTCCTGCATTGCTTCCCTGGTCTCCTGAGCTGTGGGTCAACTCCAGCATGGCTGCCGACCCCTCCTATCACCATCCACCACATTTATATAGATTATTATCATTGGGACATTTTTCGCGCTAGTGAACGTGTGTGTCCCAGATGCCTCCAACCTGTCAGCAGCTCTCCCCCCGCAAGTCGCCCCCGGCAGCACTAGCCTGGAAGTTTGGGTGCGACTTGCGGGGGGGGAGAGCTGTTGACATATCGGAGGCATCTGGGTCACACACACTAAAGTGGACCAACACCCAGGATTCTGACTATCCCGGGTTTTGGTCCTTACGCCTGCGGCATCCTGAAAGTGCCGCCCTGAAATCTTGCACAGGGAGACACTGATAATAACGTATACTTCCAACACACTCTGTACTGTGGACCAAAACCCAGGATTCTGAGTATCCCGGGTTTTGGGGGCACCACAATGGGGGATGTGTAAAACCCCCCAGATTGCACCCTTCCCCGGTCCTAAGGCGCATGTGCAGCCTCTCGTCCAATCAGCGTGCTCGTATACGCTACTGACCTTCGTCTAAGGCGAGCGGATCTGAGCACGCTGGCGGCCGCATCCCCCACTACCCTCTAACAGGGAGCGTACCCGTGCCGGCCATGCACAAATGCCCGGTGCAGGTACGCTCCATGCTAAAAGGATAGCGGGGATGCGGCCGCTGTTCACGCATGCGCTGTTGGACCGGGAAAGAAGGTGAGTTTCCGGGCAAACCTTTAACTATCCTGAGTTTTGGTTTTGCCCCTGGGGCACCCTGTTCAGGGATGCCCCGCTGTGTGAAACCCCCCCCCCAGGTCTCACTTACCCTTACCTGGTCCTACAGAGCATGTGCAGACTCTCGTCCAATCAGCGTGCTCGGATCTGCTCCCGCCCCTTCGTCCAAGAGCTTGTCTAATGCGAGTGGATCCGAGCGCGCTGGTGGCTGCATCCCCCGTTACCCTCTAACAGGGAGCGTACCCGTGCCGGCCATGCACAAATGCCCGGTGCAGGTACGCTCCATGCTAAAGGGATAGCGGGGATGCGGCCGCTGTTCACGCATGCGCTGTTGGACCGGGAAAGAAGGTGAATTTCCGGGCAAACCTTTAACTATCCTGAGTTTTGGTTTTGCCCCTGGGGCACCCTGTTCAGGGATGCCCCGCTGTGTGAAACCCCCCCAGGTCTCACTTACCCTTACCTGGTCCTACAGAGCATGTGCAGACTCTCGTCCAATCAGCGTGCTCGGATCTGCTCCCGCCCCTTCGTCCAAGAGCTTGTCTAATGCGAGTGGATCCGAGCGCGCTGGTGGCTGCATCCCCCGTTACCCTCTAACAGGGAGCGTGCCCGCGCCGGCCATTCACAAATATCTGGTGCAGGCACGCTCCATGCTAAAGGGATAGCGGGGATGCGGCTGCTGTTCGCACATGCGCTGTTGGACCGGGAAAAAAGGTGAGTTTCCCGACAACCTCAGGGGTTTTACACTGCGGGACATCCCGATTCTGGATGCCATGGGGGGGGGGGGCGAGTATGCCTGCCCTGGAGTCTCATAGATCCAGGGTGGGTTTTGCTTTCCTTTAAGGTAAGATTAAGAGGTTGACCCCCTCCGCCGTCACTGCACATATTGGGGACACGCAGCTGGTTTTTAATGCATATCAAATAATTTTTTTTCATTTTTTTGGACTTTGAGCGCTGGAACCACTTCTTCTTTGCTCGTTTAAATGTTACTGATTAGCCAAAGAAATAAACACCCGGATATGGGCTTATACTGGGAAAGTTCCTAGGTTTATATTTAAAGTGGACCAAAACCAACACCCGCAACGATAGATCCCCCCCCCCCTCCTGGGGCACCCAGAATTGGGATGCCCCCCTGTGTGTGTATACTCTCCTTCAGCCCCGGTCCAATGGCACAGCAGCCGCCGCATCCCCGCTATCCCTCTAGCAGGGCGCATGCCCACATCAGGCATTTGTGAATGGCCGTGCAGGCCGTAGCAGGGGATGCGGCTGCCAGTGCGCTCGGTTACGCTCACTCGGATAGAAAAAGGGAGGGGAAAGTAAGAGAGAGAGAGAGAGAGAGAGAGAGAGAAAAGCAACTAGAAAGAAAGAAGAAGGGAAGGTAAAAAAAAAGAGGAAGATGTTTAGAAGTTGAAAAGAGAAGCGAGATAGATGACAGGAGAACAATGGAAAGAATGTGGAAGTGACAGCAGGATGGGGGGAATGTGGAAAAATTAGAGAATAGAGGAGAAAGTAAAAGAATGCTATAGAGAGAGAGAGAGAGAGAAAAGAAGGAAATAAAGAGGTGAGATAGATGACAGGAGAACAATGGAAAGAATGTGGAAGTGACAGCAGGATGGGGGGAATGTGGAAAAATTAGAGAATAGAGGAGAAAGTAAAAGAATGCTATAGAGAGAGAGAGAGAGAGAGAGAAAAGAAGGAAATAAAGAGGTGAGATAGATGACAGGAGAACAATGGAAAGAATGTGGAAGTGACAGCAGGATGGGGGGGTGGAATGTGGAAAAATTAGAGAATAGAGGAGAAAGTAAAAATGCTAGAGAGAGAGAGAGAGATAAAAGAAGGAAGTAAAGAGAAAGAAGGGAAGGGAAAAAAAAAGAAGAGGACGATGTTTAGAAGCTGAAAAGAGACAGAGGTGAGATAGGTGACAAGAGAAAGATGGAAAGAATGTGTAGATACATGTATATGGCCAGGGTTTCTGGAAAGAGAGAAAATGAAGGGATCATGATGTAAAAGAGGAAGAAGGAGAAAGGGAAATTCAAAAGATAAAATAGAATTTTAAAAAATGTGCAAAAAAAAAAGAGAGATGGGGGTATATTGGGGAAAAAAAAGGAGGCCTGCTGTTCCAGTTGAGAGCTCCTGGCGCCCCCTTACAGAGAGGTTGGGGTTGCGCTCTGTGCTCCCGCACACCCCCACGGCGATACTTACCTATTATCTCGAGTGTTGTGGCACAGAGGTGTTATATACTGAGGATCTTTCAGTAATGACTTTTCTTTTCCTACATTCGGTGCCGCGATGTTCTCTGCAGAGATATTGTCCTCGCCTCTAACTTGAAACCCTTGGAGCGGAAGGACAAGATTGGAGGAGATCGGAAACAGCCCTGGAACGCCCCCGCCAGCGTCTGGTCTGAAGCGCCGGCTTGCGCTCCGTTACAGGTGAGGCGGAAACGGAGACTGATTGCATCTGCTTGTCCCCATGTTTCCCTCTGTGACATCACCTGAAAGCCCATCGTCTCCTCTGATACAGATGTAGCCACCTGAGCTCCTCCACTGTTAGAACAATAGAAAAATGCTCATCTTAAAGCGGACCAAAACCCGGCCAGGGAATTTATAAGATTCCCGGGCTGATCGATTTCCTCCCTCCGAGGCGTCCAGAATCGGGACGCCCCGCTGTGTGACACCCCCCAGGTCGCCCCATACACTTACCTTGCTTCCCGCTCCAATGGCGCATTTGCGAGACAGGGCCACATCCCTCTAGCAGGATGCGTGCCGCACCAGGCATTTGTGAATGGCTTGCACGCTCATTGTTAGAGGGAAGCAGGGGATGCGGCCGCCAGTGTGCTTGGAGCTGCTGCTCTTAGACGAAGGCTTAGAAGACGTGACCGAGCTTGCTGATTGGACGAACGGCCGCACACGTGTCGTAGGACTGGGAAGAGGTGAGTTGCACTTGTCAATCTGGGGGGTTTCACACAGTGGGGATGCCCCTAACAGGGTGCCCTAGGGGAAAGGACCAAAACCCAGGATAGTCAAAATCCTGGGCTTTGCTCCACTTTAAAGAGGAACTTCTCGAGTTCCAGTCCTTGGGGCATCCCGAATTGTGATGCCCCGCCACGTGAAACCCCCCGGAACACTCACCTTCTCCCGGAGCCCTCGCCGTGTCTGTGCCTTCCGGCCGCATCCCCACACACACGGCTACCAGGTAGGCGGGGAACGCGGATGGCGGCTCCGCTCAGCTGCTTAACGCAGAAGAGAGCCAAGTGACAGCGAGCACGAGTCTCTGAGTCTCGCCCGAGTCTGCGCTGTGGGAGCAGAAGGAAGGTGGGTGAAACAGTGCGAGCTGGGGGGGGGTGCACACTTTAAAGTAGACTAAAACCCAGGATTTTGACTATCCTGGGTTTTGGTCCTTTCCCCCGGGACACCCCGATCAGGGATGCCCCGCTTTGTGAAACCCCCCAGGTCGCCTAAGGCAACTCGCCTCTTCCTGGTCCTACGGCGCTCGTCCAATTGGTGCACTTAAAGCCGCTGACGTCACGTGGCTAAGCCTTTCTTCTAAGACCAGCTGGCGGCCGCATCCCCCACTTCCCTCTTAACAGGGAGCATGCCCCTGCTGACCATTCACAAATGCCTGGTGCAGGCATGTGCCCTGCTAGATGGATAGCGGGGATGCGGGCCGCGCATGCGCCGTTAGACCGTGAAAGAAGGTGAGTGTATGGGTAACCTGGGGGTTTCACACATCAGGGCATCACGATTTTGATTCGAGCTGATTCCTGGGGCGATCGTCGTGAGTTTTAATCCACTTTACCGGGGTTTTGATCCTTTCTCCTGGTCCGTTAAAGTGGACCAACTCCCAGGGGAGATCAGCCCGGTAATCTATAAGATTTCTGGGCCAATCAGATCCCTCCCCGCGGGGCATCCGAAATCGGGATGCCCCCCTGTGTGAAACCCCGCAGGACGCCCAGAAACCTTACCTTATCCCCATTCCAACGGCGCATGCGCGAGCCGCGGCCACATCTCGCGCTTCTCTCTGCAGGGAGCGCACCCGCGGCGGTCGCTTGTGAATGGCCGGCGCGGGCGCGCTCCCTGTTAGAGGGAAGTGCGAAATGCGGCCTCCAGCATGCTCAGATCCGCTGTGGTTGTCCGTTGCTTGTCCGTACATACCACAGCGGCTCTGAGCGATCTGATTGGACGAGCGCTCGCGTAGGAGCGGGGTGAGGTGAGTTTTTTAGGGCGATCTGGGGGGTTTCACGCAGCGGGGTGCCCCGCCGAAGTGGACCAAAACCCAGGATAGTGAAAATCCTGGGTGTTGGTCCACTTTAAATCCCCCAGATCACCGAAGAGAACTCACCTCTTCCCGGTCCTATGGCGCATGCGCGGCCGCTCGTCCGATCGGGACGCTTGAAACCGCTGACATCACATTGTCTAAACCTTCGTCTAAGGCCAGTGGCTCAGAGCGCGCTGACGGCCGCATCCCCAGCTTCCCTCTAACAGGAAGAAGCCGCCGGCCTTTAACAAATGCCTGGTGCGGGCATGTGCCCTGCTAGAGGGACAGCAGGAATGCGGCTCGTGCATGCGTTGTTGCACTGGAAAACAAAGTAAGTGAATGGGGTGACCTGGGGGGTTTCACACAGTGGGGCATCCCGATTTTGGATGCCTCGGGAGGGAGGGAATTGATCGACCCGGGAATCGTATAGATTCCTGGGCTGATCGGCGTGGGTTTTGGTCCACTGGGGGATGCGGCCACCAGCGCGCACAGATCCGCCTGTCTTAGACTAGCTCTTAGATGAAGGGGCAAGCATGCTGATTGGATGAGAGGCAGGGCATGCGCCGTAGGACAGGGAAAGGGTGAGTCAGATCGGGCGACCTGGGTTTCCTGGGGGTGCCCGCGGGTCAAGAACAAAAACCCAGGATAGTAAAAGATCTGGATTTTGGTCCACTTTTGAAGAGGAACAACACACATAAATTTGACTTTCCTATGTGTTGTTCCTCTCTACGGCGACATCCGGAATTGAGCTGCCCCGCTGTGTGTACCACCTGAGGTCGCCCCATTTCACTCACCTTCCTTCCGCTCCCGCGGTGCAGATTCGGGCAAGAGTGAGTGCACTGATTGGCTGATCAGCGCTCTCACTGTCACTCTGCTCTTTTTGGCCCAGAGGACAGCTAAGCCATGCCCGCCCACCTGGCAGCCGTGGTGTGACCGCGCCGTCCATATAGGAAGGTGGAGTGTGAGCACGGCTAGAGGCGAGCAGGGGTGCGTCTGGAACGCACAGAGGCGGCGAGGGCTCTGGGAGAGGGTGTATCCCGAATTGGGAACTTGGGAGGCTCTGGAGTCTTTTAAACTCCAGACCCTCCGATGTTCCTCTTTAAAGCGGACCAAAACCCACATTTTTAACTAGCATCCCCTGAATTTCTCCCCTTATGAAGTTTACATTTTCCCAATTTTTAGTGCTCCTGCTTCACTCCAATCACAGATAATGGCGCCTGTTTTAGCTGTAAAGCTCCGCCTCCTCCATTCACTGCCACACTGCTGTGTGTGGCTATGATGTCATCGCCACACCTATGCAATGACTGATCCCCCGCCATCTTACAGTGAGGTTACAGTTTTGGTTCACTTTCAATGGTGCTGAGGGTTTAATGGCCTGAGTATCTGTGGTTGCCTTCAGATGCATGTTATATATATATATATATATTATAAAAAATATAAAATCTAAAAGAAATATATCTTTTTAAATATATTTTTTAATATATATATATATATAAATATTTTTTATAATATATCATTTAAAAAAAAAAAAAAATATATATATATATATATATATATATATATATATATATATATATATATATATATATATATATATATATTATATTATAAAAAATATAAAATCTAAAAAAAATATATATATTTTTAATATTTTTTATAATATATATATTTAATATTTTTTATAATATATAATTACAAAAAATATATATATATATAAATATATATATATAATTTTTTTTTTAATTATATATTATAAAAAATATTAAATATATATATTATAAAAAATATATATATATATTTAGATTTTATATTTTTTATATATATATATATATATATATATATATATATATATATATATATATAAAAAATTTATAAAAAATATAAAATCTAAATATATATATATTTTTTTTATAATATATATATTTAATATTTTTTATAATATATAATTATAAAAAAATATAAAATCTAAAAAAAAATTTTTTTTAATATTTTTTATAAAATATATATATATTTAATATTTTTTATAATATATAATTAAAAAAAAAAAAAATATATATATATATATATAATTTTTATATATATAATTATATATATATATATATATATATATATAATTTTTTTTTTAATTATATATTATAAAAAATATTAAATATATATATTATAAAAAATATATATATTTTTTTAGATTTTATATTTTTTATAATATATATATATATATATATATACCATATATATATATATATATATATATATATATATATATATATATATATATATATAATTATAAAAAAATATAAAATCTAAAAAAATATTTTTTTTAATATTTTTTATAATATATATATATATATATTTAATATTTTTTATAATATATAATTTTTTTTTTTTTTTTTTACTTTAAGGAGTCCCAGTCTTCAGAACCTCAGAACGCTCTTGAGTTTAGCCGGGACTGGCGCAGAACACAAGCGGGTAAAAGATACGACTTTCTCCTCGCACTCGGGGCCCATCGGTTGTCCCGTATCTTTCGCGCTGAGGTGCCCTCGGGACTTCTGGGAGAGATCCTCGCCGTGTTAGAAGAGAACTTCCAGGCCGTTCATGCGCAGGAAGTGATGGACATCCTCGGCTGCCTGGCGCAGGCTCAACGTTTCGACCTCCACCTGATCTTCCTCAGCAGTGCGGAGAAGCAGAACTGCAGGGAGCTGTTTGCCAAGCTTCAAAGTGACGCAGACGCGACGCCAGGGCCGGTGCTGACACAATTATTGTCTCTATACAGGGTCACTCAGCCAAGCTGCTAGGGGCCCCAGATGCTCGGATTAGGGCCCGCATCTTATCCTGTATCCTCACAGCTTGGCTCTTTATCCCTGGGCTGTAAGTAGCGTTGGAAAAACACTGGGGGTCATGTGATAGTATAGATAAGAGAGTTTAAAGTGGACCAAATACCACGATTCTGACTATCCTGGGTTTTGGTCCTTTCGCCCCTGATCGGGGATTGCCCGCTGCGTGAAACCCCTCAGATCACTGAGCCCAACTCACCTCTTCCTGGTCCTACGGTGCATGTGCGGCCGCTTGTCCAATCAGCACGCTCGAAGCCGCTGATGTCACGTCATCTAAGCCTTCGCCTAAGACCAGCGGATCCAAGCGCGCTGGCGGCCTCATCCCCCGCTTCCCCCTAACAGGGAGTGTGCCCGCGCCGGCCATTCACAAATGCCTGGCACGGGCACGCACCCTGCTAGAGGGATAGCGGGGATGCGGCTCGCACATGCGCCGTTGGACCAGGAAGCAAGGTAAGTGTATGGGGCGACCTGGGGGGTTTCACACAGCGGGGCATCCCGATTTTGGATGTATGGGGCGACCTGGGGGTTTCACATAGCGGGGCATCCCGATTTTGGATGTATGGGGCGACCTGGGGGCTTTCACACAGCGGGGCATCCCGATTTTGGATGTATGGGGCGACCTGGGGGGTTTCATCCCGATTTTAGATGCTCCGTGGGAAGGGAATCGATCGGCCTGGGAATCTTATTATTATCTATATAATAGATTCCTGAGCTGATCGCCGTGGGTTTTGGTCCACTTTAATACAGTAGGCGTCCAGCCATCCTTCACCTGTCAGGGCTAAGCAGCCAGGATCGGGTCTGGACTAGACTGAGAGATGTGTGACCTCTGTAAGCAGGGACATAAATTTAGGGGGTGCGACCACACTGGGGTCCAGAGGTTCAGGGGGCCCCGTCATTGTTGCTCCTCCACTGTATCATATTTGTGCTCACTTGGCATCATTTATACAAATACAGGAAAATGGTTATTGTCGTGAAAGGGTCATTAATTGCTGCAGATCTGCATGTTACACCTCAAAGAGGGATGATATGTAAATGAAGACACACCCCTCATTGAGGGATGGATGAAGCCACGCCCCCTCATTGAGAGATGGATGAAGCCACGCCCCCTCATTGAGAGATGGATGAAGCCACACCTCCTTATTGTGAGATGGATGGGAGATTGGATGTAACAGTTACAACAATAGAAACACTTTGAATAGACAAATGAATAATTTATTGTTGCAGATCTGCATGTTACTCCTCAAAGAGGGACAATATGTAAATGCAGCCACGCCCCCTCATTGAGGGATGGATGAGGCCACGCCTCCTCATTGAGGGATGGATGAAGCCACACCCCCTCATTGAGGAATGGATAAGAGATAGGATGTGAGGAAATCTACAAGTGTGTTGGAAAGTGCACCGCAATATAATTATTATAAATATTCATTCCACTATTGCTCCACTTTGGTTACATTTAATTATTTATTCGATTATATTGTCCTTTCATCTGGGCCCATTACCAGTATTTACACTTTATGTCCCATACTATATATATATATGGCGGCATTTCTCAAACTTCATATATATTAGTCACCATTGATTGGGATCCCCTCGCTTGTGGTTTTGTGTTTTTTAATTTTGTATGTGTTTAGATTAGTGTCTTTTCTATTTATATAATGAATATCTATTAAATTTATTGAAATTTTTACATTTAGTGTGCGGCCTTTTCAATAAGGGTTGGTGAGATCAGTCTAGGATCTCCTATTGGTACATTTTAGGAGATAGGATGTAACCGTTATAACAATACAAACACTTTGCATTGGTGAATGAATAATTTATTGCTGCAGATCTGCATGTTACACCTCAAAGAGGGACAAATGGGAACAACGAGGGACGGGGAGACATGGACTCAAAAGAGGGACAGACCCTCCAAATCAGGGACACTTGAGAGGTATGCACGCCCCCTCATTTAGGGATTGATGAAGCCACGCTTAATAATGTTGGCACCAGGGCCCTGTTGCATTGGGTTAAGTCACCGGTTATAGGGAATGTGCTGTAACAATGCATCATTTAGCCTCATAGCCAAGGAGAGATAATTCATAGTAACAAGATCATA
Organism: Gastrophryne carolinensis; assembly: GCA_027917425.1. NCBI lineage: Eukaryota > Metazoa > Chordata > Amphibia > Anura > Microhylidae > Gastrophryne > Gastrophryne carolinensis. The sequence continues at coordinate 9,430,365 of CM051243.1, forward strand.
TTGCCCAGATGAAATTGCCAAATGCTCGGCCGGCGCACTACTTACAGCTGCAACAAGATTCAGCACAAAGCTTTCCTAGAAGCGTGTCTCACAAACGTGGCCATTGCAGAAACAGTAGCCGCCAGCAGGTGGCAGCAGCGAGCTGCAATTCACAATAAGCAGCGTCTAATGCTCTGTGTGTTTTGCAAATCGCAGGATTCTCATACAAATAGACGGAACTTCTAAAGTAAACTTTTAGGTGTTTTTGTCTTGCATAGGATGAGCCAGTGAGATGAATAGCTGAAATGACAACTTTTCAGGGTGGGAAAGAGGGGCAATTGTTAAATTAGACCACGCCCCCTCACTGAGGGATGGATAGGAGATACATTGTAACAGTTACAACAATAGAAACACTTTGAATGGACAAATGAATCATTTATTGCTGCAGATCTGCATGTTACACCTCAAAGAGGGACAATATGTGAATGAAGCCACACACCCTTATTGAGGGATGGATGAAGCCACGCCCCCTAATTGAGGGAATGATGAAGCCACACCCCCTCATTGAGGAATGGATGAAGCCACGCCCCCCATTGTGGGATGGATAGGAGATACATTGTAACAGTTAAAACAATAGAAACACTTCGAATAAACAAATGAATAATTTATTGCTGCAGATCTGCATGTTACACCTCATAGAGGGACAATATGTAAATGAAGCCACGCCCCTCATTGAGGGATGGATGAAGCCACGCCCCCTCATTGAGAGATGGATGAAGCCACGCCCCCTCATTGAGGGATGGATAGGAGATACATTGTAACAGTTACAACAATAGAAACACTTTGAATAGGCAAATGAATCATATATTGCTGCAGATCTGCATGTTACACCTCAAACAGGGACAATATGTAAATGAAGCCACGCCCCATCAATGAGGGATGGATGAAGCCACGCCCCATCAATGAGGGATGGATGAAGCCACGCCCCCCATTGTGGGATGGATAGGAGATACATTGTAACAGTTACAACAATAGAAACACCTCGAAAAAACAAATGAATAATTTATTGCTGCAGATCTGCATGTTACACCTCATAGAAGGACAATATGTAAATTAAGCCGCGCCCCATCAGTGAGGGATGGATGAAGCCACACCCCCTCCTTGAGGATGGATGAAGCCACACCCCCTCATTGATGGATGGATGGATGAAGCCACGCCCCCTCATTGAGGGATGGATGAAGCCACGCCCCCTCATTGAGGGATGGATAGGAGATATATTGTAACAGTTAAAACAATAGAAACAAAATGAATAATTTATTGCTGCAGATCTGCATGTTACACCTCATAGAGGGACAATATGTAAATGAAGCCACGCCCCCTCATTGAGGGATGGATAGAAGATCGGATGTAACAGTTACAACAATAGAAACACTTTGAATATGCAAATGAATCATTTATTGCTGCAGATCTGCATGTTACACCTCATAGAGCGACACATATTTATACATTTTTTTCCTCCTTGAAATCTTTGGCGCTGTATTTTCCGGCGCTGGTCGCAGTTTCGTCATTACAGTTACAGGAAATCACGGCGTTACAGTGCGTTTAGGCTGCAGTTTAGCTGTTGGTGTCCCAATTACACATTGTTAAACAAAAGAAGCCATTAAAATCACTTTTTTTTTAACACCCAAAAAATAATAATTCGGCCCAATGCAAGTTCTGTATTAATAAATGTGTGTGTGATATTAATTAGTATTACAGAACCTCAATCCAGAGGGGCACCGCCCCATAAACCGGACCTTCAACATCATTTAATGAAAAGCCCAAACCCTTAAAAAAAACTATTTCCCAACATCTAAAATGTATATATTTTTAGTTTTTAGTCACTTACTTATTCTTTTCCCTGCTGGGCTGCAACTCTGTTCAGGACTCTAGGATACGGGCGCCACCATCTTGCCTCAGAAGCATCACATACTGAGGAGAGGAGATGGGGAAAAGTACAGGGGGCGGGGTTATAGCTGTGCTTTGCACAGACAGAGCAGAGCTGGGATCAGGAAAAAGTCAGCAATCCCAGAATGCAGAGCGGCACAGTCAGAAGATACTTCCTGTTTACAGGCTGCCAGAAGCTCCATGAGCTGCCATCTTGGATGTTTAAAGGCTCATAACATGCAGTAGATGCAGGTAGGATGATTTTTAATGTGGGCAATCTGTATGTACAGGGTGTGGGAAACATATAAGATAGGCTCTTATTCAGGGTGAAGGTCCGGATTAATGTGAGCAATCTGTATGTACAGGGTGTGGGAAACATATAAGATAGGCTCTTATTCAGGGTGAAGGTCCGGATTAATGTGAGCAATCTGTATGTACAGGGTGTGGGAAACATATAAGATAGGCTCTTATTCAGGGTGAAGGTCTGGATTAATGTGGGCAATCTGTATGTACAGGGTGTGGGAAACATATAAGATAGGCTCTTATTCAGGGTGAAGGTCCGGATTAATGTGAGCAATCTGTATGTACAGGGTGTGGGAAACATATAAGATAGGCTCTTATTCAGGGTGAAGGTCCGGATCAATGTGGGCAATCTGTATGTACAGGGTGTGGGAAACATATAAGATAGGCTCTTATTCAGGGTGAGGGTCCGGATTAATGTGAGCAATCTGTATGTACAGGGGGGAAACATATAAGATAGGCTCTTATTCAGGGTGAAGGTCCGGATTAATGTGAGCAATCTGTATGTACAGGGTGTGGGAAACATATAACATAGGCTCTTATTCAGGGTGAAGGTCCGGATTAATGTGAGCAATCTGTATGTACAGGGTGTGGGAAACATACAAGATAAACTCTTATTCAGTGTGAGGGTCCGGTTTAGGAGAGGCACCACGTGACTGGCCTAAGGTCCTATTGGGAGCTGGAGTACACACCTCAGGCACATGGAAATGTAATTTCACCTTTCCGCAGCTCAACCCATGCGCAGGCTCTCGTCCAATCAGAGCCGTTTGCCATGACTATGTCATTTAGCAAACGTCTCTAATTGGTTAAAATGGGGAGCGAGAGCGTCCGCTTGTGCTCCCCATTGAAGAACATCAGAGCCTTTTGCAGTTTGCCCAGTCGAAAATAGTCAAAATCCTGGGTTTTGGTCCACTTTAAATAACCCTCTAAAAGTGTTATTACCTGAATGGAAGAAGCTTCATTATAAGAAAAGTAACATTAGAGGGTTTAAACAGCGCTTTGTTTTTATTTTACTCACCTTTCTTTTGAGAGAACCCACTTTTTCTCATGATTTTATTCATATGGTATATATTTAAAATAAATATATAAAAAAAAGAAAAAAAATAACAACGAGAAAAGCGTCTCCTCTCGCTACAAACATACGGCGCTGAATAAAGCCTTAGGTGAACCTCTTTTTCCTTCCCGCGATTCTTTCGCCGTGCGCAGTCATAGGTCCGGCTCTGCTGAAGTGGCCGGGGGGGGGGGGGGGCAGCAGCCGGAATCCGGCCCTGGCTGCGGGCGCAGAAAGCCGCTCCGTTCCTTTCATTTGCTGAAGCCAACGGGTTGTTTCTGTATAAACACAGATTTACAGGGGATTGGAGTTCAGTTTAAAAAAAGAACACAAGCAAATCCTAGAGGTTTACCGCCGCTCGGTGCGCTCCCCCGCTCTCTACAAACAATGCGAGAAAAAAAAATAATATGAAAATGTCAAGTGTGACACGACCATAAGAAGACCAGGCAGACGGAGAGAAGTGGGAAACGCACGACCATAGGAAGACCAGGCAGACGGGTAGAGGTGGGAAAAGCACGACCATAGGAAGACCAGGCAGACGGGTAGAGGTGGGAAATGCACGACCATAGGAAGACCAGGCAGACGGGTAGAGGTAGGAAATGCACGACCATAGAAAGACCAGGCAGACGGGTAGAGGTGGGAAATGCACGACCATAGGAAGACCAGGCAGACGGGTAGAGCTGGGAAATGCACGACCATAGGAAGACCAGGCAGACGGGTAGAGCTGGGAAATGCACGACCATAGGAAGACCAGGCAGACGGGTAGAGCTGGGAAATGCACGACCATAGGAAGACCAGGCAGACGGGTAGAGCTGGGAAATGCACGACCATAGGAAGACCAGGCAGACGGGTAGGGCTGGGAAATGCACGACCATAGGAAGACCAGGAAGGCGGGTAGAGCTGGGAAATGCACGACCATAGGAAGACCAGGAAGGCGGGTAGAGCTGGGAAATGCACGACCATAGGAAGACCAGGCAGACGGGTAGAGGTGGGAAATGCACAACCATAGGAAGACCAGGCAGACGGGTAGAGATAGGAAATGCACGACCATAGGAAGACCAGGCAGATGGGTAGAGCTGGTAAATGCGAGACCGTAGGAAGATCAGGCAGACGGGTAGAGCTGGGAAATGCACGACCATAGGAAGACCAGGCAGACGGGTAGAGCTGGGAAATACACGACCATAGGAAGACCAGACAGACGGGTAGAGGTGGGAAATACACGACTATAGGAAGACCAGGCAGACGGGTAGAGGTGGGAAATACACGACCATAGGAAGACCAGGCAGACGGGTAGAGCTGGGAAATGCCCGACCATAGAAAGACCAGGCAGACGGGGAGAGCTGGGAAATGCACAACCATAGAAAGACCAGGCAGACGGGTAGAGCTGAGAAATGCATGACCATAGGAAGACCAGGCAGATGGGTAGAGCTGGGAAATGCACGACCATAGGAAGACCAGGGAGGCAAGTAGAGCTGGGAAATGCACGGCCATAGGAAGACCAGGCAGACGGGTAGAGCTGGGAAGTGCACGACCATAGGAAGACCAGGCAGATGGGGAGAGCTGGGAATTGCATGACCATAGAAAGACCAGGCAGACGGGGAGAGCTGGGAAATGCACAACCATAGGAAGACCAGGCAGACGGGTAGAGCTGGGAAATACACGACCATAGGAAGACCAGACAGACGGGTAGAGGTGGGAAATACACGACTATAGGAAGACCAGGCAGACGGGTAGAGGTGGGAAATACACGACCATAGGAAGACCAGGCAGATGCGTAGAGGTGGGAAATGCATGACCATAGAAAGACCAGGCAGACGGGTAGAGCTGGGAAATGCCCGACCATAGAAAGACCAGGCAGACGGGGAGAGCTGGGAAATGCACAACCATAGGAAGACCAGGCAGGCGGGTAGAGGTGGGTAATGCACGACCATAGAAAGACCAGGCAGACGGGGAGAGCTGGGAAATGCACAACCATAGGAAGACCAGGCAGGCGGGTAGAGGTGGGTAATGCACGACCATAGGAAGACCAGGCAGGCGGGTAGAGCTGGGAAATGCCCGACCATAGAAAGACCAGGCAGACGGGGAGAGCTGGGAAATGCACAACCATAGGAAGACCAGGCAGGCGGGTAGAGGTGGGTAATGCACGACCATAGGAAGACCAGGCAGGCGGGTAGAGGTGGGTAATGCACGACCATAGGAAGACAAGCCAGTCGGGTAGAGGTGGGAAAGGCACGACCATAGGAAGACCAGGCAGACGGGTAGAGCTGGGAAATGCCCGACCATAGAAAGATCAGGCAGACGGGGAGAGCTGGGAAATGCACAACCATAGGAAGACCAGGCAGGCGGGTAGAGGTGGGTAATGCACGACCATAGGAAGACCAGGCAGGCGGGTAGAGGTGGGAAATGCCCGACCATAGAAAGACCAGGCAGACGGGGAGAGCTGGGAAATGCACAACCATAGGAAGACCAGGCAGGCGGGTAGAGGTGGGAAATGCACGACCATAGGAAGACCAGGCAGACGGGTAGAGGTGAGAAATGCATGACCATAGGAAGACCAGGCAGATGGGTAGAGCTGGGAAATGCACGACCATAGGAAGACCAGGGAGGCAAGTAGAGCTGGGAAATGCCCGACCATAGAAAGACCAGGCAGACGGGGAGAGCTGGGAAATGCACAACCATAGAAAGACCAGGCAGACGGGTAGAGCTGAGAAATGCACGACCATAGGAAGACCAGGCAGGCGGGTAGAGCTGGGAAATGCCCGACCATAGAAAGACCAGGCAGACGGGTAGAGCTGAGAAATGCATGACCATAGGAAGACCAGGCAGATGGGTAGAGCTGGGAAATGCACGACCATAGGAAGACCAGGGAGGCAAGTAGAGCTGGGAAATGCACGGCCATAGGAAGACCAGGCAGACGGGTAGAGCTGGGAAGTGCACGACCATAGGAAGACCAGGCAGATGGGGAGAGCTGGGAATTGCATGACCATAGAAAGACCAGGCAGACGGGGAGAGCTGGGAATTGCATGACCATAGAAAGACCAGGCAGACGGGTAGAGCTGGGAAATGCACAACCATAGGAAGACCAGGCAGACGGGTAGAGCTGGGAAATACACGACCATAGGAAGACCAGACAGACGGGTAGAGGTGGGAAATACACGACTATAGGAAGACCAGGCAGACGGGTAGAGGTGGGAAATACACGACCATAGGAAGACCAGGCAGATGCGTAGAGGTGGGAAATGCATGACCATAGAAAGACCAGGCAGACGGGTAGAGCTGGGAAATGCCCGACCATAGAAAGACCAGGCAGACGGGGAGAGCTGGGAAATGCACAACCATAGGAAGACCAGGCAGGCGGGTAGAGGTGGGTAATGCACGACCATAGAAAGACCAGGCAGACGGGGAGAGCTGGGAAATGCACAACCATAGGAAGACCAGGCAGGCGGGTAGAGGTGGGTAATGCACGACCATAGGAAGACCAGGCAGGCGGGTAGAGCTGGGAAATGCCCGACCATAGAAAGACCAGGCAGACGGGGAGAGCTGGGAAATGCACAACCATAGGAAGACCAGGCAGGCGGGTAGAGGTGGGTAATGCACGACCATAGGAAGACCAGGCAGGCGGGTAGAGGTGGGTAATGCACGACCATAGGAAGACAAGCCAGTCGGGTAGAGGTGGGAAAGGCACGACCATAGGAAGACCAGGCAGACGGGTAGAGCTGGGAAATGCCCGACCATAGAAAGATCAGGCAGACGGGGAGAGCTGGGAAATGCACAACCATAGGAAGACCAGGCAGGCGGGTAGAGGTGGGTAATGCACGACCATAGGAAGACCAGGCAGGCGGGTAGAGGTGGGAAATGCCCGACCATAGAAAGACCAGGCAGACGGGGAGAGCTGGGAAATGCACAACCATAGGAAGACCAGGCAGGCGGGTAGAGGTGGGAAATGCACGACCATAGGAAGACCAGGCAGACGGGTAGAGCTGGGAAATGCACGACCATAGGAAGACAAGCCAGTCGGGTAGAGGTGGGAAATGCACGACCATAGGAAGACCAGGCAGACGGGTAGAGCTGGGAAATACACGACCATAGGAAGACCAGACAGACGGGTAGAGGTGGGAAATACACGACCATAGGAAGACCAGGCAGACGGGTAGAGCTGGGAAATACACGACCATAGGAAGACCAGGCAGACGGGTAGAGGTGGGAAATACACGACCATAGGAAGACCAGGCAGACGGGTAGAGGTGGGAAATACACGACCATAGGAAGACCAGGCAGATGGGTAGAGGTGGGAAATGCCCGACCATAGAAAGACCAGGCAGATGGGGAGAGCTGGGAAATGCACAACCATAGGAAGACCAGGCAGACGGGTAGAGGTGGGTAATGCACGACCATAGGAAGACAAGCCAGTCGGGTAGAGGTGGGAAATGCACGACCATAGGAAGACCAGGCAGACGGGTAGAGGTGGGAAATGCACGACCATAGGAAGACCAGGCAGACGGGTAGAGGTGGGAAATGCACGACCATAGGAAGACCAGGCAGACGGGTAGAGGTGGGAAATGCACGACCATAGGAAGACCAGGCAGACGGGTAGAGGTGGGAAATGCACGACCATAGGAAGACCAGGCAGACGGGTAGAGGTGGGAAATGCACGACCATAGGAAGACAAGCCAGTCGGGTAGAGGTGGGAAATGCACGACCATAGGAAGACCAGGCAGACGGGTAGAGGTGGGAAATGCACGACCATAGGAAGACCAGGCAGACGGGTAGAGGTGGGAAATGCACGACCATAGGAAGACCAGGCAGACGGGTAGAGCTGGGAAATGCCCGACCATAGAAAGACCAGGCAGACGGGTAGAGGTGGGAAATGCACAACCATAGGAAGACCAGGCAGACGGGGAGAGGTGGGAAATGCACGACCATAGAAAGACCAGGCAGACGGGTAGAGATAGGAAATGCACAACCATAGGAAGACCAGGCAGACGGGTAGAGGTGGGAAATGCACGACCATAGGAAGACTAGGCAGACGGGTAGAGCTGGGAAATGCACGACCATAGAAAGACCAGGCAGACGGGTAGAGCTGGGAAATGAACGGCCATAGGAAGACCAGGCAGACGGGTAGAGCTGGGAAATGAACGGCCATAGGAAGACCAGGCAGACGGGTAGAGCTGGGAAATGAATGGCCATAGGAAGACCAGGCAGACGGGTAGAGCTGGGAAATGCACGACCATAGGAAGACCAGGCAGACGGGTAGAGCTGGGAAATGCACGACCATAGGAAGACCAGGCAGACGGGTAGAGCTGGGAAATGCACGACCATAGGAAGACCAGGCAGACGGGTAGAGCTGGGAAATGCAAGACCATAGGAAGACCAGGCAGACGGGTAGAGCTGGGAAATGCACGACCATAGGAAGACCAGGCAGACGGGTAGAGCTGGGAAATGCACGACCATAGGAAGACCAGGCAGACGGGTAGAGCTGGGAAATGCACGACCATAGGAAGACCAGGCAGACGGGTAGAGGTGGGAAATGCACGACCATAGGAAGACCAGGCAGACGGGTAGAGCTGGGAAATGAACGGCCATAGGAAGACCAGGCAGACGGGTAGAGCTGGGAAATGCAAGACCATAGGAAGACCAGGCAGACGGGTAGAGGTGGGAAATGCACGACCATAGGAAGACCAGGCAGACGGGTAGAGCTGGGAAATGCACGACCATAGGAAGACCAGGCAGACGGGTAGAGGTGGGAAATGCACGACCATAGGAAGACCAGGCAGACGGGTAGAGCTGGGAAATGAACGGCCATAGGAAGACCAGGCAGACGGGTAGAGCTGGGAAATGCAAGACCATAGGAAGACCAGGCAGACGGGTAGAGGTGGGAAATGCACGACCATAGGAAGACCAGGCAGACGGGTAGAGGTGGGAAATGCAAGACCATAGGAAGACCAGGCAGACGGGTAGAGCTGGGAAATGCAAGACCATAGGAAGACCAGGCAGACGGGTAGAGGTGGGAAATGCACGACCATAGGAAGACCAGGCAGACGGGTAGAGCTGGGAAATGCAAGACCATAGGAAGACCACCAAGCAGTTACTTGGCTGGACTATTTTTTTAAAGGGAAAAAAATACTGTATCTGGGGCCTCCACCAGATTTTGTGCCCCGGGCCCCCACCACACTTAATCCGGCCCTGGACGCTATGCGGCGCTATTATTTCTTTCATTGTTAAAGTGGACGAAAACCCAGGATTTTTTACTATCCTGGGTTTTGGTCCATTCCCCAGGGGCACCCCGATCGCGGTCGCGGTGGGTTTTGGTCCACTAAATACGAATGCCGCAGGCCGGAACAGGTGATGACCTGACGCTACGTGGCACTAGCGCTTATTAAATAAGGCTCATAGTCAGTTCTAAGAGAGGCCAACTTCAGGGTATTTTTGGTGTGCACCCTTCCTTTAGCAGATTGGAAGTTGGTTTATCCTTTGATGATCTTTTGAATCCCGCTCTGAGGGTATATGGATGGGTCCCAAAGTTTCTTTGGCTTTATCATTCTCGTTGAGGGTCAAGCCAAGGTTGGTGCCTGCAGGTAGTGAAGGTTCACAAGCAGTAGAGGGCTGTACCAGCCACATAGGTTTGCAGTTGGCAACAGGCCGGGCCCTCCGTGGAAAAGAATTCCAAAAGCAGAGTCTCCATAATCGAAGGGGTCTGGAACAAGGGGGCAACAATGTACAACATTAGCCCCTTCCTATGATGATGCACAATGTATAACTGACCGGGGAGCCAGGGGGAGGCCAACTTCAGGGTATTTTTGGTGTGCCAAGGGTTGCGCACCCTTCCTTTAGAAGATTGGAAATTGGTTTTTCCTTTGTTGTTCCTTTGAATCCTGCTCTGAGGGTATATGGATGGGTCCCCGAGTTTTCTTTGGCTTTATCATTCTCGTTGAGGGTCAAGCCGAGGTTAGTGCCTGCAGGTAGCGAAGGTTCACAAGCAGTGGAAGGCCTATGGGCCACATAGGTTTGTAGTTGGCAACAGGCCGCGGCCTCCATAGAAAAGAATCCCAAAAGCAACGTCTCCATAATCTAGGAGGTCTTGAACAAGGGGGGAACAACGTATAACATTAGCCCCTTCCTGTGATGATGCACAATGTATAACTGACCGGAGAGCCAGGGGGAGGCCAACTTCAGGGTATTTTTGTTGTGCACCCTTCCTTTAGCAGATTGGAAGTTGGTTTATCCTGTGGTGTTACTCCTTTGATGATCTTTTGAATCCTGCTCTGAGGTATATGGATGGGTCCCTGAGTTTTCTTCGGCATTATCATTCTCGTTGAGGGTCAAGCCAAGGTTGGTGCCTGCAGGTAGTGAAGGTTCACAAGCAGTAGAACAGAAGGCCGTACGGGCCACATAGGTTTGTAGTTGGCAACAGGCCGGGCCATCCATGGAAAAGAATCCCAAAAGCAGAGTCTCCATAATCTAGGAGGTCTGGAAAAAAGGGGGGACTACAAGATAATTGGCGACTAGCAGCCCCTTTATGATGATGCACAATGTATAGCTGCACATTCTGTGCGGGTGCATCGCGCATGGGCACTTGTGCAGTGATGGCCAGAAGGTGGATGCTCCAGGGTGAGGGCATTAATGGAGATTGTCTGATGGAAACTAACAGCTGGAAGTGCCTATGATTGCTGTATCCCAGCAGGGTCTCGGCAACAACAACCTCTTTCTGCACTTTATCCAAGATTTAAAGGCCAAATCCAGCTCCATATTTTTTTAAGTCTTTGATAGTGACTTATAACTAGGTGCAATTTAATGTTCCTTTGCTGCCTGCTTTTTTTCACTCAGAAAACTCAGAGTGTAAAAGTCAGGATCGAGGACAAATAAAAAAAAAATCACTTTGGTAAAAGCCCAGCAAAGGACTGCAACACCCAGTGGCATGACTGGGCCCCATAGCACCCCACTACACATACAAACATACAAAACAACACATTACGCACCCACCAGGGTTGACGCCAGCATTGAGCTTGCCTGGACAGGTGCCAGGGCCCCTGCACTTTCAGAGGGCCCGCCTCACATGGTGGTCATGTGATTCACGACAGGATCATCACTTTGGTAAAAACCCAGCCAAGGACTGCAAGACCCAGTGGCATAACTGGACCCCAAAGCACCCCCTGCACAAAGAAACCACACATTATGCATCCACCAGGGTTGACGCCAGCATTGAGCTTGCCTGGACAGGTGCCAGGGCCCCTGCACTTTCAGAGGGCCCGCCTCACATGGTGGTCATGTGATTCTTTGTTCTTGGCACCTTGCAAAGGTGGTTCATTCCACGGAGCGCGTGGGTAAAGGGGCACCAGGAATCAACAGGGAGACCCAGCCAGTCTTAACATGGTGATAGATTTCTAGTATTTTTTCATATAGTTCTACTGTTGTTGGGCTTGAGCAAGCACACACATATTTTCTTGCTGCTATTTTTGTTGTTTTGCACTTGGCGCTTTATAGACTTTAAGAATTGTGTTAGTTATTTAGGTTTTGTCTTTTTTTATAAATGTGATATTGTATCAATAGTTTTGTACATCACTTAGCACTTTAACATTACACAATGACACTTTTTCTGGCTTGGTAGTCCCCTATGGAGAGAATATGGTTTTTAATAATTTATGTATGGGCTCTATATATTTTTAACGTCTTAAATAAATTTATGATTGGATTTGGAACTTAAAGTGGACCAACACCCAGGGGGGATCGGCCCGGGAATCTATAAGATTCCCGGACCGATCAGATCCCTCCCCGCGGGGCATCCGAAATCGGGATGTCCCGCGGGGAGGAACCCCCCAGGAGGCCCACAATCCTTACCTTACCGGAGATCCAACGGCGCATGCGCGAGACGCGGCCGCGTCTCTCGCTTCCCTCTAGCAGGGCGCGCTCCCGCGCCGGCCGTTTTGTGAATGGCCGGCGCAGGCGCGCTCCCTGTTAGAGGGAAGCGAGAGACGCAGCCAATGACAGCGCTCAGAGCTGCTCTGGTATGCGCGTCCAAGCGGCTTTGGACGCGCATACCAGAGCGGCTCTGAGCGCTGTCATTGGCCGGACGAGGTCACGTGGGAGCGGGGAGAGGTGAGTTTTTGCGGCGATCGGGGGGGTTTCACACAGCGGGGCAAAATCCTGGGTGTTGGTCCACTTTAATAATACATGCCTGACTTTGTGATTATTTAGATCGGTGGTGCAGACTTTTGGTGCCCTCTTTTCTTGTGGTACTGGGCCACATACTTGTTATTCTTACAAATCACTTTTATATTTTGAGGACACCATTTGTTGGCACACTAACCCATTATTTGTATTTTTTGGGGTGGTGCAGGGGACCATCTTACTGTTTGTTCCTGGTGGTCATGTGATTCACGACAGGATCATCACTTTGGTAAAAACCCAGCCAAGGATTGCAAGACCCAGTGGCATAACTGGACCCCAAAGCACCCCCTGCACAAAGGAAACACACATTATGCACCCACCAGGGTTGACGCCAGCATTGCGCTTGCTTGGACAGGTGCCAGGCCCCCTGCACTTTCGGAGGGCCCGCCTCACATGGTGGTCATGTGGTTCAAGACAGGATCAGTTTCTTTTTCTTAGCATCCCCAGATAGACTGAGCATTTTTGGGTCCTCAAAGTGCCAGACCAGTTTGTGGGTGATGGGTGTGGTAGGGTGTGTGGTTTAGGGTGTGGCTTAATTACGGGTCACATGATCTAGGTATATTAGGTCCATAAAAGATGTTGAACCAATTGCTCAGAAGTCCATGCGATCCATGCAAGTCAGATATCCGCCTGGACCTCCAGCATTGTGCATTGGGTTCGACAGTCTTCCCCCATGTCTCTCTCCCAGACTCGGGGCGCAGGCCACCCCACTGCAACAACACCAACATGTGCCCGTTTTCTCTCTCCCAGACTCGGGGCGCAGGGCACCCCACTGCAACAACACCAACATGTGCCCGTTTTCTCTCTCCCAGACTCGGGGCGCAGGGCACCCCACTGCAACAACACCAACATGTGTCTGTTTTCTCTCTCCCAGACTCGGGGCGCAGGCCACCCCACTGCAACAACACCAACATGTGTCTGTTTTCTCTCTCCCAGACTCGGGGCGCAGGGCACCCCACTGCAACAACACCAACATGTGCCCGTTTTCTCTCTCCCAGACTCCGGGCGCAGGCCACCCCACTGCAACAACACCAACATGTGCCCGTTTTCTCTCTCCCAGACTCGGGGCGCAGGGGACCCCACTGCAACAACACCAACATGTGTCCGTTTTCTCTCTCCCAGATTCGGGGCGCAGGGCACCCCACTGCAACAACACCAACATGTGCCCGTTTTCTCTCTCCCAGACTCGGGGCGCAGGGCACCCCACTGCAACAATACCAACATGTGGCCCTTTTCTCTCTCCCAGACTCGGGGCGCAGGCCAACCCACTGCAATAACACCAACATGTGCCCGTTTTCTCTCTCCCAGACTCGGGGCGCAGGGCACCCCACTGCAACAACACCAACATGTGTCTGTTTTCTCTCTCCCAGACTCGGGGCGCAGGGCCACCCACTGCAACAACACCAACATGTGTCCGTTTTCTCTCTCCCAGATTCGGGGCGCAGGGGACCCCACTGCAACAACACCAACATGTGCCCGTTTTCTCTCTCCCAGACTCGGAGCGCAGGGCACCCCACTGCAACAACACCAACATGTGTCCATTTTCTCTCTCCCAGACTCCGGGCGCAGGGCACCCCACTGCAACAACACCAACATGTGTCCGTTTTCTCTCTCCCAGACTCCGGGCGCAGGGCACCCCACTGCAACAACACCAACATGTGGCTGTTTTCTCTCTCCCAGATTCGGGGAGCAGGGCCACCCACTGCAACAACACCAACATGTGCCCGTTTTCTCTCTCCCAGACTCGGAGCGCAGGGCACCCCACTGCAACAACACCAACATGTGTCCGTTTTCTCTCTCCCAGACTCGGGGCGCAGGGCACCCCACTGCAACAACACCAACATGTGTCCGTTTTCTCTCTCCCAGATTCGGGGCGCAGGGCACCCCACTACAACAACACCAACATGTGCCCGTTTTCTCTCTCCCAGACTCCGGGCGCAGGGCACCCCACTGCAACAACACCAACATGTGGCTGTTTTCTCTCTCCCAGATTCGGGGAGCAGGCCACCCACTGCAACAACACCAACATGTGCCCGTTTTCTCTCTCCCAGACTCGGGGCGCAGGGGACCCCACTGCAACAACACCAACATGTGTCCGTTTTCTCTCTCCCAGACTCGGGGCGCAGGCCACCCACTGCAACAACACCAACATGTGCCCGTTTTCTCTCTCCCAGACTCGGAGCGCAGGGCACCCCACTGCAACAACACCAACATGTGTCCGTTTTCTCTCTCCCAGACTCGGGGCGCAGGGCACCCCACTGCAACAACACCAACATGTGGCCCTTTTCTCTCTCCCAGACTCGGGGCGCAGGGCACCCCACTGCAACAACACCAACATGTGTCCGTTTTCTCTCTCCCAGATTCGGGGCGCAGGGCACCCCACTACAACAACACCAACATGTGTCCGTTTTCTCTCTCCCAGATTCGGGGCGCAGGGCACCCCACTACAACAACACCAACATGTGTCCGTTTTCTCTCTCCCAGATTCGGGGCGCAGGGCACCCCACTACAACAACACCAACATGTGTCCGTTTTCTCTCTCCCAGATTCGGGGCGCAGGGCACCCCACTGCAACAACACCAACATGTGTCCGTTTTCTCTCTCCCAGACTCGGAGCGCAGGGCACCCCACTGCAACAACACCAACATGTGTCCGTTTTCTCTCTCCCAGATTCGGGGCGCAGGGGACCCCACTGCAACAACACCAACATGTGCCCGTTTTCTCTCTCCCAGACTCGGAGCGCAGGGCACCCCACTGCAACAACACCAACATGTGCCCGTTTTCTCTCTCCCAGACTCGGAGCGCAGGGGACCCCACTGCAACAACACCAACATGTGTCCGTTTTCTCTCTCCCAGATTCGGGGCGCAGGGGACCCCACTGCAACAACACCAACATGTGTCCGTTTTCTCTCTCCCAGATTCGGGGCGCAGGGCACCCCACTGCAACAACACCAACATGTGCCCGTTTTCTCTCTCCCAGACTCGGAGCGCAGGGGACCCCACTGCAACAACACCAACATGTGTCCGTTTTCTCTCTCCCAGATTCGGGGCGCAGGGACACCCACTGCAACAACACCAACATGTGTCCGTTTTCTCTCTCCCAGATTCGGGGCGCAGGGCACCCCACTGCAACAACACCAACATGTGTCTGTTTTCTCTCTCCCAGACTCAGGGCGCAGGGCACCCCACTGCAACAACACCAACATGTGTCCGTTTTCTCTCTCCCAGACTCGGGGCGCAGGGCACCCCACTGCAATAACACCAACATGTGCCCGTTTTCTCTCTCCCAGACTCGGGGCGCAGGGCACCCCACTACAACAACACCAACATGTGTCCGTTTTCTCTCTCCCAGATTCGGGGAGCAGGGCCACCCACTGCAACAACACCAACATGTGCCCGTTTTCTCTCTCCCAGACTCGGGGCGCAGGGGACCCCACTGCAACAACACCAACATGTGTCAGTTTTCTCTCTCCCAGATTCGGGGCGCAGGGCACCCTACTGCAACAACACCAACATGTGCCCGTTTTCTCTCTCCCAGACTCGGAGCGCAGGGCACCCTACTGCAACAACACCAACATGTGCCCGTTTTCTCTCTCCCAGACTCGGGGCGCAGGGCACCCCACTGCAACAACACCAACATGTGTCCGTTTTCTCTCTCCCAGACTCGGGGCGCAGGGCACCCCACTGCAACAACACCAACATGTGTCCGTTTTCTCTCTCCCAGACTCCGGGCGCAGGGCACCCCACTGCAACAACACCAACATGTGTCCGTTTTCTCTCTCCCAGATTCGGGGCGCAGGGCACCCCACTGCAACAACACCAACATGTGCCCGTTTTCTCTCTCCCAGACTCGGAGCGCAGGGCACCCCACTGCAACAACACCAACATGTGTCCGTTTTCTCTCTCCCAGACTCGGGGCGCAGGGCACCCCACTGCAACAACACCAACATGTGCCCGTTTTCTCTCTCCCAGACTCGGGGCGCAGGGCACCCCACTGCAATAACACCAACATGTGCCCGTTTTCTCTCTCCCAGACTCGGGGCGCAGGGGACCCCACTGCAACAACACCAACATGTGCCCGTTTTCTCTCTCCCAGATTCGGGGCGCAGGGCACCCCACTGCAACAACACCAACATGTGCCCGTTTTCTCTCTCCCAGACTCGGGGCGCAGGGCACCCCACTACAACAACACCAACATGTGCCCGTTTTCTCTCTCCCAGACTCGGGGCGCAGGGCACCCCACTACAACAACACCAACATGTGCCCATTTTCTCTCTCCCAGACTCGGGGCGCAGGGGACCCCACTGCAACAACACCAACATGTGTCCGTTTTCTCTCTCCCAGATTCGAGGCGCAGGGGACCCCACTGCAACAACACCAACATGTGCCCGTTTTCTCTCTCCCAGACTCGGAGCGCAGGCCACCCTACTGCAACAACACCAACATGTGTCCGTTTTCTCTCTCCCAGATTCGGGGCGCAGGGCACCCCACTGCAACAACACCAACATGTGGCCCTTTTCTCTCTCCCAGATTCGAGGCGCAGGGGACCCCACTGCAACAACACCAACATGTGCCCGTTTTCTCTCTCCCAGACTCGGAGCGCAGGGCACCCCACTGCAACAACACCAACATGTGCCCGTTTTCTCTCTCCCAGACTCGGAGCGCAGGGCACCCCACTGCAACAACACCAACATGTGCCCGTTTTCTCTCTCCCAGACTCGGAGCGCAGGGCACCCCACTGCAACAACACCAACATGTGCCCGTTTTCTCTCTCCCAGACTCGGAGCGCAGGGGACCCCACTGCAACAACACCAACATGTGTCCGTTTTCTCTCTCCCAGATTCGAGGCGCAGGGGACCCCACTGCAACAACACCAACATGTGCCCGTTTTCTCTCTCCCAGACTCGGAGCGCAGGGCACCCCACTGCAACAACACCAACATGTGCCCGTTTTCTCTCTCCCAGACTCGGAGCGCAGGGCACCCCACTGCAACAACACCAACATGTGTCTGTTTTCTCTCTCCCAGACTCCGGGCGCAGGGGACCCCACTGCAACAACACCAACATGTGCCCGTTTTCTCTCTCCCAGACTCGGGGCGCAGGGGACCCCACTGCAACAACACCAACATGTGTCCGTTTTCTCTCTCCCAGATTCGGGGCGCAGGGCACCCCACTGCAACAACACCAACATGTGCCCGTTTTCTCTCTCCCAGACTCGGGGCGCAGGGGACCCCACTGCAACAACACCAACATGTGTCCGTTTTCTCTCTCCCAGATTCGGGGCGCAGGGCACCCCACTGCAACAACACCAACATGTGTCTGTTTTCTCTCTCCCAGACTCGGGGCGCAGGTCACCCCACTGCAACAACACCAACATGTGTCTGTTTTCTCTCTCCCAGACTCGGAGCGCAGGGGACCCCACTGCAACAACACCAACATGTGTCCGTTTTCTCTCTCCCAGACTCCGGGCGCAGGGCCACCCTACTGCAACAACACCAACATGTGTCTGTTTTCTCTCTCCCAGACTCGGGGTGCAGGGCACCCTACTGCAACAACACCAACATGTGCCCGTTTTCTCTCTCCCAGACTCGGGGTGCAGGGCACCCCACTGCAACAACACCAACATGTGTCCGTTTTCTCTCTCCCAGACTCGGGGCGCAGGCCACCCCACTGCAACAACACCAACATGTGCCCTTTTCTCTCTCCCGAGGTTGCCCACTAGGACTTTTGAGGGACCTCCTGCCAGTATGACCCCCTTTTTCTTCATGACAAGTCTGTCCGTCCATATACATTTTTCAGGGTGGGACGGAGGGACATTTTGTAAATTAGGCCATGTCCCCTCATTGATGGATGGATAGCTATACATTCTCTGTTGCATACTGTGTTTCCTGTACATTGAGGCGATCTCTATGACTTCTTTTTCCTGTCTGTGTTATGTACCATGTCAGGTGACCTTCCATTAATGCCGGTTCCTGTTATACCACTAATGTCTATCTGGATTATGACTCCGCTGCACCCGGCACCAACATTTTAGCTTCCTACTCACCCATGGCTACACAGGGGTTATTTTGAGGTCTATTAGATAAGCAGAGCCTCCAACTTACAATGGCCCCTGGGTAATGGGTAGAGTCCCATGCCTGGACATCCGGATGAGTTCCGCTGTCACTTTGGGAGGACAGCCCATGATTCGCCGTATCGGCGTGGCGTCCCCTCATTGAGGGATGGATAGCTGTACATCCTCTGCTGCATGCTGTGTTTCCGGTATATTGAGGTGATCTCTATGACTTATTTTTCCTGTCTGTGTTATGCACCATGTCAGGTGACCTTCCAGTAAAGCCAGTTCCTGTTATACCACTAATGTCTATCTGGATTTGACTTCACTGCGCCCAGAACCAATATTTATACTGCCCCTCTTCTCTCGGGGACCTAGCTTCCTACTCACCATGACCACAGAGGGGTTACTCTGAGATCTATTACAATGGCCCCCTGGGTAATGGGTAGAGCCCCATGCCTGGACACCCGGATGAGCGCCCGCTGTCAGTTTGGGAGGACAGCCCATGATTCGCCATAGCGGCGTGGCACTTGGTGGAGCACATCCATGTTCATGCTGGATAACAGACGGACGTGTGAGGAGCGATGGCGATGTCTCTAGCATGTCACAGCAGCAGCGCCCCCCTCCCCCCCACTCAGCGAGCCAGCAGCGAGCTCATCGCCCGGATCCATTCTTACTAGCTAACGAGGTTGAGAGATTTGCCCTAATCCCCGGAGCTCACACTCATCCCAGGCGCAGCTCGGGGTCCTCTATACACTCCGCTCCGATAAATGGGTCGCTGTCAGCCCTGGGTGCATTTCCTTAACCCTTCCCCCGCCAGCCGGCTCTGATGGGTGACTTTTTTAACGTCTTGATGGAAACCGGCCGTGACACTTAACCTAACGGGGACCAGGAAGAAGATTGGTTCTTGTTACAGACGAAACACAGAATGTATTTAGAGAAGAACCACAATGCCACAGATGGAGGCGCACCACCTAATAAGTCCAATGTGCTTCACTTAAATTCTATGACTATTTTCACAAGAGGGACTGCAGGCACCCTGCCCACATCCACCCCAAAGAAGGTGCACCATACAATAATATCAATTCACACACACACAGAATGAATACACACAACACAACCAATCATACAAAACAAGACAACATTAAAAACAGCTGCAATTCCCCCAAATCACACCTAGGGCTGCCAAAGTATAGACAGACTAGTATAACTGGGAGTATAAGGAACGCACCCCCTAATATTCAATAAAAAGAAGGAGGGAGATTAGATTGATCTTTTTTGTGCCGGCACAAAATCACCCCCTGGTACTACAGACCAATATCAACCAAGACCAATGCAGTTCAATAAAGTGAACAATGAGTGGGGGTTCCACGTTACCCCCCAAAAAACCCTACTTATACAGAAGCACCACTAAAGATCATCCAAAGTGTAAAATATAATCAATTTTATTAATATATCTACATTTATTTACAACAATACTATAGGACACTCTTTAAAAACCATTAAAAAACATATATACACAACAAATAATGAGGAGGAGGGGGAAAAGTGTGGGGGGGGGAAGGGTGCTCCTTCTTTGGGGTGGATGTGGGCAGGGTGCCTGCAGTCCCTCTTGTGAAAAGATTTAGAGAAGAAGTCGAGGGTAGGTTGGCGAAACGTAAGCGCCCACTAGTGGGGCTTCAATGGCTTGTAAAAATGCAACCACGAATTGTTAAAGCGGAACAAAACCCACCCGGGTCGGCCTTGGTATCTAAAAGAATTGGGATGCCGGCTGCCTGGGGTGCCCGTAAACACTCACCTTTCTCCGCTCCAATGGTACATGCGCAGGCTCTCTTCCAATGAGAGATGTCTGGTTTGACTACATCTCTGCTCTTATTGTTGTCAATGGGGAGCACGAGGGGCGCTGGATGCGGCAGTGTGCGCTCCTCATCTAGTCAATGGGAGCCATTTGCCGAATTACATAGTCATGGCAGATGGCTCTTATTGGACAAGAGCCTGCGCCGTTGCAACCAGGAAGAGGTGAGAGAAAAGCAGCGTTCTGGGGGTTTCACAAAATTCAGGATTGCCCCAGGGATAATGGAACAGAAATCGGAAATGGCAAATTTCTAGGTTTTGTTCTGCTTTAAAGTGGACCAACACCCAGGATTTTGACTATCCTGGGTTTTGGTCCTTTCTCCCCGGGGCACCCCAATTGGGAATGCCCCGCTGTGTGAAACCCCCCGATCGCCAATGCCAACTCACCTCTTCCCTGTTCTACGGCGCATAGGCAGATGCTTGTCCAATCAGCGAGCTCGAGGCGCTGACCTCACGCCATCTAAGATGGCATCTAAGTCCAGCGGCTCCGAGCGCGCTGGCGGCCGCATCTCCAGCTTCCCTCTAACAGGAAGCGCGCCCGCCGCATTCACAAATGCCTGGCGCGGGCACATGTCCTGCTAGAGGGAAATGGAGGATGCGGCCTGTCAGAGCTGCTGCTCTTAGACGTGCCATGGGAACGGGAAGAGGTGAGTTGGCTGCGGTGATCTAGAGGGTGTCCCCGGGAAAAGGATCAAAACCCAGGATAGTCTGGCTTTTGGTCCACTTTAAAGGAGCACTATCGCGAAAAAAGCCCCAAGCCATATTAATATGGTGGATGGCGGGGGGAGGGGTCACTTATACACCCGACATCAGGAAATATCAAGCCAGACTAATTTTTTTTACATTTTAATTTAAGGAAGAGGAAATCATGAGTGATGGGCTCTGTCCCCCTGATAGACTAAACCTGTCACCCCTGGATTTTATTCCCACCATGAGAAGATAAACCACAAGCTTGGCGGGAGTTTAATTCAGTTTGGGTATATGAGTGACCCCTCCTCTCATTAGTCAATGTGTTTAGATGGGTTTTTAATATTACACCATATTGCGATAGTGCTCCTTTAAGGAGACAGACATTGGCCTCGATTCACTAAAGGTAGAAAAAAATTCTCATGGTAGTAAAAAATTCAATTCATGAGAAAAAAGCCTGAGAATGTCACTGTTACTGAATCACTAGATAAAAAGACAATGAAAGTCAATGGCGGCTTTTACTACAGTGTAGAAAGGAGGAAACACTTCTCTACTTTTTTTAAGTAAAAAAGTGCCATTGCCTTTCATTGTCTTTTTTTTCTGGTGATTCAGTAACAGTGACATTCTCAGGCTTTTTTCTCATGTATTGAATCTTTTACTACCATGAGAATTTTTTTCTACCTTTATTGAATCGAGACCATTTTATTTGAATGTGCATGAAGGGAGAGTATGTGCGCAGGGCGGGGTGCTTCCAGTGGAAACGAGCACCACAATCACCCAGAGATCACCGCTGCATAGTAAAGCGGGTGTTTTTTATTTGTGAAAACCCCCCGTCCTCATACCTTCAAACTTTTCAAGGTGGTAAAGAGACAATTTTAAATGAAGCCACACCCCTTTACTGACAAATGGATGAAGCCACATCCCCTCATTGAGGGATGGATAGGAGATACCTTGTAACAGTTACAGCAATAGAAACACTTTGTATAGGCAAATGAATCATTTATTGCTGCAGATCTGCATGTTACACCTCAAAGAGGGACAATATGTACATGAAGCCACGCCCCTCATTGAGGGATGTATGAAGCCACGCCCCCTCATTGAGGAATGGATGAAGCCACGCCTCGTCATTGATTGATGGATAGGAGATACATTGTAACAGTTACAACAATAGAAACACTTTGAATAGGGAAATGAATCATTTATTGCTGCAGATCTGCATGTTACACCTCAAAGAGGGACAATATGTAAACAAAGCCACGCCCCTAATTGAGGGATGGATGAAGGCCCACACCCTCATTGAGGGATGGATGAAACCACACCCCCTAATTGAGGGATGGATGAAGCCACGCCCCTCACTGAGGGATGGATGAAGCCACACCCCCTAATTGAGGGATGGATGGATGAAGCCACACCCCCTCATTGAGGGATGGATGAAGCCACGCCCCCTCATTGAGGGATGGATGAAGCCACGCCCTTTCATAGAGGAATAGATCAGAGATACATTGTGACGGTTACAACAATACAAAAACTTCAGGCAAATGAATCTTTTATTGCTGCAGATCTGCATGTTACACCTCAAAGAGGGACACGAGACATGGGCTCTAAAGCGGGACAGTCACACTAAATCAGGGACATTTGGGAGGTATGCCCCGCCCTGCTCTGTTTTAGTGATAGGGCAGGGTGGCAGGACGGGGGTCAGTCTGGCTGGACAAACCCTTTAACACAGGAACATTTTGTATTAATAACCTGATGAATGTCCTTCCCGGGGGGGGGGGGGGGGATGGGGGTCCTGCCTTCGGGGGGGAGGGTCCTGCCTTTGTGGGGGGGGGGTCCTGCCGTCGGGGGGGGAGGGTCCTGTCTTTGTGGGGGGGGTCCTGCCTTCGGGGGGGGGGGGGGTCCTGCCTCGGCCCATGCAGCCCTTTCCAGTCCCTGATCTTTGTGTCTCTCCTTGTACTTGTTGTTATCCATGCTGAAGCCTGTCACTTGTGCGCAGGGTCCCGCAGCTTCTCTTCCGAATGGCGGAGACGTGACAGATCACGGGCTCGGGAACAGATGCGCACCTCCTCACCTCTATCAGGTTATTAAGCCAATTAACACCCCGGTCGGGGACATAAAGACACATAGACACAATCATTGCTCCCCGGGGAAGCATCGTCACCTCCTTCTTCCTAAACCCCAGAGCCACAAATCTGGAAAGTCACCTTAAAATAACTTTTGCTTGTCTGTCGCGCTGGATGAGAGCGCCCGATGAGCAATACTTTGGTGAGGAAGGGGTAAACTGTCAAAGTGCAATTGTCTCCGAACAGATCGTTCCTGATTTAGAAATCCCGGGTTGGCGGTGAGAAAAACATTGGGTTTTATTTTTATTTTTTTGTACTTTTGTTAAGGTTTTTGTGGTACAGTGACATTCAGCAGCAGCAGCAGCACATCATCGGGAATATTGTGACTGACACATTGTGCTAAAAGGCAGGGGACAGGCTTCACAGGGCTTCACAGGGCCCCATAGCAAAATGTATAGAGGGCCCGCCGCATTAACCCATAAAACTGGCCCTAGAGTCAAAAAGACTATAGGAACTGGTCAAAAGCATCCCATTGTGCATACCTCCCAACTGCCCTTGATTTTCAGTCCATGTTCCCTGTCCCTCTTTGTTATTATTGGTCCCTCTTTGAGGTGTAACATGCAGATCTGTAGCAAGAAATGATTCATTTGCATATTCAAAGTGTTTCTATTGTTGTAACAGTTACACCCTATCTCCTATCCATCAATCAATGAGGGGGCGTGGCTTCATCCACCCGTCAATGAGGGGGCGTGGATTCATCCATCCCTCAATGAGGGGGCGTGGCTTCTTCCATCCCTCAATGAGGGGGCATGGCTTCTATCCCTCAATGAGGGGGCATGGCTTCATACATCCCTCAATGAGAGGGCGTGGCTTCATCCATCCCTGAATCAGGGGGCGTGGCTTCATCCATCCCTGAATCAGGGGGCGTGGCTTCATTTACATATTGTCCCTCTTCGAAGTGTAACAAGCAGATCTGCATCAATTAATTATTTATTTGCCTATTCAAAGTGTTTTTTATTGTTGTAACTGTTACATCCTATCTCTTACCCATCCCTTTATGAGGGGGCGTGGCTTCATTCATCCCTCAATGAGGGGGCGTGGCTCCATACATCCCTTGGTGAGGGTGTGTGGCTTCACCAATCCATCAATGAGGGGGTGTGGCTTCATTTACAAATTGTTCATCTTTGAGGTGTAACATGCCAGAGTGTGGGCTTGTCAGAATAGGTAGTTTTAAAGGGAAACTTTGAACTGTTACATCCTATCTCCTATCCATCCCTCAATGAGGGGGCGTGGCTTTATCCATCCCTCAATGAGGGACGTGGCTTCATTTACATATTGTCTCTCTTTGAAGTGTAACATGCAGATCTGCAGCAATAAATGATTCATTTGCCTATTCATTCTTTTGTCCTAACTGTTACAATGTATCTCCTATCCATCACTCAATGGGAGCGTGGCTTCATACATTCCTCAATGAGGGGCGTGACTTCATTCATCACTCAATGGGGGCGTGGCTTCATACATTCCTCAGTGAGGGGTGTCCCTCTTTGAGGTGTAACGTGCAGATCTGCAGCAATAAATGATTAATTTGCCTATTCAACATGTTTCTATTGTAACTGTTATTATTGTTATTATTGTTTATTTATATAGCGCCATCATCTTCCATAATGCTGTACAAAGTAATAATTACAGACAGGGTAGAAACACACAATACATAGACTATTACAAATGCAGGGTTACAGAGCTTACAATGAATATTCTCAATGCAAGATACAATAGGAGAGAGAGCCCCGCCCCTGAGGAGTTTACAGTCTAAAGGATGAGTAGACAAGGGGGAAGGATCACAAAACAGTCAGTATTGCGCTTTGTGACATGTGCCCTTTAGAGAATTGCTTAAGCCCTATTGTAGGCTTGTCTGAATAGGTGGGTTTTAAGGGCACCTTTGAACTGTTACACCCTATCACCTATCAATCTCTCAATGAGGGGGCGTGGCTTCATCCATTCCTCAATGAGGAGGCGTGGCTTCATCAATCCCTCAATGAGGGGCGTGGCTTCATCCATCCCTCAATGAGGCTTCATTTACATATTGTCCCTCTTTGAGATGTAACATGCAGATCTGCAGCAATAAATGATTCATTTGCTCAAAGTGTTTCTATTGTTGTAACTGTTACAATGTATCTCCTATTCATCAATCAATGAGGGGGCGTGGTCTAATTTAACTAATG
The DNA here is from genome assembly GCA_027917425.1 of Gastrophryne carolinensis. Taxonomy (NCBI): domain Eukaryota; kingdom Metazoa; phylum Chordata; class Amphibia; order Anura; family Microhylidae; genus Gastrophryne; species Gastrophryne carolinensis. The sequence continues at coordinate 9,455,660 of CM051243.1, forward strand.
TCCCTCTTTACCAAACTGAAAAGTTGGGTATGCACATCAGTCTCAGTTAAAGCTTGCCGGAAGGAAAAAATGGGGACTTGCACTAGACCCTATATAATCTGTAGAGGTGCAGCTCCCAAAGCTGCAAAAGAGCTCAAACCAGGAACAAAAATAGCAGCATGTAGGGAGGCAACTCTCACCTCATAAATTGATCAAAAAATACATTTTTATTAATTACATATTTATAATCACTACATACAATACACTCAACATATTAAAATCCCTTAAAAAACACATAAATGGGACAACAACACACAGGACAAACCAACATAAAGGTGTGTAGGCGATGGGGAGAGTCTCACCACACTAACTGATATCAAATGCCTAAATATATATGTGCTAAAATCATTCAACAAAGTGTTCCAACAGTGCAACTGAGCATGTGCAAATCCTGCCTATGATCCGGATCACTATAAAATCTATATATTTATAAAGTACTAAACATGTGCAAATCCTGCCTATGATCCGGATCACTATAAAATCTATATATTTATAAAGTACTAAACATGTGCAAATCCTGCCAATGATCCGGATCACTATAAAATCTATATATTTATAAAGTACTAAACGTGCAAATCCTGCCTATGATCCGGATCACTATAAAATCTATATATAAAGTACTAAACATGTGCAAATCCTGCCAATGATCCGGATCACTATAAAATCTATATATTTATAAAGTACTAAACATGTGCAAATCCTGCCTATGATCCGGATCACTATAAAATCTATATATTTATAAAGTACTAAACATGTGCAAATCCTGCCAATGATCCGGATCACTATAAAATCTATATATTTATAAAGTACTAAACAGATGCAAATCCTGACTATGATCCGGATCACTATAAAATCTATATATTTATAAAGTACTAAACGTGCAAATCCTGCCTATGATCCGGATCACTATAAAATCTATATATTTATAAAGTACTAAACGTGCAAATCCTGCCTATGATCCGGATCACTATAAAATCTTTATATTTATAAAGAACTAAACATGTGCAAATCCTGCCTATGATCCGGATCACTATAAAATCTATATATTTATAAAGTACTAAACGTGCAAATCCTGCCTATGATCCGGATCACTATAAAATCTATATATTTATAAAGTACTAAACATGTGCAAATCCTGCCTATGATCCGGATCACTATAAAATTATATATATTTATAAAGTACTAAACATGTGCAAATCCTGCCTATGATCCGGATCACTATAAAATCTATATATTTATAAAGTACTAAACGTGCAAATCCTGCCTATGATCCGGATCACTATAAAATCTATATATTTATAAAGTACTAAACGTGCAAATCCTGCCTATGATCCGGATCACTATAAAATCTTTATATTTATAAAGAACTAAACATGTGCAAATCCTGCCTATGATCCGGATCACTATAAAATCTATATATTTATAAAGTACTAAACGTGCAAATCCTGCCTATGATCCGGATCACTATAAAATCTATATATTTATAAAGTACTAAACATGTGCAAATCCTGCCTATGATCCGGATCACTATAAAATTATATATATTTATAAAGTACTAAACATGTGCAAATCCTGCCTATGATCCGGATCACTATAAAATCTATTTATTTATAAAGTGCTAAACATGTGCAAATCCTGCCTATGATCCGGATCACTATAAAATTATATATATTTATAAAGTACTAAACATGTGCAAATCCTGCCTATGATCCGGATCACTATAAAATCTATATATTTATAAAGTACTAAACATGTGCAAATCCTGCCTATGATCCGGATCACTATAAAATCTTTATATTTATAAAGAACTAAACATGTGCAAATCCTGCCTATGATCCGGATCACTATAAAATCTTTATATTTATAAAGAACTAAACATGTGCAAATCCTGCCTATGATCCGGATCACTATAAAATCTATATATTTATAAAGTACTAAACATGTGCAAATCCTGCCTATGATCCGGATCACTATAAAATTATATATATTTATAAAGTACTAAACATGTGCAAATCCTGCCTATGATCCGGATCACTATAAAATCTATATATTTATAAAGTACTAAACATGTGCAAATCCTGCCTATGATCCGGATCACTATAAAATCTATATATTTATAAAGTACTAAACATGTGCAAATCCTGCCTATGATCCGGATCACTATAAAATCTATTTATTTATAAAGTGCTAAACATGTGCAAATCCTGCCTATGATCCGGATCACTATAAAATCTATATATTTATAAAGTACTAAACGTGTGCAAATCCTGCCTATGATCCGGATCACTATAAAATCTATATATTTATAAAGTACTAAACATGTGCAAATCCTGCCTATGATCCGGATCACTATAAAATCTATATATTAGTCAAACAATCAATTAAGAATGAATATTCCCAACCATAACAACTCATAAACATATCAATCTACTCTATTCACCAATGAAAATATAATCACCTGTATATATTATTTAGGCATCCCAAAGGGGAACCACTGATGTATATCACAATACCAATCAAAAAATAATATCACAAATCTATCACAAAAAACATCACCAGAAATAAAGCCAAGGTATCATAAAAATAACATGTGTGAAGTCTCCCCACCGCCTACCGCACCAGGAGCCACACGTTCCGTGGGCACATCACCCACTTCTTCAGACTCAGTTAAAGCTTGCCAGCCATTGAATCCCCAAATTGGGATACCCTGCTGTTTGAAACCCCCCAGGGTGCCTGTACACACTCACCTGTCCTCACTCTTCCCTCCTAAGTCTAAAGTCTTAACGACACCCATTCTGATCTCTTGTTAGGGAAAACCCAACCCCTGCTCTCTGGTTATATACTAACTCCACCCACTTTTAAAGGATAGCTCCGCCCACCCCTTCTCTCCCACCAGTCACAGCACAGAGGACAGCATTAGAGATGGGAGGGGGCTGCTTGTCAGCACTGATGCTTCTGCACAGGGCTACCCGCCTCCTAATGAGGACCCAGAACCGTGGAGGGGCATCCCAAATTGGGAAGAGCCAGGGGATCCCAGCCAGGTGCACAGCGCTTGGCGGATACCGGCAGCACTACGGAGACCCCGCAGCCCTCCGGAGACAGGGGCGCCAGTGTAATCCCGGTGGGACTGTGTTGACCCGGCCAGGATCAGGGCCACTGGGATCACAATGGAGGCTGCACATCCTCATTCTCACTCCTTATCTCACCCTTCTAGGCCTGAGAACCCCCTATTCCGTCCCCTACTAACCTTTCATGCTCCCTACAGACAGGGCCGGCTCCGGGTTTATGTGGGCCCTTGGGCGGCATGGTCTCAGTGGGGTCCCTTTGATAAAGAGACGCGTCACATGACCGAGGGCCGTCCCAAATCTGGATGCCCCCTAAGGATCAGGCTGTTTGGGCCAAAATTCTAGTTTTGGTCTACTTTGAAGCACCAAACCGATTTAAACCTGACCTCAGAAACCAATCTAGATCCTCCTGATTTTGGATGCCCTTGTGTGTGACCCCCCCCCCCCCTCCCTTTGTTCATTACTTTCCTGGATCTGGTGAATGCACTGTGTCGCCAGTTTGCGTTAACGGCCAAACCAGGGGGGTTCTTTCACAAAGAGGGGCATCCCAAATTGAGATGCTCCTGTAAAGCGGAGCAAAACTCAGGGGTGGAATTGCTTGCATAGTGGGTGTACCAGCGATCCCAGGGGGTGTCACACAGTAGGGTGTCACAGATTGGGATGCTCCAGGGATAGGAAATCAGCTGGAGCGGGCAACTTGAAAGCAGAACAAAACCCAGCACTTCCTCCCCTGGAATCTAAATCGAGACGCCCCGTTAGGTGGAACCCCGACATTCCAGGAGATGTGGGCACCAGCTGTGGCAGTGCCCTCCCAGTCCGCTGCTGGTCAAGCGCCGTCGCGCACCCCAAAGGCCGGCCCTGTCAGTGGGCACCCCCCGAAGGGTCCCCGGCAGCTGCCTCGCCTTGCCGGGTGCTGGCGCCGGCCCTGCCTACAGAGGTCCAGGATGGATGCACCGGGCTTCCTGAGGGTGGCACGGGGCCCTCTCAAGAGACCGCGTCTGATCCTGGAGCCCCCACCGTATACAGCTTCCCCGTGTGGGCACACACAACCCTAAATTCACCTACCTGGTAAGTGGAGCTCAATTTTACTTCGGGATGCCCCTTAAATAGGAATCAGATCTAGTTCCCTTTAGTATTCCTCCCAACTTTTCAGGGTGGGAAAGAGTGACATTTGTTAAATTAGGCCACGCCCCCTCATTGAGGAATGGATGAAACCACGCCCCCTCATTGAGGGATGGATAGGAGATAGGGTGTAACAGTAACAACAATAGAAACACTTTAAATAGGCAAATTAATTATTTATTGCTGCAGATCTGCATATTACACCTCAAAGAGGGGCGATATGTAAATGAAGCCACGCCCCTCATTGAGAGACGGATGAAGCCACGCCCCCTCATTTAGGAATGGATTAAACCACACCCCCTCATTGAGGGATGGATAGGAGATAGGATGTAACAGTTAAAACAATAGAAACACTTTAAATCGGCAAATGAATCATTTATTGCTGCAGATCTGCATGTTACACCTCAAAGAGGGACGAAGAAGAACAACAAGGCACAGGTGGACATAAACCCAAAAGAGGGACAGTCCCTCCAAATAAGGGACACTTGGAAGGTATGGATTAGTAGTGCTCAGATTTCCCAATAACAAGCATCTCCGACCCTCCCCCCCCCAGACCCCCACCTGGACCGCATTAACCCCTTCCTCCCCGTGTCCAATAAATCTCTTTTGTCCTAAAGAGGAACAACGCACAGGGATTTTACTTTCCCCTTTGTTCCCGTTGATGCTGGTCCCTCTTATGAATGATCCCTTTTATTAAAAGATAAAGTGCAAGTGCTATTCAAAAATAAAATGCCATATTTGTGTCCTCCAATACAAAGTGCATCAATAACAAGCGGTAAATTATAATAAAGATACTTACGACAAAGCGAAGGCGCAAAGGATGAAAAAAAGAGGAACACAACAAAGCAAATTTTTAATAAAAGTCTTACATATCACCAGGGCCTGGCTTCCATATCCACTCCCCTTAGCAGCCTACGCGTTGCGTGGCGGCTCCCTGTCACTTCTTCAGGGCTGGGATTCACCTATTACAATGAGTCACAACTACTTGCAGCGGCCGCAACTGCTTAGCGGTTAATTCTGCCTGTTGTATTTGGCCCAATCAATTCACGTTCCAGTCGTTCTCCTACGGCTGCAGGCTCAAGCTGAAAGCGAGGCCGCTGATTGGCTGAGCTGCTCTCTGTCATTCGTCGACGACTAAGCTGTCGGCTCACCTTGCAGCCAAGCCGCTCAGTCAGAAAGGCCGGGCGTGGGCATGCGCACGACTAGAGGTGAGCGGGGATGCAGCCGCAGCGCAGAGAAACGACAAGGGCTCAGGAGAAGGCTCTGGGCATTTGGGTGGGGGGGGTTCACAATGTGGGGCATCTGTGATGGGTGGAAACCATGGGCAACCCTACAAACAGAAGAAATTAGAGCCCTGTCAGTGGAATAGGCCCCTGCTAGTGTTAGGAACCTTAAATAGTTCTAGCTGAACCCAGTTGGATGCATTGCTTGGGGATCATATCATCATGAATCCACATGGTGGCAGCGTTGCCTAAGAAATGGATCTAACCAATTTTAAAATAGTCTGGCGTTCCTCTTAATTTAGATAAATAGAGACTTAGCCAAGTGGCATTGGCAACATTACCTGCCCTGCCATTGGTTGAGACTCGCAACTTAGTTTGTTAAAGCGGACCTTCACTCTGAATAAGAGCCTATCTTGTATGTTTCCCACACCCTGTACATACAGATTGCTCACATTAATCCGGACCTTCAATCTGAATAAGAGCCTATCTTATATGTTTCCCACACCCTGTACATATAGATTGCCCACATTAATCCGGACCTTCACCCTGAATAAGAGCCTATCTTATATATTTCCCACACCCTGTACATACAGATTGCCCACATTAATCCGGACCTTCACCCTGAATAAGAGCCTATCTTATATGTTTCCCACACCCTGTACATACAGATTGCTCACAATAATCCGGACCTTCACTCTGAATAAGAGCCTATTTTATATGTTTCCCACACCCTGTATATACAGATTGCTCACATTAATCCGGACCTTCACCCTGAATAAGAGCCTATCTTGTATGTTTCCCACACCCTGTACATACAGATTGCCAACATTAATCCGGACCTTCACCCTGAATAAGAGCCTATCTTATATGTTTCCCACACCCTGTACATACAGATTGCTCACAATAATCCGGACCTTCACTCTGAATAAGAGCCTATTTTATATGTTTCCCACACCCTGTATATACAGATTGCTCACATTAATCCGGACCTTCACCCTGAATAAGAGCCTATCTTATATGTTTTCCACACCCTGTACATACAGATTGCTCACATTAATCCGGACCTTCACCCTGAATAAGAGCCAATTTTAAATGTTTCCCACACCCTGTACATACAGATTGCCCACATTAATCCAGACCTTCACCCTGAATAAGAGCCTATCTTATATGTTTCCCACACTCTGTACATACAGATTGCTCACATTAATCCAGACCTTCACCCTGAATAAGAGCCTATCTTATATGTTTCCCACACTCTGTACATACAGATTGCTCACATTAATCCAGACCTTCACCCTGAATAAGAGCCTATCTTATATGTTTCCCACACCCTGTACATACAGATTGCCCACATTAATCCGGACCCTCACCCTGAATAAGAGCCTATCTTATATGTTTCCCACACCCTGTACATACAGATTGCTCACATTAATCCAGACCCTCACCCTGAATAAGAGCCTATCTTATATGTTTCCCACACCCTGTACATACAGATTGCCCACATTAATCCAGACCTTCACCTTGAATAAGAGCCTATTTTTCATGTTTCCCACACCCCGTACATACAGATGGCCCACATTAATCCAGACCTTCACCCTGAATAAGATTCTATCTTATATGTTTCCCACACCCTGTACATACAGATTGCCCACATTAATCCAGACCTTCACCCTGAATAAGAGCCTATCTTGTATTTTTCCAACACCCTGTACATACAGATTGCCCACATTAATCCAGACCTTCACCCTGAATAAGAGCCTATCTTGTATGTTTCCCACACCCTGTACATACAGATTGCCCACATTAATCCGGACCTTCACCCTGAATAAGAGCCTATCTTATATATTTCCCACACCCTGTACATACAGATTGCCCACATTAATCCGGACCTTCACCCTGAATAAGAGCCTATCTTATATGTTTCCCACACCCTGTACATACAGATTGCTCACAATAATCCGGACCTTCACTCTGAATAAGAGCCTATCTTATATGTTTCCCACACCCTGTATATACAGATTGCTCACATTAATCCGGACCTTCACCCTGAATAAGAGCCTATCTTGTATGTTTCCCACACCCTGTACATACAGATTGCCAACATTAATCCGGACCTTCACCCTGAATAAGAGCCTATCTTATATGTTTCCCACACCCTGTACATACAGATTGCTCACAATAATCCGGACCTTCACTCTGAATAAGAGTCTATCTTATATGTTTCCCACACCCTGTACATACAGATTGCCAACATTAATCCGGACCTTCACCCTGAATAAGAGCCTATCTTATATGTTTCCCACACCCTGTACATACAGATTGCTCACAATAATCCGGACCTTCACTCTGAATAAGAGCCTATTTTATATGTTTCCCACACCCTGTATATACAGATTGCTCACATTAATCCGGACCTTCACCCTGAATAAGAGCCTATCTTATATGTTTTCCACACCCTGTACATACAGATTGCTCACATTAATCCGGACCTTCACCCTGAATAAGAGCCAATTTTAAATGTTTCCCACACCCTGTACATACAGATGGCCCACATTAATCCGGACCTTCACCCTGAATAAGAGCCTATTTTTCATGTTTCCCACACCCCGTACATACAGATGGCCCACATTAATCCAGACCTTCACCCTGAATAAGAGCCTATCTTATATGTTTCCCACACTCTGTACATACAGATTGCTCACATTAATCCAGACCTTCACCCTGAATAAGAGCCCATCTTATATGTTTCCCACACCCTGTACATACAGATTGCCCACATTAATCCGGACCCTCACCCTGAATAAGAGCCTATCTTATATGTTTCCCACACCCTGTACATACAGATTGCTCACATTAATCCAGACCCTCACCCTGAATAAGAGCCTATCTTATATGTTTCCCACACCCTGTACATACAGATGGCCCACATTAATCCAGACCTTCACCCTGAATAAGATTCTATCTTATATGTTTCCCACACCCTGTACATACAGATTGCCCACATTAATCCAGACCTTCACCCTGAATAAGAGCCTATCTTGTATTTTTCCAACACCCTGTACATACAGATTGCCCACATTAATCCAGACCTTCACCCTGAATAAGAGCCTATCTTGTATGTTTCCCACACCCTGTACATACAGATTGCCCACATTAATCCAGACCTTCACCCTGAATAAGAGCCTATCTTGTATGTTTCCCACACCCTGTACATACAGATTGCCCACATTAATCCAGACCTTCACCATGAATAAGAGCCTATCTTGTATGTTTCCCACACCCTGTACATACAGATTGCCCACATTAATACAGACCTTCACCTTAAATAAGAGCCTATCTTGTATGTTTCCCACACCCTGTACATACAGATTGCCCACATTAATCCAGACATTCAATCTGAATAAGAGCCTATCATGTATGTTTCCCACACCCTGTACATACAGATTGCTCACATTAATCCAGACCTTCAATCTGAATAAGAGCCTATCATGTATGTTTCCCACACCCTGTATATACAGATTGCTCACATTAATCCAGACCTTCAATCTGAATTAGAGCCTATCTTGTATGTTTCCCACACCCTGTACATACAGATTGCCCACATTAATCCAGACCTTCACCCTGAATAAGAGCCTATCTTGTATGTTTCCCACACCCTGTACATACAAATTGCCGACATTAATCCAGACCTTCACCCTGAATAAGAGCCTATCTTGTATGTTTCCCACACCCTGTACATACAGATTGCTCACATTAATCCGGACCCTCACCCTGAATAAGAGCCTATCATGTATGTTTCCCACACCCTGTACATACAGATTGCCCACATTAATACAGACCTTTAACCTGAATAAGAGCCTATCTTGTATGTTTCCCACACCCTGTACATACAGATTGCCCACATTAATTCAGACCTTCACCCTGAATGAGAGCCTATCTTGTATGTTTCCCACACCCTGTACATACAGATTGCCCACATTAATCCGGACCTTCACCCTGGATAAGAGCCTATCTTGTATGTTTCCCACACCCTGTACATACAGATTGATGGTGGATTCCATAACTACAGGGTTTGTTCCGATGGATTGGCGCTTGGCAAATGTGGTGCCAATATTCAAAAAGGGATCTAGGGGGGAACCTGGGAACTACAGACCGGTAAGCTTAACATCTGTGGTGGGCAAGCTGTTTGAAGGTTTCTTAAGGGATACTATCCTGGAGCACCTTGGGGAAAATGACCTTATTACTCCATATCATATGGATTTATGAGGAATCGCTCCTGCCAGACAAACCTGATCAGCTTTTATGAGGAGGTAAGTTCAAGATTGGATCAGGGGGAGTCATTGGATATCATATATCATGTGACTTTTCTAAAGCATTTGATACTGTGCCACATAAAAGGCTGGTACAAAAGATGAGAATGCTTGGACTGGGGGAAAACGTGTGCAGATGGGTGGGAAATTGGCTTAATGACCGGAAGCAGAGGGTGGTTATCAATGGTACACACTCAGATTGGGTCACTGTTACTAGTGGAGTACCACAAGGGTCAGTTCTGGGACCAATTCTCTTCAATATATATATAAATGACATTGGGTATGGATTAAACAGTAAAGTCTCAATCTTTGCAGATGATACTAAGCTGAGTAAAGTAATTAAAACAAAAGAGGACAGCAGGCAGCTACAAACAGATTTAGATAAATTGGAAGCATGGGCAGTTAAATGGCAAATGAAGTTTAACACAGATAAATGTAAGGTTATGCACATGGGAAGGAGAAATCTGTGTCATGATTACACACTAAATAAAGAAACACTTGGTAAAACAACAATGGAAAAGGGCCTAAGGGTTTTAGTTGACTATAAGCTCAACTGTAGTAATCAATGCCTGGCAGCTGCTGCCAAGGCAAATAGGATCATGGGGTGCATCAGGAGAGGCATAGGTGCTCATGACCAGAGCATCATGTGACCCCTCTATATGGGGTGCATCAGGAGGGGCATAGGTGCTCATGACCAGAGCATCATGTGACCCCTCTATATGGGGTGCATCAGGAGGGGCATAGGTGCTCATGACCAGAGCATCATTTTACCCCTGTACAAGTCACTGGTCAGACCCCATATGGAATACTGTGTACAGTTCTGGGCACCTGTGCTTAAGAAGGACATATCAGAACTGGAGCGCGTTCAAAGAAGGGCAACAAAGTTAATAAAAGGAGTGCGGGGGCTAGAGAACCCGGAAAGATTGTCCAAGTTAGGCTTATTTAGTCTAGAAAAAAGACGCTTGAGGGGTGATCTAATAACGGGGAGGCCGATTCATCAATAGCGCCAGGTAGCGACAGATGAGCGACTGAAGTATGGCGCTATGAGCGCCGCTAGCGTCAGCCGCGGGCGTTAGCGATTCGCTATAGCAGGCCTCCTCAGTCGCTACCTGGCGTTGTTGCGAACAACGCCTACATTGCTGAATATGATGTTGGCCCTCAGCTTTGTAGGCGCTGTCAGTCAGTGTGACCACGCTATTCTACACAGCGCCTGTTAGCTTTGCTGTGTCCTGGCCATCCAGTACCTTCTGAATAAAACACATTGCCACATTTGTTTTAAAATGTAAACATTTTTTATTTTGTGTTGAAAAGGAAATTAAATTCTACCAGATCTTCGAATATAAATGGAAAATAAAACATAATTAAACACATAGCCACAATTTTTTTTTTATTTTATTTGTTACATAAAAAGGAAATTCAATTAAATCACCAATGAGAAAGAAAAGGAAAATAAAAACAGAACAGAGAAAGAAAAGGAAAATAAAAACAGAACAGAGAAAGAAAAGGAAAATAAAAACAGAACAGAGAAAGAAAAGGAAAATAAAAACAGAACAGAGAAAGAAAAGGAAAATAAAAACAGAACAGAGAAAGAAAAGGAAAATAAAAACAGAACAGAGAAAGAAAAGGAAAATAAAAACAGAACAGAGAAAGAAAAGGAAAATAGAAAAGGAAAATAAAAACAGAACAGAGAAAGAAAAGGAAAATAAAAACAGAACAGAGAAAGAAAAGGAAATAAAAACAGAACAGAGAAAGAAAAGGAAAATAGAAAAGGAAAATAAAAACAGAACAGAGAAAGAAAAGGAAAATAAAAACAGAACAGAGAAAGAAAAGGAAAATAAAAACAGAACAGAGAAAGAAAAGGAAAATAAAAACAGAACAGAGAAAGAAAAGGAAAATAAAAACAGAACAGAGAAAGAAAAGGAAAATAAAAACAGAACAGAGAAAGAAAAGGAAAATAAAAACAGAACAGAGAAAGAAAAGGAAAATAAAAACAGAACAGAGAAAGAAAAGGAAAATAAAAACAGAACAGAGAAAGAAAAGGAAAATAAAAACAGAACAGAGAAAGAAAAGGAAAATAAAAACAGAACAGAGAAAGAAAAGGAAAATAAAAACAGAACAGAGAAAGAAAAGGAAAATAAAAACAGAACAGAGAAAGAAAAGGAAAATAAAAACAGAACAGAGAAAGAAAAGGAAAATAAAAACAGAACAGAGAAAGAAAAGGAAAATAGAAAAGGAAAATAAAAACAGAACAGAGAAAGAAAAGGAAATTATAAACAGAACAGAGAAAAAAAAGGAAAATGAAAATAGGAATTAGAATGAAAAGGAAACTTACAACAGAATTAAACACATAGCCACATGTATATATCTAATTTTTTTTTAATTTTTTCTCGAACCAAAAATTAATAATAAAACAGAAATGAAATAGAAAATGAAAAGTCCAGCAGAAATGCAAAAGAAAAGTAAAGTCCAGGAAAGGGTTTGAAAAGGAATGTAGGGATCATGGTGCATCTCTTTGTGCCTGAAAAAATAAGAAAAGTGCAGTTAGTATATATCTTTATAGTTGTTTTGTGTTTTCTTTAAAAAAAATGCATAACTTGATAACCAACATTGGCGTCTTACACCCCCCTTAGAGTGGTTTGGGTCATCTTACACCCCCCCTTAGAGTGGTTTGGGTCATCTTAAACCCCCCTTAGAGTGGTTTGGGTCATCTTAAACCCCCCTTATAGTTGTTTGGGTCATCTTACACCCCCCCTTAGAGTGGTTTGGGTCATCTTACACCCCCCCTTAGAGTGGTTTGGGTCATCTTAAACCCCCCTTAGAGTGGTTTGGGTCATCTTAAACCCCCCTTATAGTTGTTTGGGTCATCTTACACCCCCCCCCTTAGAGTGGTTTGGGTCATCTTACACCCCCCCTTAGAGTGGTTTGGGTCATCTTAAACCCCCCTTAGAGTGGTTTGGGTCATCTTAAACCCCCCTTATAGTTGTTTGGGTCATCTTAAACCCCCCTTATAGTTGTTTGGGTCATCTTACACCCCCCCCTTAGAGTGGTTTGGGTCATCTTAAACCCCCCTTAGAGTGGTTTGGGTCATCTTAAACCCCCCTTAGTGCGTTTGTTTGCTCTTTTGGATGGGAGGTCAAAGACATTTAAACAGTAGTGCAGTACTTGCATTAGAGTGAAGGGTAGTTAGCTTACCGCAAAATAAGAAGTGATCAGCCTTTCCCTTAGCTCATCGCCAGTCTGGGTGTCCTCACTTCTATCTGCGGGCAGGTTGGGGATTTCTGGCACCAGTGCTGTCTCCTCGGGGGCTTGGATTCGGTGACATATACAGATATTGTGTAACACACAGCAGGCAAGGATGATTTTGGAAACCTTCTGTGGGCTGTAGAGCATCTCTCCTCCTGGCCGTGCCAAACAGAGAAAGCGTGCTTTCAGCAGGCCGATGGTTCTTTCCACAATGCTTCTGGTCTTGCGATGCGCTGCATTGTAGCGTTCATGGGCAGAGGTCCGTGGGTTCCTGACCGGAGTCATGACCCACGTTCTCTGCCCATATCCCTTGTCCGCTGTAGAAAAAACACAAGGAGAGAGACAGCAATTAGTACTAGTACATGTTTTTGGGTGGTAGTTTGGTTAAAATTGCCTTACTAGGCCACATATTAGCAAAATACATAGACATGGTTAATTTATTACCCAGTAGCCAGCCAGCTGGCATTTCGTTGTTATCAAACTTCCGGCACAGGACTGTCCGCTGCAAGACGTAAGAATCGTGGCATGAGCCGGGGAACCCCGATCTCACCGCCCGCAGCCTCATGTCTGGGTCACAGACCACCATGATATTAAATGAATGGAACTGCTTCCTGTTTCTGTAGGACAGCTCCTGTGCACGGGGAGGGCGGAAAGGGATATGTGTACCATCAACGCACCCTAGCACATTCGGGATCCCTCCCATCAGATAGAAAGCATGTTTTATTTTGGCAACCTCTTCCTCATCCTCAGGAAACTTGATGTAAATTGGGATTAAATCACAAATTGCCAGAACTACCTGGATTAGGATGCGGCTCATAGTAGCCTGGCTTATCCCGCTGAGGAGGGCTGAGGTTGCCTGGAAGGTCCCTCGTGCCAAAACATTAAGAGTGGCACACAGGCGTACTATGCCTGGAATGGAGTGAGTGCGTTTGGTGGATGGCTCGATTTTGGTCTTAATCTGATCATATAGGGACTGTAGTGCAGCACGATTCAGACGGAAGCGGCTCCTGATCTGCTCGTCACTTAAGTCCCATACTGAAAGGCGGATTGCAAAGGAGCGGGGTGCCCTAAGCCTCACAACACCCCGCTCCCTTTCCTCCTGCTCTTTCAGCATACACATACATCCATCCACCCAGACACCATACATCACCCTCTTATCCATCACACACACTAAAGATATATACAAAAACAAAAATAAACAAAAAAAACCACTAACACACCACACACACACAAACAATCACACTACACACACACCCGCTACAATGCAGCTCACCACAAAACCAGAACTATAGTGGTCCAAACCACCAGCCTGCTGAAAACCAGCTTTCTAAGTTAAGCACAACCAAGAGGGGAGTTGCTGCACAGCCCACAAAAGGCCCCAAAATCAAGCCTCACTTGCTGTATGCTACACAATATTTGCAGATGCCACCCAAACCAAGCTCCTAAAGAAACAGCACTGATGTCAGAAATCACCCAACAAGCCACAGAGAGTGAGGACAGAAACCAGACAGAGGCTCAAATGAGCTAAGGGAAGCGAGCACAGCACCACACCACAGCCTTTGCCACAGTGTAAGAATAGCAGAAGCTAGAACATTCCTTCCTTTTATACTTCTTTTTCAAAAGTGACAGGTCCGCTTTGCCGCCTTTTGCGTCGCTCTGCTATTTCCGGGCGCCAATTAGCCGACCCAGGTGTGCGTAAAACAGAGTGCGCACGCGCACGCTAGTAGCGCTACTAGCGTACTTGAGCCGTAACTTGCGTGCATTAACGGACATGGGCCAAAAATCAGGTGGGGACCAATGAAAGTGAAGCTGTTGTTTTTTTAAATAGCCGTTAGGCTAAGCACATGTCACAAGGGTTTGAGATACATCAGTCCATTGTTGGCTTTGGGTGTGTGTTGTTTGTTTAATGAGGTCTGTAATGAGTTAATTGGCTAACACACATGCTTCTGTCAGTGCAGTGGAGGTGTGCCTAGAAGGAACTGGGCTGTATGTGTGAATCAATTAAGTGGGCTGCTTTTGGATTGGCTGTTAGAGCACATAAAACCTGCCCAAGCCTAAGAGATTGCGATGCCATTCTGTAGTGTGCATGCGTGCTTGTGGGGTGTTGATTTGTGTGTGTGTGCAGCTACAGGATGGAGCCAAATACAGGACATCTGCCGGCCACAGCAGGCCCGAGTAGGAGTTTGGTGGGTGCTGTGCGCAGACCTCCCTTACGGAAAAGGGCACAGCCTGAAGGTGGGGCAGCACCCCAGGCTAAGCGCCCAGGTGCCAAGAGGGAGCCTGAATTTAATTTGGCTGAGAATAATCATCTTGTGCGCCTGACACTTGCGAAATGGGAGCTGATATTTGGCTCCCAAAGCAAGTCCATAGGCAAACAAGAAAGAAGCAAACTGTGGGATGCCATTGGTGTGGAGCTTAGTAGCACAGCTCAACACCCACGTAGTGGCCCATCCTGCAGGAAACGCTTCTACACTTTGCGAGGGGCCCTTATGAAAAAGATGAATCACGATCTTGATGTGGACAGTGGGTTCATCCAGGCTCCAAAGAGTACCTACAGGCCGTATGAGGAGATGCTGAAGGCCAAAATCCCACTGGCTCGGCTGCAGGGTGTGGATCCTGGGGATGACACCACCGGTTGGGCTGAAGGTACATATTTTCTGGCTTTTACAATAACCTAATGTTAATGTCTGTGATTAGCATTTTTACATTTTGAACAACTAACTGTAGGACCTGTGAAGTATTACATTATAGCTCAAACATTTGTAACTTTTCTGTCTGTTGCTTTATGCATAGGTGCACATGCTGCTGTCCGGGATGTGGCTCCGGACACCCAAGCTCCTGCCCTTCCAGCAACCTCAAGGCTACCCCAGTCTGCCATTGAAGGTATTTACCCATAATTTGTTTGCTGGTTTTTTTCTAAACAAATGGGTGTGGGAGCAGCTCAAGCAATAAAGGTTTGCCCTGTTGACTATTAATAATATGTGCGTGCGGCCTAATTGCACGCCCACTGTAACACTCACAGCCAGTAACTAACAAGGCCCTAACATGTGTAGATATGTAGGATGCCAGAGATGTGTAGCCATATATCGGCATATCAATGTGTGAGCCACACTTGGCTTGATTAGTCAATATTAGTGAAAGAGCTGCTCACACACCTTAATGCATGTTGTTTTTTGCTACGCACATTAGCTATGGCTCAATGTTGGTTTTATTTTGGCCTAGCTCCCATGCCCTTGGCCCCAGCATCTCCTCCGGATCCCACCTACTCTTTGGATGTCGGTAAGTGCATGTGTTCACCTTGCTTGATCCACTTTGACTCAAGTGCATGTGTCTCATTTGTCTTTTTTCTTGGTAGGCCAAGTGACTGGTTCATCTTTGGACCCCACTTCCGATGTTGCCGGTCAACAGGACCCTGTTGGTGTGTAGAGCAATACATAATGTATCCTTTCTGCTGTTTAGGTTACACTGGTTCAATTTGGTTAGTCTACTAAGCTACATGTTTGCTTGGTAAACTTGAAGATGCCTCTTGGGAGTGCTGGTTGCCTCCCCAGGGTCAGTCTCTTAGTTATTTGAGTGATAGCAATGTATCTTTGCGGACATATTTTTAGCCAAACATTCCCTGTAGTAGTTTGCTGATTATTTAGACACATTTTTTTTTTTTTTTAGTTGACCCGAATATCGGAAGTGGCTGTCCAGAAAGGGCCCCTCAAGTTCCAGCTGCCAGAGATGAGGGTAAGTGGTTTTGCCTTGCTCTAGTCTGTATTTTGGCTCTAATGTTGTGCCACTTGCTTCTGGCAACTTGTGTGTCCACATGTATTTTCAAGGTCCAAGCTCGAGTGAGGACCCCACTCCAGACATCTGGGATGTTGCGGGTATGTTTAATTTAAGCAATGTTTATGATGAGATTTGCAGAAATTAGTGCGTCTTAGTCCTGTAACATACATGTTAACAATCTGAGTTTAACTGAGACCTTTGGTCTAGTGTGTATTTTTAAACTTTTTAGAGGTATGGCCTCGATAGCCTAACCAGGTTACATTAGAGTTTGGCCCACAGACCTACTAACCTGATTTTCCTGTTTAGCATATGCCAACTTGCCGGACATCTCGGATGTTGAATTGCCAGTCTCTGGCAGCGAAACCTCGAGCCTACCTGTGCCGGAGGAGACGCAGGTAACAAGGCTGATGTAGACGACCTAGAACCACATTGGCATCTTCGTGGGTAGTGGAAGAAGCAACATGTCACATTTCCTTTCATTGTTGTTTTGGCAGGAGGCGGAACCAGAACCCCAAGCTGGGACCTCTTCCCAAGTCCCATGTGGCCAAGCTTCCGAGGCACAGACAAGGGTAAGTTGTATAGTGACTGTTTATGGGAATTATTTTGAGGGGCATAACTGCATTGGTTCTGTTTGACTAAAATGTGGTTTTCTATTTGTTTAGCCTCAAACCACAGCAAGAGGAGGTGGGGCACCAACCAGTGCCGATTTCTACGAGCTAGGGGTCCGGATGCTGGAGGACTACAGTCGCCAACAGCCGCGTGATGGAACTAATGAGCGCATTGCGGCGTTGGAAAATCAGGTGCTGATGTGTCAGCAACAAAATGAGGCCCTGCAGCGCCAGATGGACCAGTTACGCCCAAACCAACTACAGAACCAGGAACTTGGTCGGCTGGCAAATCTAATGGAGCAATCTCTCCAGCGCCAGGAACAATCTCTCCAGCGCCAAGAACAATCTCTCCAGCGCCAGGAAGAAGCAATACAGCGGCAGGACCAAACTTTGTTGTTGCTACAACAGCTCATACAACAGCAGTCTATATTTTTTACTGCACTGTTGTCCCCCAACACCGCCCCTAGCAATGACTCCCAACCTCCCCGGCCACCCAGCCAAGAATATTAATTTTTTATCTTTTTGGTTATGTAAATATATTTGCTTCACCCAACTCTAAATTGTGTGTTTCCTAAGACCTCGCTAATAACACAGTCAGGGATGAGTATCTGGATCTACATATGTCAATGTATTGGTCAATTTAGCCCACACATTGGAGCCCATAGCTTACTATGGTTAACACCTGAAATGGCTCAAAAGGTATGGCTACATTGACCCACAAATGTTTTGGGAGACAGCTAAACTATGCTTTGCAATGCAACACACTGTAATGATGTGAATCAAAAATTGTTTAATACAAACAATGGCCAACACGGCCAACCTTGGCCAACAACAGCCATCAATAGACCAGCCTTCCCCCCACCCTAACGACGCCGTCGGCGCCTCTTCCTGGCCAGCAGCATCAGCTTCAGGAGCCGGATCTCCCGCCACAGTCTGCGATGCTGGTTTTCACAAGCTGTAGAAATGTAGAAACAACAATTTATTAAGAATTTGGCAGTGACCTCAACAGACACAGATGTAGCAATGTAATGTCAGTGTGTCCAATTAGGTGACACTCACATTAACATTGTTGACCACTGTGTGCTTATTGTTTAACATTATATGAGTACTATTGACTGGCAGGAATGTGAACAACACATCCCAAGCATACATTTTAGCTTAAAGTGTACCAACACCCACGGGTGATCGGCCCGGGAATCTCTCAGATTCCCTGCCCCATCACCTCCCTCCCCGCGGGACATCCAAGATCGGGATGTCCCTGGGTGTGAAACCCCCCCCAAACCACAAAATACCTACCTCAGTTTCTGTGTGGCAGTGCCGCTGGGCCCTCCCTGGTGCCCCTCTAGACGTGTGCGTGCCTGCGCCGGCCGTCTGTGAATTGCCGGCGCAGGCACGCCCCCGTAAAAAGGGGCGCGGGGGATGCGGAGGAGGAGGCAATTTGCAATGGCTTGTACATTTTTTGGAGTCAACGTGAGTTCAGGGGGTTGTCACACAGCGGTGCCGATCAGGGGTGCCCCACCGTAGTGGACCAACACCCAGGAAAGTCAAAATCCTGGTTGTTGTTCCAGTTTAACTCTTGGGAAGCAAAGAAGGTATAATTCCCTGTGTGTCCATTTTTGTGTTTAGTAACAGCCAAACATCAGGGCCTAAGTCCAAACGAGTCCACGAGTTTACCCTATAATGTTACAGGTCCAGACCTAATCGGGCCCATTTGGTTGTGTCTAACGCAAAAATAGTCTCTATGGGGCCTAATGAAGGATGTGAGCCAACAATCAAGCATGCAAACAGGCATGTTGGATTATTGTGCCAACACATTGAATAGAGATGTGTGTGAAATTAACACATAGGTAAATTTAAATTGGCTGCTGATGTGACTAGAAGACATAGGTTTCACAAGTCTTTAGGCATATGAAGTGGGATGTACTCACCATCGCAGCTGTGGCGGGGGCCCATGCTGCTGGCCGTCCCTGGAGCTGGGGTGGGGAGGAGGGTCTCTGGCTCCGTCTGCGTCGCAACATCTGTCAACATAAAGCAAAAGGCAAAAACACAATTAGTGGGCAAATGACACATGACTATTTGACATCCATCTGGTTATTGAGTCTGAAAATGCAAAGGCTTGCATGGTTACATACAGGTTGACCTAAATTAGCATATTTCCTGGACCATGAGTTAATGTCAATTTGTAAGGCTTCACACATGTATCCCTAAAGAGAATGTGCAAATAACATAGACAGTGCTATTTAAAGGAATCATTTGCAGTTGTTTGGCTAATGTTAATAGTGGGCCACATGTTGGAGCGTGAACAACTTAACCCAAGCAAAGCAATGCAAACACCCATCATGGTGTTGTCAGAAACATAGGGGTGGTTGACAGTTGGCTAGCACTGTAGTGGGGTTTGTGAGGTTAGGGTACCTTATCAAACCAGCTGTGACAATGGACCAGGAAACATGTGTCTGTTACAAGTGGGCCTATACACAGGATTGCTGCTAATCTTGGTTTGGGTCCACTTTGGCCGAGCCACACAATTTGCATGAGCCAACTTACTCCGCGCCCGCTGCCTTCAACACATCACTCCTCGAGTGTGTGCGGATGCGCAGGCCATTTTGAAAAAGAGCGCAGGCGCACACACATCTACAGTGGCACACAGGAGGCTTGGACGGTGGCTTTGCCAACCCCCAAAGAGGTAAGGAGTTTGGAGGTTTTGTTTGGGTGTGGGGGGCCCTGGGTGAGGGATGTGATTGGTCCTGGAAGCTTACAGAAACCGAGCACCATCAATGTTTTTGGGTGCACTTGAATGAATGTAATAACATTGGGAATGTGATGGGTAACCAATAACACTTACCATGACTATGCCCGTGGAGAATCCTACGCCAAAATGCCATGGAGGTGCCGCCTATATGATGCCCTGCAAATTAGAGAGGAATGGCAAGGGCTAAGGACACATTGCAAGATGAAACCTGTCACAGACTAACAATTAAAAAATGTACACTCACCAGGGGATGAAGCGCCACTTGAAGCCCAGGGAGGGCTCTGAGGAGGAGGCGGGGAGCCTCGGCTCCTCACACTCTGGTCGGAAGATCCACCAGGCAAAGGGCCACCCTCCTCCCTCTCACTCCCTGCTTGAGAGTGGCCCCTTGCCTGGTGAGATTCCTCACACTCAGAGTGTGAGGAGCTGAGGCTTGATCCAGCCAGCCCCCCAGCAGCACACTCCTCTGGGGCGTCATCCCCTTCCTCCCCTGGGTCCTCTAAATAGGACCCGCGGGAGGGACCCTCCCCCGATGACTCCCCCGAGTCCGCCTGCCTGGTTCGGGGGAGGAATCCCTTCCCACGTTTCCCCAGGGGAGGACGCTTATCTGTGTGGAGGGGGTGAAAGAAAATAATTAATCTAAAGAGCACAAATGGACAGAGCTTAGCAGATGATTCTGCACAAAGGCAAAACATAACATAAGCTTTAACTTACCTGATGCGTAGGCATCATATAGGCGGTACACGCCTTCAGGGTCCCGGCGCTTGAAATCCGACCACTTTTGTTGGATGGAGCGGATGGTCAGCTCAGTCTTGAAGCGCCGGGACACTGTGGCCTTCACCTCCATGGCTATGCGTTTCTTTCCTCCACGGGCATAGTCATATTCGGCGAGGCAGAAGTCCTATGAAAAATAAAAAAAAAAAATAACATAAATACATGACATCAGAAAACAGTCATAAACAGTTATACATAGACCACATCAAAGTGGACCCACACCCAGGATTATGACTATTCTGGGTTTGTGTGCACTTTGGTGGGCCACACCAATTGTGGGTGGTCCGCTGTCTGCAACCCCCTTGGAAGGCCACAAATACACCACTGAGGCCACTCCCACGTCACTCCCCCAGCAAAACACAGGGCTCTGCGCCACTGTGGCATGCGCATACAAGGCCGTTGGGACGTGCATACCAGCTCAGCTGGGTCTGCACGGCAAAGTTGGCATGTGGCGTTTGACTCTAACAGGGAGTGCGCCTGCACCCAAAATTACAATATGTCTGGTGCAGGGGTACACCCTGCTAGAGGTACGCACAATAGGCATCCGCAGCTAACGCATGCACAGATGGGACGGGACTGAGGTAATATTTAGGGCCCTCCAGGGGGGGCATCCCAGCAGGACATCCACAATGGGGATGCCCCACGGGGATTGCTGAAATGTGTTATTCAAAGCAAAATTTTTCATAAACAATCCCCCCCTGTGTGTTCTGAAACTTTTCAGCTAAAAAGACAAACAAAAAAATACTCACTTTTACTACCTGGCCATTGACCCGACTATCCACCCGGGTGCGCTTGGCCTTCAGAGGCCCAGGAGGGGAAGGGGTGGGAGGGGTGGTGCTTGAGGAAGGTGAGGTAGGTTGGGGAGGTGGGGGAGGGGTGGTGGGGTCGGAGTCTGAGGAGGAGCTGGGGAGGCGCATGACTCGCCTTCTGGGCATCATATTGGAAACGCTAAGGAGGAAACAGGAACCGGAAATGACCCAAGCGACATTGGGAAAAAGTTTAAAAAAAAAAAACGCTC
This sequence comes from Gastrophryne carolinensis, assembly GCA_027917425.1. NCBI lineage: Eukaryota > Metazoa > Chordata > Amphibia > Anura > Microhylidae > Gastrophryne > Gastrophryne carolinensis. Next base: position 9,477,582 of record CM051243.1, read on the forward strand.
CGCGCACCAGCAACAAGCTATTCGAAGCTATGTGCAAGCTAAGTGGCGGAAAAACTAAAATGACGCTTGAAAACAAGCTAGTGGCATAAGCGCTAGACAGTTTTACCTTAAGGTGGCGTTGAAACGCAAAGGAGGAGCCCGGAACCGGATATGACGCTAGCAACTGTGCTTCAAAATTCTAACACAAACATGCGCGCAACAGGGCCAAGCTAATATCAGCTATGTGCAAGCTAAGTGGCGGAAATACATTAAAATGACGCAGAAAAACAAGCTATTGGCATAAGCGCTAGACAGTTTTACCTTAAGGTGGCGTTGAAACGCAAAGGAGGATCCCGGAACCGGATATGACGCAAGCAACTGTGCTTCCAAATTCAAAAGCAAACATGCGCGCAACAGGGACAAGCTAATATCAGCTATGTACACGCTAAGTGGCGGAAATACATTAAAATGACGCTGCAAAACAAGCTAGGGCCAAAGGCGCCAAGAATTCTTAGCTTGATTTAGCAGGGGATTCTACATACTGTAATGCATAGGTCCTTCTAAAGCATACACCGTGGTGCTTACATATACAAATCTGAATCAATCCAAAAGTCATCACACAATCAAAGTAGACAACTACCTGATAATGTGGCACACATGAGAATGCATAACGGGTTGTTATGAGCTGGTACGACTGAATGTTAATCCTGCAATATGTGGCCAGGCACGCTCACAACTACAGTGTATTCATTAACAACGACTGGGGTCGCGGGAAGTGAATTCCTTGCAAATGGCAGAAGGGCACATGTATGAACAGCACAGCGCCGCACAACGCAGCGCAGCGAGGCACAGCGACGCTCGCGCCGCCACATAGCGAATTAAAACAGCGACTGCACAAACACTGACCAACACAGATTCATCAAGGACAGGGCTGCCGAATAGCTTGGGCGCTGACAATTTCGAAGAGCGAACGTGACCGCCCAACCTGACAGGCTACAAAATAGCTTTACAAGCCCCGTTTGTGTGGAAAACAAGCGATTTTGATGCCAATGAGTTTGGGTGGAGGAGATGCAATACCCATGTCACTCACAACATTACATTGTGAAAAATAATAAAAAGTTCAAATACATGAAAATAACCAGCCAGATTAATAAAACATATCAATATAAACATGTGTTGAATTTGGGACCAAAGAAAAAACCACAAAAACCACTAAAAACAATCATTGCAGCGTCTGCCATTGAAATGTATGGGAGAGCGGCAGGTAGCGCCAGGTAATACGTGTCGCTGTGAAGGAATTTGCAGCGGCGCTGTTCGGGCCAGGCGGCTTCATGATGAATGCCGCGCTAGCCGTCGCTCTCGCCGGCGCTAGCCTCATTTAGCTTGATAAATGCGTCATTGTGACCGCCGCCGGGCGTACTTGAGTCGGTAGTCGCCGTTAGCTGCCGCTACCTGGCGCTCGTCAGACACTACCTGGCGCTATCGCTTGATGAATAAGGGCCTATGTATAAATATATTCGGGGTCAATACAAGGATCTGTCCCACAATCTATTTATACCCCGGAGTGTAACCATAACCCGGGGGCATCCACTAAGGTTAGAGGAAAGGTGCTTTCTCCACCGACATAGGAGGGGATTCTTCTCTGTAAGAGCAGTGAGACTATGGAACTCGCTGCCAGAGGAGGTAGTTATGAAGGATACAGTAAAAACGTTCAAAAGTGGCCTTGATGCCTTCCTGGCATGTAATAACATTTCCAGCTACGGCTACTAGACCACTGGAAGGAGATCTATAGTGGCCGGGATGCCCTCCGTGCATGTAATAACATTACCAGCTATGGCTACTAGACCACTGGAAGGAGATAAACAGGCTGAACTGGATGGACTAAAGTCTTTATTCAGCCTTACATACTATGTTACTATGTTATTGCCCACATTAATCCGGACCCTCACCCTGAATAAGAGCCTATCTTATATGTTTCCCACACCCTGTACATACAGATTGCTCACATTAATCCGGACCTTCACCCTGAATAAGAGCCTATCTTATATGTTTCCCACACCCTGTACATACAGATTGCTCACATTAATCCGGACCTTCACCCTGAATAAGAGCCTATCTTATATGTTTCCCACACCCTGTACATACAGATTGCTCACATTAATCCAGACCTTCAATCTGAATAAGAGCCTATCTTATATGTTTCCCACACCCTGTACATACAGATTGCCCACATTAATCCAGACCTTCACCCTGAATAAGAGCCTATCATGTATGTTTCCCCCACCCTGTACATACAGATTGCCCACATTAATCCAGACCCTCACCCAGAATAAGAGTCTATCTTGTATGTTTCCCACACCCTGTACATACAGATTGCCCACATTAATCCAGACCCTCATCCTGAATAAGAGCCTATCTTATATGTTTTCCACACCCTGTACATACAGATTGCCCACATTAATCCGGACCTTCACCCTGAATAAGAGCCTATCTTATATGTTTTCCACACCCTGTACATACAGATTGCCCACATTAATCCGGACCTTCACCCTGAATAAGAGCCTATCTTATATGTTTTCCACACCCTGTACATACAGATTGCTCACATTAATCCGGACCTTCACCCTGAATAAGACCCTATCTTATATGTTTCCCCCACCCTGTACATACAGATTGCCCCCATTAATCCAGACCCTCATCCTGAATAAGAGCCTATCTTATATGTTTCCCACACCCTGTACATACAGATTGCTCACATTAATCCGGACCTTCACCCTGAATAAGAGCCTATCTTATATGTTTCCCACACCCTGTACATACAGATTGCTCACATTAATCCGGACCTTCACCCTGAATAAGAGCCTATCTTATATGTTTCCCACACCCTGTACATACAGATTGCTCACATTAATCCAGACCTTCAATCTGAATAAGAGCCTATCTTATATGTTTCCCACACCCTGTACATACAGATTGCCCACATTAATCCAGACCTTCACCCTGAATAAGAGCCTATCATGTATGTTTCCCCCACCCTGTACATACAGATTGCCCACATTAATCCAGACCCTCACCCAGAATAAGAGTCTATCTTGTATGTTTCCCACACCCTGTACATACAGATTGCCCACATTAATCCAGACCCTCATCCTGAATAAGAGCCTATCTTATATGTTTTCCACACCCTGTACATACAGATTGCCCACATTAATCCGGACCTTCACCCTGAATAAGAGCCTATCTTATATGTTTTCCACACCCTGTACATACAGATTGCCCACATTAATCCGGACCTTCACCCTGAATAAGAGCCTATCTTATATGTTTTCCACACCCTGTACATACAGATTGCTCACATTAATCCGGACCTTCACCCTGAATAAGACCCTATCTTATATGTTTCCCCCACCCTGTACATACAGATTGCCCCCATTAATCCAGACCCTCATCCTGAATAAGAGCCTATCTTATATGTTTCCCACACCCTGTACATACAGATTGCTCACATTAATCCGGACCTTCACCCTGAATAAGAGCCTATCTTATATGTTTCCCACACCCTGTACATACAGATTGCTCACATTAATCCGGACCTTCACCCTGAATAAGAGCCTATCTTATATGTTTCCCACACCCTGTACATACAGATTGCCCACATTAATCCAGACCTTCACCCTGAATAAGAGCCTATCATGTATGTTTCCCCCACCCTGTACATACAGATTGCCCACATTAATCCAGACCCTCACCCAGAATAAGAGTCTATCTTGTATGTTTCCCACACCCTGTACATACAGATTGCCCACATTAATCCAGACCCTCATCCTGAATAAGAGCCTATCTTATATGTTTTCCACACCCTGTACATACAGATTGCCCACATTAATCCGGACCTTCACCCTGAATAAGAGCCTATCTTATATGTTTTCCACACCCTGTACATACAGATTGCCCACATTAATCCGGACCTTCACCCTGAATAAGAGCCTATCTTATATGTTTTCCACACCCTGTACATACAGATTGCTCACATTAATCCGGACCTTCACCCTGAATAAGACCCTATCTTATATGTTTCCCCCACCCTGTACATACAGATTGCCCCCATTAATCCAGACCCTCATCCTGAATAAGAGCCTATCTTATATGTTTCCCACACCCTGTACATACAGATTGCTCACATTAATCCGGACCTTCACCCTGAATAAGAGCCTATCTTATATGTTTCCCACACCCTGTACATACAGATTGCTCACATTAATCCGGACCTTCACCCTGAATAAGAGCCTATCTTATATGTTTCCCACACCCTGTACATACAGATTGCTCACATTAATCCAGACCTTCAATCTGAATAAGAGCCTATCTTATATGTTTCCCACACCCTGTACATACAGATTGCCCACATTAATCCAGACCTTCACCCTGAATAAGAGCCTATCATGTATGTTTCCCCCACCCTGTACATACAGATTGCCCACATTAATCCAGACCCTCACCCAGAATAAGAGTCTATCTTGTATGTTTCCCACACCCTGTACATACAGATTGCCCACATTAATCCAGACCCTCATCCTGAATAAGAGCCTATCTTATATGTTTTCCACACCCTGTACATACAGATTGCCCACATTAATCCGGACCTTCACCCTGAATAAGAGCCTATCTTATATGTTTTCCACACCCTGTACATACAGATTGCCCACATTAATCCGGACCTTCACCCTGAATAAGAGCCTATCTTATATGTTTTCCACACCCTGTACATACAGATTGCTCACATTAATCCGGACCTTCACCCTGAATAAGACCCTATCTTATATGTTTCCCCCACCCTGTACATACAGATTGCCCCCATTAATCCAGACCCTCATCCTGAATAAGAGCCTATCTTATATGTTTCCCACACCCTGTACATACAGATTGCTCACATTAATCCGGACCTTCACCCTGAATAAGAGCCTATCTTATATGTTTCCCACACCCTGTACATACAGATTGCTCACATTAATCCGGACCTTCACCCTGAATAAGAGCCTATCTTATATGTTTCCCACACCCTGTACATACAGATTGCTCACATTAATCCAGACCTTCAATCTGAATAAGAGCCTATCTTATATGTTTCCCACACCCTGTACATACAGATTGCCCACATTAATCCAGACCTTCACCCTGAATAAGAGCCTATCATGTATGTTTCCCCCACCCTGTACATACAGATTGCCCACATTAATCCAGACCCTCACCCAGAATAAGAGTCTATCTTGTATGTTTCCCACACCCTGTACATACAGATTGCTCACATTAATCCGGACCTTCACCCTGAATAAGAGCCTATCTTATATGTTTCCCACACCCTGTACATACAGATTGCTCACATTAATCCGGACCTTCACCCTGAATAAGAGCCTATCTTATATGTTTCCCACACCCTGTACATACAGATTGCTCACATTAATCCAGACCTTCAATCTGAATAAGAGCCTATCTTATATGTTTCCCACACCCTGTACATACAGATTGCCCACATTAATCCAGACCTTCACCCTGAATAAGAGCCTATCATGTATGTTTCCCCCACCCTGTACATACAGATTGCCCACATTAATCCAGACCCTCACCCAGAATAAGAGTCTATCTTGTATGTTTCCCACACCCTGTACATACAGATTGCCCACATTAATCCAGACCCTCATCCTGAATAAGAGCCTATCTTATATGTTTTCCACACCCTGTACATACAGATTGCCCACATTAATCCGGACCTTCACCCTGAATAAGAGCCTATCTTATATGTTTTCCACACCCTGTACATACAGATTGCCCACATTAATCCGGACCTTCACCCTGAATAAGAGCCTATCTTATATGTTTTCCACACCCTGTACATACAGATTGCTCACATTAATCCGGACCTTCACCCTGAATAAGACCCTATCTTATATGTTTCCCCCACCCTGTACATACAGATTGCCCCCATTAATCCAGACCCTCATCCTGAATAAGAGCCTATCTTATATGTTTCCCACACCCTGTACATACAGATTGCTCACATTAATCCGGACCTTCACCCTGAATAAGAGCCTATCTTATATGTTTCCCACACCCTGTACATACAGATTGCTCACATTAATCCGGACCTTCACCCTGAATAAGAGCCTATCTTATATGTTTCCCACACCCTGTACATACAGATTGCTCACATTAATCCGGACCTTCACCCTGAATAAGACCCTATCTTATATGTTTCCCCCACCCTGTACATACAGATTGCCCCCATTAATCCAGACCCTCATCCTGAATAAGAGCCTATCTTATATGTTTCCCACACCCTGTACATACAGATTGCTCACATTAATCCGGACCTTCACCCTGAATAAGAGCCTATCTTATATGTTTCCCACACCCTGTACATACAGATTGCTCACATTAATCCGGACCTTCACCCTGAATAAGAGCCTATCTTATATGTTTCCCACACCCTGTACATACAGATTGCTCACATTAATCCAGACCTTCAATCTGAATAAGAGCCTATCTTATATGTTTCCCACACCCTGTACATACAGATTGCCCACATTAATCCAGACCTTCACCCTGAATAAGAGCCTATCATGTATGTTTCCCCCACCCTGTACATACAGATTGCCCACATTAATCCAGACCCTCACCCAGAATAAGAGTCTATCTTGTATGTTTCCCACACCCTGTACATACAGATTGCCCACATTAATCCAGACCCTCATCCTGAATAAGAGCCTATCTTATATGTTTTCCACACCCTGTACATACAGATTGCCCACATTAATCCGGACCTTCACCCTGAATAAGAGCCTATCTTATATGTTTTCCACACCCTGTACATACAGATTGCCCACATTAATCCGGACCTTCACCCTGAATAAGAGCCTATCTTATATGTTTTCCACACCCTGTACATACAGATTGCTCACATTAATCCGGACCTTCACCCTGAATAAGACCCTATCTTATATGTTTCCCCCACCCTGTACATACAGATTGCCCCCATTAATCCAGACCCTCATCCTGAATAAGAGCCTATCTTATATGTTTTCCACACCCTGTACATACAGATTGCCCACATTAATCCGGACCTTCACCCTGAATAAGAGTCTATCTTATATGTTTTCCACACCCTGTACATACAGATAGCTCACATTAATCCGGACCTTCACCCTGAATAAGAGCCTATCTTATATGTTTTCCACACCCTGTACATACAGATTGCCCACATTAATCCGGACCTTCACTCTGAATAAGAGCCTATCTTATATGTTTCCCACACCCTGTACATACAGATTGCCCACATTAATCCGGACCCTCACCCTGAATAAGAGCCTATCTTATATGTTTCCCACACCCTGTACATAGAGATTGCTCACATTAAAAATCATCCTACCTGCATCTACTGCATGTTATGAGCCTTTAAACTTCCAAGATGGCGGCTCATGGAACATCAGGCAGCCTGCAAACAGGAAGAGCCTTCTGACTGTGCTGCTCTGCATTCTGGGATTGCTGACCTTTCCCTGACCCCAGCTCTGCTCTGTCTGAGCAAAGCACAGCTATAACCCCGCCCCCTGTACTTTATCCCCCTCTCCTCTCCTCAGTAAGTGTGATGCTTCTGAGTCAAGATGGCGGCGCCCGTATCCTAAAGTCCTGAACAGAGTTGCAGCCCAGTGGGGGAAAGAATAATAAGTAAGTGACTAAAAACGTAAAATATATTAATTTTAGATGCTGGGGAATCGTTTTATAAGGGTTTGGGCTTTTCAATAAATCATGGTGAAGGTCCGGGTTAAGGTAACAATACAGAGGTTATATAAGGGAGAAGCCACGCCTTCTATAGTGTTCTCTGCTAATTCCATGCTTGATGAGGGGAAGCGTTATGTAGTGGAGGAGCCGAGAGACAGACATGGAAGAAGCCTGAGGATTGTACTGGAAGCTGTAACCAGTGGAAGTTGCCTGTAACTGGATGATGCTGTTTATCATGGATGGAAGCCTTTCAATGAAGACCCTGTTATTTGCACCAAGGAGTGTCATCAATGGAGAGCAGCGTCGAGTGCCGCAGAAAGTGCACCTCCACCCCGCACATGCCCCACCGACATGGGATGCCCTACCCTAGATCCAGGAACCTCCCTCGCTCCCCACAGCGCGTGCCCACTACACATCCCAATTTGGGAAGCTCCAAGGACAGGTACTCGGACGGCCAGGAGTCTTTTAGGCCCTTATTTAAGAAAGGATTGTGTCAGGTAGCGGCTGGTTAATGAGAGGTAGCGACTGGTGAACGCCGGACACGGCAGCAATTACACATTTATCAAGCAGAATCTCTTTAGCGACTGGGATAGCGCCATGTAGCATCTGATTCATCATTTTCACAGCCTCAGCGAACAGCGCCGGCGTTCAGCCTTGCACAGCGCCAGGTATGACCTCTCGCTACCCATACATTTCAATGGACGATCCTTTTCTTCTCTTTAAACGGGTTTTTTGTTTACTTATTTCTTTTTCATTCTGTGACCTCTTCTGGCATTGAAAAAGCAGTTTTTTCACAATTTTATCATTTTTTATATATTTCCTCAGAAATGACATCACAGCTCTGCCATTAAAGTGTCATGTTACAATGTTGTTACAATGTAATTCCATATGTTTTCGCTTTGTTACTGGTGGATAGATGCTGAAAAACAGACTTTAATCACACAGCCTCCTGCGCTCTGGGCTTCAGAGAAGCATTTTTCAGCGCCAGAGAGTTTTTTTGCTGAATATGGTGTGAGTCGGTCGCTATGACCAGTCGCTACCATGCGCTCCCATACAGCGCTGTACTGGTCAAATAGCGACTCCTAACAATGTATTCAACATTACTGAACACCGACTGAGTCGCTATGAAGTAGTGACCCACGGCCGAGCACAGCGACTACTAGCGGGCGCTCTTAAAATGCCGCTACAGACGCTCATCTGTCGCTACCTGGCGTTAGTGATGAATCAGCCTACCCGACTCCAGGACCTCCGAAGTTCCTCTTTAAAGTGGACCGAAACCCAGGATTATGAGTATCCTTGATTTTGGTCTTTGCCCCCCAGGCACCTCCTAGGTCGCCCAATCACACACTTCCCCGGTCCTGCGGCGCATGCGCAGCCCTCTCATCCAATCAGAGTTCCTTCGTCCCGGAGCTCGTCTAATGCGAGTGGATCTGGGAGCGCTGGCGGTTTTTGGTTACTAGCACACAAGCGGGCGTCCTCACCACCTATTACAATTATTAATCCCTATTAAATATTTGGTTACTAGCACACAAGCGGGCGTCCTCACCACCTATTACAATTATTAATCCCTATTAAATATTTGGTTACTAGCACACAAGCGGGCGTCCTCACCACCTATTACAATTATTAATCCCTATTAAATATTTGGTTACTAGCACACAAGCGGGCGTCCTCACCACCTATTACAATTATTAATCCCTATTAAATATTTGGTTACTAGCACACAAGCGGGCGTCCTCACCACCTATTACAATTATTAATCCCTATTAAATATTTGGTTACTAGCACACAAGCGGGCGTCCTCACCACCTATTACAATTATTAATCCCTATTAAATATTTGGTTACTAGCACACAAGCGGGCGTCCTCACCACCTATTACAATTATTAATCCCTATTAAATATTTGGTTACTAGCACACAAGCGGGCGTCCTCACCACTTATTACAATTATTAATCCCTATTAAATATTTGGTTACTAGCACACAAGCGGGCGTCCTCACCACCTATTACAATTATTAATCCCTATTAAATATTTGGTTACTAGCACACAAGCGGGCGTCCTCACCACCTATTACAATTATTAATCCCTATTAAATATTTGGTTACTAGCACACAAGCGGGCGTCCTCACCACCTATTACAATTATTAATCCCTATTAAATATTTGGTTACTAGCACACAAGCGGGCGTCCTCACCACCTATTACAATTATTAATCCCTATTAAATATTTGGTTACTAGCACACAAGCGGGCGTCCTCACCACTTATTACAAATATTAATCCCTATTAAATATTTGGTTACTAGCACACAAGCGGGTGTCCTCACCACTTATTACAAATATTAATCCCTATTAAATATTTGGTCACCACTTATTACAAATATTAATCCCTATTAAATATTTGGTTACTAGCACACAAGCGGGCGTCCTCACCACCTATTACAATTATTAATCCCTATTAAATATTTGGTTACTAGCACACAAGCGGGCGTCCTCACCACCTATTACAATTATTAATCCCTATTAAATATTTGGTTACTAGCACACAAGCGGGCGTCCTCACCACCTATTACAATTATTAATCCCTATTAAATATTTGGTTACTAGCACACAAGCGGGCGTCCTCACCACCTATTACAATTATTAATCCCTATTAAATATTTGGTTACTAGCACACAAGCGGGCATCCTCACCACTTATTACAAATATTAATCCCTATTAAGTATTTGGTTACTAGCACACAAGCGGGCGTCCTCACCACCTATTACAATTATTAATCCCTATTAAATATTTGGTTACTAGCACACAAGCGGGCGTCCTCACCACCTATTACAATTATTAATCCCTATTAAATATTTGGTTACTAGCACACAAGCGGGCGTCCTCACCACCTATTACAATTATTAATCCCTATTAAATATTTGGTTACTAGCACACAAGCGGGCATCCTCACCACTTATTACAAATATTAATCCCTATTAAGTATTTGGTTACTAGCACACAAGCGGGCGTCCTCACCACCTATTACAATTATTAATCCCTATTAAATATTTGGTTACTAGCACACAAGCGGGCGTCCTCACCACCTATTACAATTATTAATCCCTATTAAATATTTGGTTACTAGCACACAAGCGGGCGTCCTCACCACCTATTACAATTATTAATCCCTATTAAATATTTGGTTACTAGCACACAAGCGGGCGTCCTCACCACCTATTACAATTATTAATCCCTATTAAATATTTGGTTACTAGCACACAAGCGGGCGTCCTCACCACCTATTACAATTATTAATCCCTATTAAATATTTGGTTACTAGCACACAAGCGGGCGTCCTCACCACTTATTACAAATATTAATCCCTATTAAATATTTGGTTACTAGCACACAAGCGGGTGTCCTCACCACTTATTACAAATATTAATCCCTATTAAATATTTGGTCACCACTTATTACAAATATTAATCCCTATTAAATATTTGGTTACTAGCACACAAGCGGGCGTCCTCACCACCTATTACAATTATTAATCCCTATTAAATATTTGGTTACTAGCACACAAGCGGGCGTCCTCACCACCTATTACAATTATTAATCCCTATTAAATATTTGGTTACTAGCACACAAGCGGGCGTCCTCACCACCTATTACAATTATTAATCCCTATTAAATATTTGGTTACTAGCACACAAGCGGGCGTCCTCACCACCTATTACAATTATTAATCCCTATTAAATATTTGGTTACTAGCACACAAGCGGGTGTCCTCACCACTTATTACAAATATTAATCCCTATTAAATATTTGGTCACCACTTATTACAAATATTAATCCCTATTAAATATTTGGTTACTAGCACACAAGCGGGTGTCCTCACCACCTATTACAATTATTAATCCCTATTAAATATTTGGTTACTAGCACACAAGCGGGCGTCCTCACCACTTATTACAAATATTAATCCCTATTAAATATTTGGTTACTAGCACACAAGCGGGCGTCCTCACCACCTATTACAATTATTAATCCCTATTAAATATTTGGTTACTAGCACACAAGCGGGCGTCCTCACCACCTATTACAATTATTAATCCCTATTAAATATTTGGTTACTAGCACACAAGCGGGCATCCTCACCACCTATTACAATTATTAATCCCTATTAAATATTTGGTTACTAGCACACAAGCGGGCGTCCTCACCACCTATTACAATTATTAATCCCTATTAAATATTTGGTTACTAGCACACAAGCGGGCGTCCTCACCACCTATTACAATTATTAATCCCTATTAAATATTTGGTTACTAGCACACAAGCGGGCGTCCTCACCACCTATTACAATTATTAATCCCTATTAAATATTTGGTTACTAGCACACAAGCGGGCATCCTCACCACTTATTACAAATATTAATCCCTATTAAGTATTTGGTTACTAGCACACAAGCGGGCGTCCTCACCACCTATTACAATTATTAATCCCTATTAAATATTTGGTTACTAGCACACAAGCGGGCGTCCTCACCACCTATTACAATTATTAATCCCTATTAAATATTTGGTTACTAGCACACAAGCGGGCGTCCTCACCACCTATTACAATTATTAATCCCTATTAAATATTTGGTTACTAGCACACAAGTGGGCGTCCTCACCACCTATTACAATTATTAATCCCTATTAAATATTTGGTTACTAGCACACAAGCGGGTGTCCTCACCACTTATTACAAATATTAATCCCTATTAAATATTTGGTCACCACTTATTACAAATATTAATCCCTATTAAATATTTGGTTACTAGCACACAAGCGGGCGTCCTCACCACCTATTACAATTATTAATCCCTATTAAATATTTGGTTACTAGCACACAAGCGGGTGTCCTCACCACTTATTACAAATATTAATCCCTATTAAATATTTGGTCACCACTTATTACAAATATTAATCCCTATTAAATATTTGGTTACTAGCACACAAGCGGGTGTCCTCACCACCTATTACAATTATTAATCCCTATTAAATATTTGGTTACTAGCACACAAGCGGGCGTCCTCACCACTTATTACAAATATTAATCCCTATTAAATATTTGGTTACTAGCACACAAGCGGGCGTCCTCACCACCTATTACAATTATTAATCCCTATTAAATATTTGGTTACTAGCACACAAGCGGGCGTCCTCACCACCTATTACAATTATTAATCCCTATTAAATATTTGGTTACTAGCACACAAGCGGGCGTCCTCACCACCTATTACAATTATTAATCCCTATTAAATATTTGGTTACTAGCACACAAGCGGGCGTCCTCACCACCTATTACAATTATTAATCCCTATTAAATATTTGGTTACTAGCACACAAGCGGGCGTCCTCACCACCTATTACAATTATTAATCCCTATTAAATATTTGATTACTAGCACACAAGCGGGCGTCCTCACCACCTATTACAATTATTAATCCCTATTAAATATTTGGTTACTAGCACACAAGCGGCGTCCTCACCACCTATTACAAATATTAATCCCTATTAAATATTTGGTTACTAGCACACAAGCGGGTGTCCTCACCACCTATTACAAATATTAATCCCTATTAATATTTGGTTACTAGCACACAAGCGGGCGTCCTCACCACCTATTACAATTAACAATATATAATAGCTGCGCCAGTAAGAGGTAATTAAAGCGTGCAACCCTATGGTTCCTGCCATCAACTAACTATATCTAAATTTGGGGTACCCCACACCCCACAAGTACACCAAAAAAGGGCTGCACCACTATTCTCTATGAACAACTTTATAATTTTATTGGATTACCAAATTGACACAAAAACCAATTAAAAAACATACACATACAAAATCACGGGGAGGCCGATTCATTAATAGCGGCAGGTAGCGACAGTTGAGCGACTGTAGCGGCATTTTCAGAGCGCCCACTAGTAGTCGCTGTGCTTGACCGTTGTTCGGTAGTTGATAGCGACTCAGTCGGTTTGCCGTAATGTTGAATATTGGGTGAGGAGTTGCTATTTGACAGGTTCCGCGCTGTATGGGAGCGCATGATAGCGACTGGCCCTAGTGACTGGCTCCCACCATATTCATTAACAAATCACGCTCAAAAATTTCTCGCGCTGTGAAATGCTTGTTTAAACCCCAGAGCGCTGGCGGCGATGGGTTAAAAGTCGTTTTTTAACCCCCAAACCACCATATTTTTGGAAACCAAAAAAAAACAAGTTTTTAAAATAATTTAGTTATATGAATACATTAATATCAGACCTGTAATATCAACTCTGTACAATTTTATTATTTTATTTTTTTTACCTTAAAAAAAATATCTAACATGGCAGAAGTGGTCACAGAATTTTTCACATTTAAAAAAAAACAAAAAAAAAAAAACAATTAATAACAATTAATTATTAATATTTAAAGATTGTTCCATTGAAATGCATTGGAGAGCGCCAGGTAGCGAGAGGTCATACCTGTCGCTGTTCAAGGTCGGGCGCTGGCGCTGTGGGCTGAGGCTGGAATAATGATGAATGAGTGGCTATATGGCGCTATCTCAGTCGCTAAGCAGGATCGGCTTGATAAATGTGTGATTGTGGTGGGGAGCCGGCGTTCTCGTGGCGGTGCCCGTCATTACCGGCCGCTCAGCAGTCGCTACCTGTCGCTATTCCTTCATAAATAAGGGTCAAAGTTTTAGAGGTGATAGGGAGGAAAATTGCCTATTGAGGGGCTGAAAATACCTCCTGGCCCACAACTGATTATAGAGCACTATGTGGATCCCTCTTATGAATGATCCCTCTTATTAAAAAATAAAGTACAAGTGCTATTCACAAATAAAATGCCATATTTGTGCCCTCAAATACAAAGTGCATCAATAACAAGCAGTAAATAATAATAAAGATGATAAAGCGAAGGCGCAAAGGATGAAAAAAAGAGGGACACAAGAAACCATATGTAATAAAAGTCTTACATATCACCAGGGCCTGGCTTCTATATCCACCCCGCTGGCACCCTACACGTTAGGGTTAGTATTCACCGATTACAATGGCAGGCTTATTCATTACTAGCGCCAACTATCGGCAGATGAGCATCTGTACAGGGGCGCTAAGAGCGACCGCTAGTATAAGCTGTGATCGGCTATCGGGCGCTCTAACAGAGCGTTTCATTCGCTGTAGTAACCTGTCCGACATTGATGAATGACATGTATGTTGGGCGCTCTAACACCAGTACAGTGTTGCAGGGAGCGATAGGTAGCAGCAACTCATTGCGACCGACTCTCAGCGACTTGCACCATATTCAACGAAAAAACAGACACACACAGCGTCGGCGCTCTGGATCTGGGCGCTGTAGCATAGAGCGCCAGATGCTGTGTGATTAAAGTCTGTTTTTGATCACATATCCACCAGTAACAAAGCGAAAACACATGGAATGACATTGTTATAACACTGTGACATTAACACTTTAATGCCAGACCTGTAATGACAATTCTGCATAAAAATATAAAAAATCAAAAAAGTTTTCAAAAATCACTTTTTCTAGGCCAGGAGACGTCGCACAATTATCTGAGAGAAAAAAAAAAAACTACAAACAAAAAACCCTGTTTAAACAGAAGAAAAGTAACGTCCATTGAAATGTATGGGAGAGCGACAGGTAGCGACAGGTAATACCTGGTGCTCTGGAAGCCAGAGCTCCGCCGCTATACGCTGAGCCGTTTGGGATGATGAATCGGACGCTACATGGCGCTGTTAAAGTCGCTCACCAGATTCGCTTTTATAAATATGATATTGCGTACAGCGCCCGCGTTCACCAGACGCTGCCTGGCGCTTACAAGGCGCTACCTGCTGCTATCCATTGATGAATAAACTCCTTTGGCCCTTATTTATGAAGGAATAGCGACAGGTAGCGACTGGTGAGCGGCCGGTAATGACGGGCCCCGCCACGAGAACGCCGGCTCCCCACCACAATCACACATTTATCAAGCCAATCCTGCTTAGCGACTGAGATAGCGCCATATAGCCACTCATTCATCATTATTCCAGCCTCAGCCCACAGCGCCAGCGCCCGACCTTGAACAGCGACAGGTATGACCTCTCGCTACCTGGCGCTCTCCAATGCATTTCAATAGGACAATCTTTAAATATTAATAATTAATTGTTATTAATTGTTTTTTTTTTTTTGTTTTTTTTTAAATGTGAAAAATTCTGTGACCACTTCTGCCATTTTAGATAATTTTTTTAAGGGAAAAAAAATTAAAAATAAAAATTGTGCAGAATTGATATTACAGGTCTGATATTAATGTATTCATATTACTAAATTATTTAAAATAATTTTTTTTTTTTTTGTTTCCAAAAATATGGTGGTTTGGGGGTTAAAAAACTACTTTTAACACATCGCCGCCAGCGCTCTGGGGTTTAAACATGCATTTCACAGCGCGAGAATTTTTTGAGCGTGATTTTTTGATGAATATGGTGGGAGCCGGTGGCTCTGACCAGTCGCTATCATGCGCTCCCATACATCGCGGAACCTGTCAAATAGCAACTCGGAACCTTGAGGCCGATTCATTAATAGCTGCAGGTAGCGACAGTTGAGCGACTGTAGCGGTATTTTCACAGCGCCCGCTAGTAGTCGCTGTGCTTGGCCGTTGTTCGGTTGTTGATAGCGACTCAGTCGGTTTGCCGTAATGTTGAATACAAGGTTACGAGTCGCTATTTGACAGGTTCTGCGCTGTATGGGTGCGCATGATAGCGACTGGTCAGAGCGACCGGCTCCCACCATATTCATCAAAAAATCATGCTCAAAAAATTCTCGCGCTGTGAAATGCATGTTTAAACCCCAGAGCGCTGGCGGCGATGGGTTAAAAGTAGTTTTTTAACTCCCAAACCACCATATTTTTGGAAACCAAAAAAAAAAGTATTTTAAATAATTTAGTAATATGAATACATTAATATCAGACCTGTAATATCAATTCTGTGCAATTTTTTTTTTTTACCTTAAAAAAAATATCTAAAATGGCAGAAGTGGTCACAGATTTTTTCACATTTAAAATAAAAAAAAAAAAAAAACATTAATAACAATTAATTATTAATATTTAAAGATTGTTCCATTGAAATGCATTGGAGAGCGCCAGGTAGCGAGAGGTCATACCTGTCGCTGTTCAAGGTCGGACGCTGGCGCTGTGGGCTGAGGATGGAATAATGATGAATGAGTCGCTATCTGGCGCTAAGCAGGATTGGCTTGATAAATGTGTGATTGTGGTGGGGAGCCGGCGTTCTCGTGGCGGGGCCCGTCATTACCGGCCGCTCACCAGTCGCTACCTGACGCTATTCCTTCATAAATAAGGGGCCTTTGTATTCAACATTACGCCACACTGACTGAGTCGCTGTCAACAACCGAACAACGGCCAAGCACAGCGACTACTAGCGGGCGCTGTGAAAATACCGCTACAGTCGCTCAACTGTCGCTACATGTCGCTATTAATAAATCAGCCTCTTAGTCACAAGCACTTGCAGCGGCCACAACTCCTTAGCGGTTAGTTCCGCCTGTTGGATTTGCGCCCGTCATTTATTTTTGCAGCGTTCCAGTAAAGTAAGTGCTGTGCAGAAAGTCTTGTTATTTAGCAATGTGAGCTGACACGCAGTGTATATGTATCCGCAGCGTCAGTCAGATCTGTCTCTCTTCTCTCTAATTGAGCCGAAAACTATTGCTGATGTCTGCTTTGCATATCACATGTAAATGACGAGTGTCCCGGAGCTTCAATCACTGTGACAGCGCGTATACGCAGGTAAGAATACCTGGCGCTGCGATGTGACACCGGAGGGATCGCTAACAGCCGCCGACGTCATCTGTCTTGTGTGGGCACATTGGGAAAAAGAATCATTTCGTTATTGCGTTGCTGTATCGCTGTCACAGCCGAGCTTCAAAGTGGATGTGTGGGCTGCAACAGGTAACAAGTAACGGGATCACTGATTGTTAGCAGGGAAAAGGCTCTGTATTACATGGGGAACCAAATGGCCATGGGCACGCGCTCTGGGGAGCGAGGGGGGGCATCCCATGTCGGCAGGGACGGCGCCAGCACCCGGCAAACCTGGTCACGTGCCAGGGGCCCGGGGCCCACTCGTGCAGAAATTGCGTGTTTTAAATGCCTAAAGTGGACCTTCACCCTGGTTAAGAGTCTATCTTATATGTTTCCCCCCCTGTACATACAGATTGCTCACAATAATCCGGACCCTCACCCTGAATAAGAGTCTATCTTATATGTTTCCCTCACCCTGTACATACAGATTGCCCACATTATTCCAGATTAATCTTATGTGTATACTGTATGTTCTCTGTATCTTATGTGTATACTGTATGTTCTCTGTATCTTATGTGTATACTGTATGTTCTCTGTATCTTATGTGTATACTGTATGTTCTCTGTATCTTATGTGTATACTGTATGTTCTCTGTATCTTATGTATATACTGTATGTTCTCTGTATCTTATGTATATACTGTATGTTCTCTGTATCTTATGTGTATACTGTATGTTCTCTGTATCTTATGTGTATACTGTATGTTCTCTGTATCTTATGTGTATACTGTATGTTCTCTGTATCTTATGTATATACTGTATGTTCTCTGTATCTTATGTATATACTGTATGTTCTCTGTATCTTATGTATATACTGTATGTTCTCTGTATCTTATGTGTATACTGTATGTTCTCTGTATCTTATGTGTATACTGTATGTTCTCTGTATCTTATGTGTATACTGTATGTTCTCTGTATCTTATGTATATACTGTATGTTCTCTGTATCTTATGTGTATACTGTATGTTCTCTGTATCTTATGTATATACTGTATGTTCTCTGTGTCTTATGTATATACTGTATGTTCTCTGTATCTTATGTGTATACTGTATGTTCTCTGTATCTTATGTGTATACTGTATGTTCTCTGTATCTTATGTATATACTGTATGTTCTCTGTATCTTATATATATACTGTATGTTCTCTGTATCTTATGTGTATACTGTATGTTCTCTGTATCTTATGTATATACTGTATGTTCTCTGTATCTTATGTGTATACTGTATGTTCTCTGTATCTTATGTGTATACTGTATGTTCTCTGAATCTTATGTGTATACTGTATGTTCTCTGTATCTTATGTATATACTGTATGTTCTCTGTATCTTATGTGTATACTGTATGTTCTCTGTATCTTATGTGTATACTGTATGTTCTCTGTATCTTATGTATATACTGTATGTTCTCTGTATCTTATATATATACTGTATGTTCTCTGTATCTTATGTGTATACTGTATGTTCTCTGTATCTTATGTGTATACTGTATGTTCTCTGTATCTTATGTATATACTGTATGTTCTCTGTATCTTATGTATATACTGTATGTTCTCTGTATCTTATGTATATACTGTATGTTCTCTGTATCTTATGTATATACTGTATGTTCTCTGTATCTTATGTATATACTGTATGTTCTCTGTATCTTATGTGTATACTGTATGTTCTCTGTATCTTATATATATACTGTATGTTCTCTGTATCTTATGTATATACTGTATGTTCTCTGTATCTTATGTGTATACTGTATGTTCTCTGTATCTTATGTATATACTGTATGTTCTCTGTATCTTATGTATATACTGTATGTTCTCTGTATCTTATGTGTATACTGTATGTTCTCTGAATCTTATGTGTATACTGTATGTTCTCTGTATCTTATGTATATACTGTATGTTCTCTGAATCTTATGTGTATACTGTATGTTCTCTGTATCTTATGTGTATACTGTATGTTCTCTGTATCTTATATATATACTGTATGTTCTCTGTATCTTATGTATATACTGTATGTTCTCTGAATCTTATGTGTATACTGTATGTTCTCTGTATCTTATGTGTATACTGTATGTTCTCTGTATCTTATGTATATACTGTATGTTCTCTGAATCTTATGTATATACTGTATGTTCTCTGAATCTTATGTGTATACTGTATGTTCTCTGTATCTTATGTGTATACTGTATGTTCTCTGTATCTTATGTGTATACTGTATGTTCTCTGAATCTTATGTGTATACTGTATGTTCTCTGTATCTTATGTGTATACTGTATGTTCTCTGTATCTTATGTGTATACTGTATGTTCTCTGTATCTTATGTGTATACTGTATGTTCTCTGTATCTTATGTGTATACTGTATGTTCTCTGTATCTTATGTATATACTGTATGTTCTCTGTATCTTATGTATATACTGTATGTTCTCTTTATCTTATGTATATACTGTATGTTCTCTTTATCTTAGGATAGATGGAGGCTTATCCCAGACATGTTTAAATTCAGTGACTGTTGATTTTTCAACTACCTCTGCTGGAAGTTTGTTCCAAGCACTACTCTTTCTGTAACATAATATTTTCTAACATTGCTCCTGATCTTCCCCCCGACTAGCTTTAGGTTGTGCCCCTTGTTCTATCATAAAGGCTTTTCCCTCCTGAACCTTATTCCCTCCTGTCACATATATAAAGGTCTCCATCATGTCCCCCTCTCCCTTCTTTCCTCCAGACTGTACAAATTTAGTTCTTTAAGTCTCTCCTAAGTTTCAGGTTTAAGTCCTTCCACCATTTTTGTTGCCCGCCTTTGGACACGTTCTATTTGAATAATGTCTTTTTGCAGGGGAGGTCTCCAGAACTGCACACAGTATTCTAGCTGTGGCCTCACCAGGGCTCTATACAGCGGCATCACAACCTCCCTCTTCCTACTTCCCGCTTCTTACGCATGGGCCGTTGGACCAGGAAAGAAGGTAAGTGTATGGGGCGACCTGGGGGCTTTGACACAGTGAGGCATCCTGAATCTGGATGCCTCGGGGGGAGTAAGTATGCCTGCCCTGGAGTCTCATAGACTCCAGGGTTGTTTTGGTCCACTTTAATCTAAAGCTGGCTGAGAGCATTATGTATCAAAGCAAGATGGGGACATTTTTCTATACCCAAACCGACTGCAGCTTGCAAACTATCCCTATAAAGCAGAACAAAACCCGTGACTTTGGCTTTCCTATGCCCTGGGGACATCCTGATTTGGGACGCCCCACTGTGTGATACCCCCCAA
The DNA here is from genome assembly GCA_027917425.1 of Gastrophryne carolinensis. Lineage (NCBI taxonomy): Eukaryota > Metazoa > Chordata > Amphibia > Anura > Microhylidae > Gastrophryne > Gastrophryne carolinensis. Next base: position 9,498,458 of record CM051243.1, read on the forward strand.
GTGTCCCTGATTTGGAGGGACTGTCCCTCTTTTGAGTCCATGTCCCCCTGTCCCTCGTTGTTCTCATTTGTCCCTCTTTGAGGTGTAACATGCAGATCTGCAGCAATAAATGATTCATTTGCCTATTCAAAGTGTTTCTATTGTTGTAACTGTTACAATGTATCTTCATTTAATCCATCAATTATTTAGGGGGGCGTGGCTAAATTTAACGAATGTTCCTCTTTCACACCCTCATTTGGAGGGACTGTCCCTCTTATGAATCCATATCCCTCTTACCTACATTGTTCCCATTTGTCTCTCTTTGAGGTGTAACATGCAGATCTGCAGCAATAAATGATTCATTTGCCTATTCAAAGTGTTTCTATTGTTGAAACTGTTACAATGTATCTCCTATCCATCCCTTAATGAGAAGGCGTGGCTTCATCCATCCCTCAATGAGGGGGCGTGGCTTCATCCATCCCTCAATGAGGGGGCGTGGCTTCATCCATCCCTCAATGAGGGGGCGTGGCTTCATCCATCCCTCAATGAGGGGGCGTGGCCTTATACACCCCTCAATGAGGGGGCGTGGCTTCATCCATCCCTTAGTGAGGAGGCGTGGCTTCATCCATCCCTCAACAAGGGGGCGTGGCCTTATACATCCCTCAATGAGGGGCGTGGCTTCATCTACCCCCCAATGGGGGGGCGTGGCTTCATCCATCCCTCAACGAAGGGGCTTGACTTCATCCATCCCTAAACGAGGGGGCGTGGCTTCATCCATCCCTCAATGAGGAAGTGTGGCTTCATTTACATATTGTCCCTCTTTGAGGTGTAACATGCAAATCTGCGGCAATAAATGATTCATTCGCCTATTCAAAGTGTTTCTATTGCTGTAACTGTTACAATGTATCTCCTATTCATCAATCAATGGGGGGCGTGGCTTCGTACATTCCTCAATAAGGGGGCGTTGCTTCATCCATCCCTCAATGAGGGGGCGTGGCTTCGTACATTCCTCAATAAGGGGGCATTGCTTCATCCATCCCTCAATGAGGGGGCGTGGCTTAATTTAACAAATATCAATTTTTGAGGTGTGACATACAGATCTTCAGCAACAAATCATTAATTTGTCTATTCAAAGTGTTTCTATTGTTGTAACTGTTATAATGTATCTCTTATCCATCCCTCAATGAGGGGGCGTGGCTTCCTCCATCCCTCAACGACGGAGGGGCGTGGCTTCATTTAACAAATGTCAACTAACTAAACTAAACTAAAAAAATAAAATAATAATAATAATTAATATAAAATAATAAATAAACAATAAAATAATAAAATAATAAAAATAAACTAAACCAACTAAATGTCAATTAACAAAAGTTGGTAGGTATACATGCGTCATTCAGCAGGCGCTCTTGTCGCAAGACGCCGCATCCCCGCATCTTGGCGCCGTGCGCGTGCTCGCGCCCCAGCCGTTCAGATAGGCGCGCGCACTGCTGGTTATGCGGCAGAACATTGGAGTGGTTTGTCCGCGCACTTGGTTCGGGTACGTGGCGTATGGCGTTCACCTGATTTGAGTCAGTAATTGCCGCGTTTCCAGCTGACATGTCATCTCGCGGCGCGCTCCCGCCCTCGCTATCCTCTTAATTGGGACTCGGGGAATCTGTAGATTCAGTGATTTTATCTGGGAAAGTGACCCGAGTCGGGGGAGGGGAATAGAACTCGCTCTATATAATTCACTTGTTTAGCGTTAACTCTTTGGCAGAAGAAGATCCCCCGACGCTGTAGCAGCCGGCGTAACGCAAAGCTCCTGCAGCCAATCGGGGGCTTCCTATCGGCAATCAATAGGTTTCATTAGCTGACCATTACTGCAGCTGCTCTCGCCTGTTACACACACATTCGCCCGGTAACAGTGTGACATCACGTCGTGTTACAATGTCTCATGTTAATCCGGACCGTCACCCTGAATAAGAGTCTATCTTATATGTTTCCCCCCCTGTACATACAGATTGCTCACATTAATCCGGACCCTCACCCTGAATAAGAGCCTTTCTTATATGTTTCCCCCCCTGTACATACAGATTGCTCACATTAATCCGGACCCTCACCCTGAATAAGAGCCTATCTTATATGTTTCCCCCCCTGTACATACAGATTGCTCACATTAATCCGAACCCTCACCCTGAATAAGAGTCTATCTTATATTTTTCCCACACCCTGTACATACAGATTGCTCACATTAATCCGGACCCTCACCCTGAATAAGAGTCTATCTTATATTTTTCCCACACCCTGTACATACAGATTGCCCACATTAATCCGGACCCTCACCATGAATAAGAGCCTATCTTATATGTTTCCCACACCCTGTACATACAGATTGCCCACATTAATCCGGACCCTCACCCTGAATAAGAGCCTATCTTATATGTTTCCCACACCCTGTACATACAGATTGCTCACATAAAAAATCATCCTACCTGCATCTACTGCATGTTATGAGCCTTTAAACATCCAATATGGCGGCTCATGGAGCATCAGGCAACCTGCAAACAGGAAGTGCCTTCTGACTGTGCTGCTCTGCATTCTGGGATTGCTGACCTTTTCCTGAGCCCAGCTCTGCTCTGTCTGAGCAAATCACAGCTATAACCCCGTCCCCTGCACTTTATCCCGCTCTCCTCTCCTCAGTAAGTGTGATGCTTCTGAGTCAAGATGGCGGCGTCTGTATCCTAGAGTCCCGAACAGAGTTGCAGCCCAGTGGGGGAAAGAATCATAAGTAAGTGACTAAAAACTTAATTAAAATATATTAATTTTAGATGCTGGGGAACAGCTTTTTAGGGGTTTGGGCTTTTCAATAAATCCTGGTGAAGGTCCGGTTTAATTCTTTTATGTTTCTTTTTGCTGATACAGTTACAAACCAACTGCTACTGTATAATGGATCTAAACCCAGGATTGTGCTGCGTTTAGGTCCGCCCTGATTTGGGATGCCCCGCTGTGCGCAGCCCCCAGTTAGCACAGCAAGTCTCCAGTCCAATGGTGCACATGGCTCTCATCCAATCAAAGCCCTTTCGTATCTAGCAACTTCTCAGGGTGGGAAAGAGGGACATTTGTTGTTAGGCCACGCCCCTCATTTATTGATGGATAGTGTGTAACAATAGAAACACTTTCATCCGGACCTTCACCATGATTTATTGAAAAGCACAAACCTTTAAAAAACGATTCCCCAGCATATGAAATTAATATATTTTACGTTTTTAGTCACTTTTTATTATTCTTTCCCCCACTGGGCTGCAACTCTGTTCAGGACTCTAGGATACGGGCGCCACCATCTTGACTCAGAAGCATCACACGTACTAAGGAGAGGAGAGCGGGATAAAGTACAGGGGGCAGGGTTATAGCTGTGCTTTGCTCAAACGGAGCAGAGCTGTGGTCATGAAAAGGTAAGCAGTCCCAGAATGCAGAGCAGCACAGTCAGAAGACACTTCCTGTTTGCAGGCTGCCTGGTGTTCCATGAGCCGCCATCTTGAATGTTTAAAGGCTAATAACACGCAGTAGATGCAGAGAGGATGATTTTTAATGTGAGCAATCTGTATGTACAGGGTGTGGGAAACATAAGATAGGCTCTTATTCAGGGTGAGGGTCCGGATTAATGTGGGCAATCTGTATGTACAGGGTGTGGGAAACATAAGATAGGCTCTTATTCAGGGTGAGGGTCCGGATTAATGTGGGCAATCTGTATGTACAGGGTGTGGGAAGCATAAGATAGGCTCTTATTCAGGGTGAGGGTCCGGATTAATGTGGGCAATCTGTATGTACAGGGTGTGGGAAACATAAGATAGGCTCTTATTTAGGGTGAGGGTCCGGATTAATGTGGGCAATCTGTATGTACAGGGTGTGGGAAACATAAGATAGGCTCTTATTCAGGGTGAGGGTCCGGATTAATGTGGGCAATCTGTATGTACAGGGTGTGGGAAACATATAAGATAGACTCTTATTCAGGGTGAAGGTCCACGCCCCCTCATTGAGGAATGGATGAAGCCACACCCCCTCATTGAGGGATGGATGAAGCCACACCCCCTCATTGAGGGATGGGTGAAGCCACGCCCCCTCATTGAGGGATGGATGAAGCCACGCCTCCTCATTGAGAGATGGATGAAGCCACACCCCCTCATTGAGAGATGGATGAAGCCACACCCCCTCACTGAGGGATGGATAGGAGATACATTGTAACAGTTACAACAATAGAAACACTTTGAATGGACAAATGAATCATTTATTGCTGAAGATCTGCATGTTACACCTCAAAGGGGGACAATATGTAAATGAAGCCACGCCCCCTCATTGAGGGATGGATGAAGCCACGCCCCTCATTGAGGGATGGATGAAGCCACACCCCCTCATTGAGGGATGGGTGAAGCCACGCCCCCTCATTGAGGGATGGATGAAGCCACGCCTCCTCATTGAGAGATGGATGAAGCCACACCCCCTCATTGAGAGATGGATGAAGCCACGCTCCTTATTGAGGGATGGATGAAGCCACACCCCCTCACTGAGGGATGGATAGGAGATACATTGTAACAGTTACAACAATAGAAACACTTTGAATGGACAAATGAATCATTTATTGCTGAAGATCTGCATGTTACACCTCAAAGGGGGACAATATGTAAATGAAGCCACACCTCCTCATTGAGGGTTGGGCGATGCCACGCCCCTCATTGAGGGATGGATGAAGCCACGCCCCTCATTGAGGGATGGGTGAAGCCACGCCCCCTCATTGAGGGATGGATGAAGCCACGCCCCTCATTGAGGGATGGATGAAGCCACGCCCCCTCATTGAGGGATGGATGAAGCCACGCCCCCTCATTGAGGGATGGATGAAGCCACACCCCCTCATTGAGGGATGGGTGAAGCCACGCCCCCTCATTGAGGGATGGATGAAGCCACGCCTCCTCATTGAGAGATGGATGAAGCCACACCCCCTCATTGAGAGATGGATGAAGCCACACCCCCTCACTGAGGGATGGATAGGAGATACATTGTAACAGTTACAACAATAGAAACACTTTGAATGGACAAATGAATCATTTATTGCTGAAGATCTGCATGTTACACCTCAAAGGGGGACAATATGTAAATGAAGCCACGCCCCCTCATTGAGGGATGGATGAAGCCACGCCCCTCATTGAGGGATGGATGAAGCCACACCCCCTCATTGAGGGATGGGTGAAGCCACGCCCCCTCATTGAGGGATGGATGAAGCCACGCCTCCTCATTGAGAGATGGATGAAGCCACACCCCCTCATTGAGAGATGGATGAAGCCACGCTCCTTATTGAGGGATGGATGAAGCCACACCCCCTCACTGAGGGATGGATAGGAGATACATTGTAACAGTTACAACAATAGAAACACTTTGAATGGACAAATGAATCATTTATTGCTGAAGATCTGCATGTTACACCTCAAAGGGGGACAATATGTAAATGAAGCCACACCTCCTCATTGAGGGTTGGGCGATGCCACGCCCCTCATTGAGGGATGGATGAAGCCACGCCCCTCATTGAGGGATGGGTGAAGCCACGCCCCCTCATTGAGGGATGGATGAAGCCACGCCCCTCATTGAGGGATGGATGAAGCCACGCCCCCTCATTGAGGGATGGATGAAGCCACGCCCCCTCATTGAGGGATGGATAGGAGATACATTGTAACAGTTACAACAATAGAAACACTTTGAATGGACAAATGAATCATTTATTGCTGAAGATCTGCATGTTACACCTCAAAGGGGGACAATATGTAAATGAAGCCACGCCCCCTCATTGAGGGATGGATGAAGCCACGCCCCTCATTGAGGGATGGATGAAGCCACGCCCCCTCATTGAGAGATGGATGAAGCCACGCTCATTATTGAGGGATGTATGAAGCCACGCCCCCTCATTGAGGGATGGATAGGAGATACATTGTAACAGTTACAACAATAGAAACACTTTGAATGGACAAATGAATCATTTATTGCTGCAGATCTGCATGTTACACCTCAAGGAGGGACAATATGTAAATGAAGCCACACCCCCTCATTGAGGGATAGGTGAAGCCACGCCCCCTCATTGAGGGATAGGTGAAGCCACGCCCCCTCATTGAGGGATAGGTGAAGCCACGCCCCCTCACTGATTGATGGATAGGAGATAGGATGTAACAGTAACAACAATATAAACACCAAAACCCACAGCAATCAAGTTGCTCCCCCCCGGGTTTTCCAAAATGTTCACTCACCTTGTTTCCCGATCCAACCGCGCATGCGCGAGCCGCGTCCCTGATTGGGAGGGTGGGAATGGATCAAAATCCTGGGTTTTGGTCCACTTTAAATAGGCAAATTAATCATTTATTGCTGCCGATCTACATGTTACACCTCAAAGAGGGACAATATGTAAATGAAGCCACGCCCCTCATTGAGGGATGGATGAAGCCACGCCCCTCATTGAGGGATGGATGAAGCCACGCCCCCTCATTGAGGAATAATAGGAGATAGGTTGTAACAGTTACAGCAATATGGAGTCCCTCCCCCCAGGTCTCCCCATACACTCACCTTGTTTCCCAGTCAAACGGCGCATCCGCATCCCCGCTATCCCTCTCGCAGGGTACGCGCCCGCTTTGGCACTCTCCCTGTTAGATGGTAGCCATTCTTTCTTTCTTCTTCTTTTGTTTTTCTTTCATTCGATTTCTTTCTTTCTTTTTCTTTCTTTCATTCCGTCCATCTTTCTTTCTTTGATTTGTTTTCTTTATTTCTCTTTCTTTCTTTCTCTCTTTTCTGCCATCCCTTCTCATCTTTCAGTCTTTACTTCTCTTTCTTCTTTTTCTTTCTTTCGTTCCGTCCTTCCATCTTTTTTTGCTTTGATTTGCTTTCTTTATTTTTCTTTCTTTCTTTCCTTCTCTCTTTTATGCCATCCCTTCTCATCTTTCAGTCTTTACTTCTCTTTCTTTCTTTTTCTTTCTTTCGTTCGCTTTCTTTCTTTCATTCCGTCCATCTTTCTTTCTTTGATTTGCTTTCTTTATTTCTCGTTCTTTCCTTATTTCTCTCTTTTCTGCCATCCCTTGTCATCTTTCAGTCTTTACTTCTTTCTTTCTTTCGTTCCGTCCTTCCATCTTTCTTTCTTTGATTTGCTTTACTTCTCTTTCTTTCCTTCTCTCTTTTCTGCCATCCCTTCTCATCTTTCAGTCTTTATTTCTCTTTCTTTCTTTTTCTTTCTTTCGTTCTCTTTCTTTCGTTCCGTCCATCATTCTCTCTTTGATTTGCTTTCTTTATTTCTTGTTCTTTTCTTTCCTTCTCTCTTTTCTGCCATCCATTCTCATCTTTCAGTCTTTACTTCTCTTTCTTTCTTTTTCTTTCTTTCGTTCTGTCCTTCCATCTTTCTTTCTTTGATTTGCTTTCTTTATTTCTCTTTCTTTCCTTCTCTCTTTTCTGCCATCCCTTCTCATCTTTCAGTCCTTATTTCTCTTTCTTTCTTTCCTTCTCTCTTTTCTGCCATCCCTTCTCATCTTTCTTTCTTTATTTTTCTTTCTTTCTTTCCTTCTCTCTTTTCTGCCATCCCTTCTCATCTTTCAGTCTTTATTTCTCTTTCTTTCTTTCCTTCTCTCTTTTCTGCCATCCCTTATCATCTTTCAGTCTTTATTTCTCTTTCTTTCTTTCCTTCTCTCTTTTCTGCCATCCCTTATCATCTTTCAGTCTTTATTTCTCTTTCTTTCTTTCCTTCTCTCTTTTCTGCCATCCCTTCTCATCTTTCTTTCTTTATTTTTCTTTCTTTCTTTCCTTCTCTCTTTTCTGCCATCCCTTCTCATCTTTCAGTCTTTATTTCTCTTTCTTTCTTTCCTTCTCTCTTTTCTGCCATCCCTTATCATCTTTCAGTCTTTACTTCTTTCTTTCGTTCGCTTTCTTTCGTTCAGTCCATCTTTCTTTCTTTGATTTGCTTTCTTTATTTCTCGTTCTTTCCTTCTTTCTCTCTTTTCTGCCATCCCTTCTCATCTTTCAGTCTTTACTTCTCTTTCTTTCTTTTGTTCCGTCCATCCATCTTTCTTTGATTTGCTTTATTTATTTCTCTTTCTTTCCTTCTCTCTTTTCTGCCATCCCTTCTCATCTTTCTTTCTTTATTTTTCTTTCTTTCTTTCCTTCTCTCTTTTCTGCCATCCCTTCTCATCTTTCAGTCTTTACTTCTCTTTCTTTCGTTCGCTTTCTTTCTTTCGTTCCGTCCATCTTTCTTTCTTTACTTTGCTTTCTTTATTTCTCCTTCTTTTCTTTCCTTCTCTCTTTTCTGCCATCCCTTCTCATCTTTCTTTCTTTACTTCTCTTTCTTTCTTTCGTTCCGTCCATCTTTCTTTCTTTATTTCTCTTTCTTTCTTTCTTTCTCTCTTTTCTGCCATCCATTCTCATCTTTCAGTCTTTACTTCTCTTTCTTTCTTTTTCTTTATTTCGTTCCGTCCTTCCATCTTTCTTTCTTTGATTTGCTTTACTTCTCTTTCTTTCCTTCTCTCTTTCCTGCCATCCCTTCTCATCTTTCTTTCTTTACTTCTCTTTCTTTCTTTCGTTCCGTCCATCTTTCTTTCTTTATTTCTCTATCTTTCTTTCCTTCTCTCTTTTCTGCCATCCCTTCTCATCTTTCAGTCTTTATTTCTCTTTCTTTCTTTCCTTCTCTCTTTTCTGCCATCCCTTCTCATCTTTCTTTCTTTATTTTTCTTTCTTTCTTTCCTTCTCTCTTTTCTGCCATCCCTTCTCATCTTTCAGTCTTTATTTCTCTTTCTTTCTTTCCTTCTCTCTTTTCTGCCATCCCTTATCATCTTTCAGTCTTTACTTCTTTCTTTCGTTCGCTTTCTTTCTTTCGTTCCGTCCATCTTTCTTTCTTTACTTTGCTTTCTTTATTTCTCCTTCTTTTCTTTCCTTCTCTCTTTTCTGCCATCCCTTCTCATCTTTCTTTCTTTACTTCTCTTTCTTTCTTTCGTTCCGTCCATCTTTCTTTCTTTATTTCTCTTTCTTTCTTTCCTTCTCTCTTTTCTGCCATCCATTCTCATCTTTCAGTCTTTACTTCTCTTTCTTTCTTTTTCTTTATTTCGTTCCGTCCTTCCATCTTTCTTTCTTTGATTTGCTTTACTTCTCTTTCTTTCCTTCTCTCTTTCCTGCCATCCCTTCTCATCTTTCTTTCTTTACTTCTCTTTCTTTCTTTCGTTCCGTCCATCTTTCTTTCTTTACTTCTCTTTCTTTCTTTCGTTCCGTCCATCTTTCTTTCTTTATTTCTCTTTCTTTCTTTCCTTCTCTCTTTTCTGCCATCCATTCTCATCTTTCAGTCTTTACTTCTCTTTCTTTCTTTTTCTTTATTTCGTTCCGTCCTTCCATCTTTCTTTCTTTGATTTGCTTTACTTCTCTTTCTTTCCTTCTCTCTTTCCTGCCATCCCTTCTCATCTTTCAGTCTTTACTTCTCTTTCTTTCTTTTTCTTTCTTTCGTTCTGTCCTTCCATCTTTCTTTCTTTGATTTGCTTTCTTTATTTCTCTTTCTTTCTTTCTTTCTCTCTTTTCTGCCATCCCTTCTCATCTTTCAGTCTTTACTTCTCTTTCTTTCTTTTTCTTTCTTTCGTTCCGTCCATCTTTCTTTCTTTATTTCTCTATCTTTCTTTCCTTCTCTCTTTTCTGCCATCCCTTCTCATCTTTCATTCTTCACTTCTCTTTCTTTCTTTCTTTCCCCTTCTATTCTCTAGCAGTATTCAGCATACACTTCCTCGCCATGTTTGGGTTATCTTAGCACCCGCCAGGGCTGGGCAGGTCTTAGGTAATAAATTGAGGTTTAATTAGTATATCGCTTATGTTTTTTGTTTTCTTTTATGTTATAAATTCCCAGGATGTCAGTCAGTGAGAATCTTTGTTGGGTCCTGAGGTTCCTCAGCAAAGCTAAGCATGAGGATGGGAACAGAGGGAGCGCGGTGGCGGCGGCGAAGGCTCAGGAGGAGGGGAGGGGGGAACGTCTGCATTTTCCAAGGTGTGAGAATCTGCCTCTAATGGAGAGAAGGGGGGAGGGGGAAACATCTGTTTTCTTGGACACCTTGGCAGCTTGGCATCGTCCTCATAGTTATATATCACAAAGTAACAGCAACTCAAGGAGAGACTCCGACGGCTAATAACAGCCAATGAGGTGACCCCGAGAAGACGGCGCACACCCGCGCTTTATTATTATTATTATTAGAGCTCTGATTAAAGGAATTGCTGAATTTTGATGACAAGGATTAAGATTAAGGGGGTTATTTAAGAAGGGATAGCGCCAGGTAGCGCCTGGTTAATGAGAGGTAGCGACAGGTGAACGCCGGACACGGCAGCAATTACACATTTATCAAGCAGAATCTGTTTAGCGACTGGGATAACGCCATGTAGCGTCTGATTCATCATTATCACAGCGCCGGCGTTCAGCCTTGCACAGCGCCAGGTATGACCTCTCGCTACCTGTCGCTCTCCCATACATTTCAATGGACGAACCTTTTCTTCTCTTTAAACGGGGTTTTTGTTGTTTTTTTTTTTTTCCCCAAAAATCACAAATAATTCTGTGACCTCTTCTGGCCTAGAAAAAGCTTTGACATTTTTTTCATTTTTTATATATTTCCTCAGAAATGACATCACAGCTCTGCCATTAAAGTGTCATGTTACAATGTTGCTACAATGTAATTCCATATGTTTTCGCTTTGTTACTGGTGGATAGATGCTGAAAAACAGACTTTAATCACACAGCCTCCTGCGCTCTGGGCTTCAGAGAAGCATTTTTCAGCGCCAGAGATTTGTGAGGCTGTTTTTTTTGCTGAATATGGTGTGAGTCGGTCGCTATGAGCAGTCGCTAACATGCGCTCCCATACAGCGCTGTACTGGTCAAATAGCGACTCCTCACAATGTATTCAACATTACTGAAGTAGCGACCCACGGCTGAGCACGGTGACTACTAGCGGGCGCTCTGAAAATGCTGCTACAGACGCTCATCTGTCGCTACCTGGCGTTAGTGATGAATCAGCCTCTAAGTGATTCATCAATGGGTGTGAAAATATATATTTTTTTCCTCTGGGAAGATGCCAAACACATTGTATAGTATGCAAGTAGCAACGCTATATTTTAAGCGGACCACAACCCACGCCAATCGATACCCTCCCCCCTGAGCGTCCAAAATCGGGATTTGTGTGAAACCCCCCCCAGGTCGCCCCATACACTTACCTTGCTTCCCGGTCCAATGGCGCATGTGCGAGCTGCAGCCGCATCCCCGTAATCCCTCTAGCAGGGCGCGTGCTGGAGGGTAGCGGGGGATGCGCCCGTCAGCACGCTCGGAGACGCTCGCCTTAGACGACGTGGCGTCATCTGCTCCGAGCATGCTGATTGGACGAGCGGCCATGCATGCGCCGTCAGACCGGGAAGAGGTGAGTTTCTTCAGGCGATCTGGGGGGTTTCCTACAGCGGGGAATCCCAATCGGGGTGCCCAAGGGGGAAAGGACCAAAACACAGGATAGTCAAAATCCTGGGTTTTGGTCCACCTTAAAGTGGACCAACACCCAGGATTTTCACTATCCTGGGTTTTGGTCCACTTCTGTGGGCCACCCCGATCGGCTGCATGAAACCCCCCAGAATGGCAGAAAAAACTCACCTGACCCCGCTCCTACGGCGCATGCGCGGGCCTCGTCCAATCAGCGCGCTCAGAGTCGCTGTGGTATGCACGTACAAGGGACGGACAACCACAGCGGCTCCGAACACGCTGGCGGACGCATCTCACGCTACCCTCTAACAGGGAGCGCGCCCGCGCCGGCCATTTACCTGCTAGAGAGAAGCGCGAGATGTGGCCGCGGCCCGCGCATGCGCCGTTGGAACGGGAGTAAGGTAAGGTGAATGAGGCGTCCTGGGGGGTTTCACACAGCGGGGCATCCCGATTTCGGATGCCCCGCGGGGAGGAATCTGATCTATAAGATTCCCGGGCCGATCAGCCTGGGTGTTGGTCCACTTTAAAGGGAAAGCCTAGGCCATGGCAATAATAACGCAGCGAGACGCTCGCCCGAAGCCTGCGTTTGCCTTTCTCTATTTTTTTGTAGTGCGCTGCAGATGTCTTTTCCAAAAAAAATCCAAAAATTTTCCTTTGCTTTTATTCCGTTGCTCCACGACCACCTCCAAATGTGGTTACTCGGTCAGTGAACCCAGCTACCAACAATGTTTGGTTTTCTCTTTTTTATTGCATATTCTGAATTGGCACTATACTGAGCATTTATATATTAGCACAGGTTGTCATATAATATTTATTGGCACTTATTTATTAGGGTTTCTATATGAAATTTCGATATATATATATATATATATATATATATATATATATATATATGTTAAGGGGTGGCACAGATTCATTATATATATATATAAATATATATATATATATATATATATGTATTATGTGTATATATACATGTATTGTATATATAGCTACCATTTGTCAGCAGACTTCCGGGAAACGTAACACCTACACATTGAACAGCGACCTTTCTATGTGTAGTTTGCTTATGTATTTATATATGTGTTTGCACTAATGTGGATTTCACTTTAGTTTGATGTTGTCTGCCATGTTTTTAATCTAATAAATTTCTGGTGATGATTTCATTTGACGATCATGTGACTTATTGGGGTTATTGGTGCCGACTTTAGTTGTTGCCCCCTTTGTAGTAGCCGGGGCCACAGTGCTTTGGTCATTGACTTGTTCTAGTGCAGGGGCACCTTGTCGGCACATCACATCCGTTTGCATATTGTGGTGGTGCAGAGTCGCCTTTTCTTTGCCTGAATATTAAAGTGCACCAAAGCCCAGGATTTTGACTATCCTGGGTTTTGGTCCATTCCCCGATCGGGGATGCCCCGCTGTGTGAAACCCCACAGGACGCCGAGACCAGGTCACCTCTTCCCGGTCCAACTGCGTGTCTAAGAGCAGCGGTTCTGAGCGCACTGGCGGCTGCATCCTTCGCTTCCCTCTAAAGTGAATGGGGCGACTTGGGGGGTTTCACACAGCGGAGGGTGATTGGTAACTATAGGGAATGCAATAAGGACTGGAGGGCGATTGGTGGCTATAGGGAAGGCAATAAGGACTGGAGGGCGATTGGTGGCTATAGGGAAAGCAATAAGGACTGGGGGATGAATGGTGGCTATAGGGAAGGCAATAAGGACTGGAGGGCGATTGGTGGCTATAGGGAAGGCAATAAGGACTGGAGGGTGATTGGTGGCTATAGGGAAGGCAATAAGGACTGGAGGGCGATTGGTGGCTATAGGGAAGGCAATAAGGACTGGAGGGTGATTGGTGGCTATAGGGAAGGCAATAAGGACTGGAGGATGATTGGTGGCTATAGGGAAGGCAATAAGGACTGGAGGGCGATTGGTGGCTATAGGGAAGGCAATAAGGACTGGAGGGCGATTGGTGGCTATAGGGAAAGCAATAAGGACTGGGGGATGAATGGTGGCTATAGGGAAGGCAATAAGGACTGGAGGGCGATTGGTGGCTATAGGGAAGGCAATAAGGACTGGAGGGCGATTGGTGGCTATAGGGAAAGCAATAAGGACTGGTGGATGATTGGTGGCTATAGGGAAGGCAATAAGGACTGGAGGGCGATTGGTGGCTATAGGGAAGGCAATAAGGACTGGAGGGTGATTGGTGGCTATAGGGAAGGCAATAAGGACTGGAGGGCAATTGGTTGCTTTAGGGAAGGCAATAAGGACTGGAGGGTGATTGGTGGCTATAGGGAAGGCAATAAGGACTAGAGGGTGATTGGTGGCTATAGGGAAGGCAATAAGGACTGGAGGGTGATTGGTGGCTATAGGGAAGGCAATAAGGACTGAAGGGTGATTGGTGGCTATAGGGAAGGCAATAAGGACTGGAGGGTGATTGGTGGCTATAGGGAAGGCAATAAGGACTGGAGGGTGATTGGTAACTAGAGGGAATGCAATAAGGACTAGAGGATGATTGGTGACTATAGGGAAGGCAATAAGGACTAGAGGATGATTGGTGGCTATAGGGAAGGAAATAAGGACTAGAGGATGATTGGTGGCTATAGGGAAGGAAATAAGGACTAGAGGATGATTGGTGGCTATAGGGAAGGAAATAAGGACTGGAGGATGATTGGTGGCTATAGGGAAGGCAATAAGGACTGGAGGGTGATTGGTGGCTATAGGGAAGGCAATAAGGAGTGGAGGATGATTGGTGGCTATAGGGAAAGCAATAAGGACTGGAGGGTGATTGGTGGCTATAGGGAAGGCAATAAGGACTGGAGGATGATTGGTGGCTATAGGGAAGGAAATAAGGACTGGAGGATGATTGGTGGCTATAGGGAAGGCAATAAGGACTGGAGGGTGATTGGTGGCTATAGGGAAGGCAATAAGGACTGGAGGATGATTGGTGGCTATAGGGAAGGCAATAAGGACTGGAGGGTGATTGGTGGCTATAGGGAAGGAAATAAGTACTGGAGGATGATTGGTTGCTATAGGGAATGCAATAAGGACTAGAGGATGATTGGTGGCTATAGGGAAGGCAATAAGGACTGGAGGATGATTGGTGGCTATAGGGAAGGTAATAAGGACTGGAGGGTGATTGGTGGCTATAGGGAAGGCAATAAGGACTGGAGGGTGATTGGTGGCTATAGGGAAGGCAATAAGGACTGGAGGATGATTGGTGGCTATAGGGAAGGCAATAAGGACTGGAGGGTGATTGGTGGCTATAGGGAATGCAATAAGGACTGGAGGGTGATTGGTGACTATAGGGAAGACAGTAAGGACTGGAGGGTGATTGGTGGCTATAGGGAAGGCAATAAGGACTGGAGGGCGATTGGTGGCTATAGTGAAGGCAATACGGACTGGAGGATGATTGGTGGCTATAGGGAAGGCAATAAGGACTGGAGGGGGATTGGTGGCTATAGGGAAGGCAATAAGGACTGGAGGGTGATTGGTGGCTATAGGGAAGGCAATAAGGACTGGAGGGTGATTGGTGGCTTTAGGGAAGACAATAAGGACTTGGGGATGAATGGTGACTATAGGGAAGGCAATAAGGATTGGAGGACCATTGGTGGCTATAGGGAAGACAATAAAGACTGGAGGGCGATTGGTGGATATAGGGAAGGCAATAAGGACTGGAGGGCGATTGGTGGCTATAGGGAAGTCAATAAGGACTGGAGGGTGATTGGTGGCTATAGGGAAGGCAATAAGGACTGGAGGGTGATTGGTGGCTATAGGGAAGGCAATAAGGACTGGAGGGCGATTGGTGGCTATAGGGAAGGCAATAAGGCCTGGAGGGTGATTGGTGGCTATAGGGAAGGCAATAAGGACTGGAGGGTGATTGGTGGCTATAGGGAAGTCAATAAGGACTGGAGGGTGATTGGTGGCTATAGGGAAGGCAATAAGGACTGGAGGGTGATTGGTGGCTATAGGGAAGGCAATAAGGACTGGAGGGCGATTGGTGGCTATAGGGAAGGCAATAAGGACTGGAGGGTGATTGGTGGCTATAGGGAAGGCAATAAGGACTGGAGGGCGATTGGTGGCTATAGGGAAGTCAATAAGGACTGGAGGGTGATTGGTGGCTATAGGGAAGGCAATAAGGACTGGAGGGCGATTGGTGGCTATAGGGAAGTCAATAAGGACTGGAGGGTGATTGGTGGCTATAGGGAAGGCAATAAGGACTGGAGGGTGATCGGTGGCTATAGGGAAGGCAATAAGTACTGGAGGGTGATTGGTGGCTATAGTGAAGGCAATAAGGACTGGAAGGTGATTGGTGGCTATAGAAAAGGCAATAAGGACTGGAGGGTGATTGGTGGCTATAGAAAAGGCAATAAGGACTGGAGGGTAATTGGTGGCTGTAGGGAAGGCAATAAGGACTGGAGGGTGATTGGTGGCTATAGGGAAGGCAATAAGGACTGGAGGGTGATTGGTGGCTATAGGGAAGGCAATAAGGACTGGAGGGTGATCGGTGGCTATAGGGAAGGCAATAAGTACTGGAGGGTGATTGGTGGCTATAGTGAAGGCAATAAGGACTGGAGGGTGATTGGTGGCTATAGGGAAGGCAATAAGGACTGGAGGGTGATTGGTGGCTATAGGGAAGGAAATAAGGACTGGAGGGTGATTGGTGGCTATAGGGAAGGCAATAAGGACTGGAGGATGATTGGTGGCTATAGGGAAGGCAATAAGGACTGGAGGGCGATTGGTGGCTATAGGGAAGGCAATAAGGACTGGAGGGCGATTGGTGGCTATAGGGAAAGCAATAAGGACTGGGGGATGAATGGTGACTATAGGGAAGGCAATAAGGACTGGAGGGTGATTGGTGGCTATAGGGAAGCCAATAAGGACTGGAGGGCAATTGGTTGCTTTAGGGAAGGCAATAAGGACTGGAGGGTGATTGGTGGCTATAGGGAAGGCAATAAGGACTAGAGGGTGATTGGTGGCTATAGGGAAGGCAATAAGGACTGGAGGGTGATTGGTGGCTATAGGGAAGGCAATAAGGACTGAAGGGTGATTGGTGGCTATAGGGAAGGCAATAAGGACTGGAGGGTGATTGGTGGCTATAGGGAAGGCAATAAGTACTGGAGGGTGATTGGTAACTAGAGGGAATGCAATAAGGACTAGAGGATGATTGGTGGCTATAGGGAAGGCAATAAGGACTAGAGGATGATTGGTGGCTATAGGGAAGGAAATAAGGACTAGAGGATGATTGGTGGCTATAGGGAAGGAAATAGGGACTGGAGGGTGATTGGTGGCTATAGGGAAGGAAATAAGGACTGGAGGATGATTGGTGGCTATAGGGAAGGCAATAAGGACTGGAGGGTGATTGGTGGCTATAGGGAAGGAAATAAGGACTGGAGGATGATTGGTGGCTATAGGGAAGGCAATAAGGACTGGAGGGTGATTGGTGGCTATAGGGAAGGCAATAAGGACTGGAGGATGATTGGTGGCTATAGGGAAGGCAATAAGGACTGGAGGGTGATTGGTGGCTATAGGGAAGGAAATAAGGACTGGAGGATGATTGGTGGCTATAGGGAATGCAATAAGGACTAGATGATGATTGGTGGCTATAGGGAAGGCAATAAGGACTGGAGGATGATTGGTGGCTATAGGGAAGGCAATAAGGACTGGAGGATGATTGGTGGATATAGGGAAGGCAATAAGGACTGGAGGATGATTGGTGGCTATAGGGAAGGTAATAAGGACTGGAGGATGATTGGTGGCTATAGGGAAGGCAATAAGGACTGGAGGGTGATTGGTGGCTATAAGGAAGGCAATAAGGACTGGAGGATGATTGGTGGCTATAGGGAAGGCAATACGGACTGGAGTGCGATTGGTGGCTATAGGGAAGGCAATAAGGACTGGAGGATGATTGGTGGCTATAGGGAAGGCAATAAGGACTGGAGGGTGATTGGTGGCTATAGGGAAGGCAATAAGGACTGGAGGGTGATTGGTGGATATAGGGAAGGCAATAAGGACTGGAGGGTGATTGGTGGCTATAGGGAAGTCAATAAGGACTGGAGGGTGATTGGTGGCTATAGGGAAGGCAATAAGGACTGGAGGGTTATTGGTGGCTATAGGGAAGGCAATATGTACTGGAGGGTGATTGGTGGCTATAGTGAAGGCAATAAGGACTGGAGGGTGATTGGTGGCTATAGGGAAGGCAATAAGGACTGGAGGGTGATTGGTGGCTATAGGGAAGGCAATAAGTACTGGAGGGTGATTGGTGGCTATAGAAAAGGCAATAAGGACTGGAGGGTAATTGGTGGCTGTAGGGAAGGTAATAAGGACTGGAGGGTGATTGGTGGCTATAGAAAAGGCAATAAGGACTGGAGGGTAATTGGTGGCTGTAGGGAAGGTAATAAGGACTGGAGGGTGATTGGTGGCTATAGGGAAGGCAATAAGGACTGGAGGGTGATAGGTGGCTATAGAAAAGGCAATAAGGACTGGAGGGTGATTGGTGGCTATAGGGAAGGCAATAAGGACTGGAGGGTGATTGGTGGCTATAGAAAAGGCAATACAGACTGGAGGGTGATTGGTGGCTATAGGGAAGGCAATAAGGACTGGAGGGTGATTGGTGGCTATAGAAAAGGCAATAAGGACTGGAGGGTGATTGGTGGCTATAGAAAAGGCAATAAGGACTGGAGGGTAATTGGTGGCTGTAGGGAAGGCAATAAGGACTGGAGGGTAATTGGTGGCTGTAGGGATGGCAATAAGGACTGGAGGGCGATTGGTGGCTGTATGGAAGGCAATAAGGACTGGAGGGTGATTGGTGGCTATAGGGAAGGCAATAAGGACTGGAGGGTGATTGGTGGCTATAGGGAAGGCAATAAGGACTGGAGGGTGATTGGTGGCTATAGGGAAGGCAATAAGTACTGGATGGTGATTGGTGGCTATAGGGAAGGCAATATGGACTGGAGGGTGATTGGTGGCTATAGAAAAGGCAATAAGGACTGGAGGGTGATTGGTGGCTATAGGGAAGGCAATAAGTACTGGATGGTGATTGGTGGCTATAGGGAAGGCAATAAGGACTGGAGGGTGATTGGTGGCTATAGAAAAGGTAATAAGGACTGGAGGGTGATTGGTGGCTATAGGGAAGGCAATAAGTACTGGATGGTGATTGGTGGCTATAGGGAAGGCAATAAGGACTGGAGGGTGATTGGTGGCTATAGAAAAGGCAATAAGGACTGGAGGGTGATTGGTGGCTATAGAAAAGGCAATAAGGACTGGAGGGTGATTGGTGGCTATAGGGAAGGCAATAAGGACTGGAGGGTGATTGGTGGCTATAGGGAAGGCAATAAGTACTGGATGGTGATTGGTGGCTATAGGGAAGGCAATAAGGACTGGAGGGTGATTGGTGGCTATAGAAAAGGCAATAAGGACTGGAGGGTGATTGGTGGCTATAGGGAAGGCAATAAGGACTGGAGGGTGATTGGTGGCTATAGGGAAGGCAATAAGTACTGGATGGTGATTGGTGGCTATAGGGAAGGCAATAAGGACTGGAGGGTGATTGGTGGCTATAGGGAAGGCAATAAGTACTGGATGGTGATTGGTGGCTATAGGGAAGGCAATAAGGACTGGAGGGTGATTGGTGGCTATATGGAAGGCAATAAGTACTGGAGGATGATTGGTGGCTATAGGGAAGGCAATAAGGACTGGAGGGTGATTGGTGGCTATAGGGAAGGCAATAAGTACTGGATGGTGATTGGTGGCTATAGGGAAGGCAATAAGGACTGGAGGGTGATTGGTGGCTATAGGGAAGGCAATCAGGACTGGAGGGTGATTGGTGGCTATAGGGAAGGCAATAAGGACTGGAGGGTGATTGGTGGCTATATGGAAGGCAATAAGTACTGGAGGATGATTGGTGGCTATAGGGAAGGCAATAAGGACTGGAGGGTGATTGGTGGCTATAGGGAAGGCAATCAGGACTGGAGGGTAATTGGTGGCTGTAGGGAAGGCAATAAGGACTGGAGGATGATTGGTGGCTATAGGGAAGGCAATAAGGACTGGAGGGTGATTGGTGGCTATAGGGAAGGCAATAAGGACTGGAGGGTAATTGGTGGCTGTAGGGAAGGCAATAAGGACTGGAGGGTGATTGGTGGCTATAGGGAAGGCAATAAGGACTGGAGGCTGATTGGTGGCTATAGAAAAGGCAATAAGGACTGGAGGGTGATTGGTGGCTATAGAAAAGGCAATAAGGACTGGAGGGTAATTGGTGGCTGTAGGGAAGGCAATAAGGACTGGAGGATGATTGGTGGCTATAGGGAAGGCAATAAGGACTGGAGGGTGATTGGTGGCTATAGGGAAGGCAATAAGGACTGGAGGATGATTGGTGGCTATAGGGAAGGCAATAAGGACTGGAGGGTGATTGGTGGCTATAGGGAAGGCAATAAGGACTGGAGGGTGATTGGTGGCTATAGAAAAGGCAATAAGGACTGGAGGGTAATTGGTGGCTGTAGGGAAGGCAATAAGGACTGGAGGGTAATTGGTGGCTGTAGGGAAGGCAATAAGGACTGGAGGGTGATTGGTGGCTATAGGGAAGGCAATCAGGACTGGGGGATGATTGGTGGCTATGGAGAAGTCAATATGGACTGGAGGGTGATTGGTGGCTATAGGGAAGGCAATAAGGACTGGAGGGTGATTGGTGGCTATAGGGAAGGCAATAAGTACTGGAGGGTGATTGGTGGCTATAGGGAAGGCAATAAGTACTGGAGGGTGATTGGTGGCTATAGGGAAGGCAATAAGTACTGGAGGGTGATTGGTGGCTATAGGGAAGGCAATAAGGACTGGAGGGTGATTGGTGGCTATAGGGAAGGCAATAAGTACTGGAGGGTGATTGGTGGCTATAGGGAAGGCAATAAGGGCTGGAGGGTGATTGGTGGCTATAGAAAAGGCAATAAGGACTGGAGGGTAATTGGTGGCTGTAGGGAAGGCAATAAGGACTGGAGGGTAATTGGTGGCTGTAGGGAAGGCAATAAGGACTGGAGGGTGATTGGTGGCTATAGGGAAGGCAATCAGGACTGGGGGATGATTGGTGGCTATAGGGAAGGCAATAAGTACTGGAGGGTGATTGGTGGCTATGGAGAAGTCAATATGGACTGGAGGGTGATTGGTGGCTATAGGGAAGGCAATAAGGACTGGAGGGTGATTGGTGGCTATAGGGAAGGCAATAAGTACTGGAGGGTGATTGGTGGCTATAGGGAAGGCAATAAGGACTGGAGGGTGATAGGTGGCTATAGGGAAGGCAATAAGGACTGGAGGATGATTGGTGGCTATAGGGAAGGCAATAAGGACTGGAGGGTGATTGGTGGCTATAGGGAAGGCAATAAGGACTGGAGAATGATTGGTGGCTATAGGGAAGGCAATAAGGACTGGAGGGTGATTGGTGGCTATAGGGAAGGCAATAAGGACTGGAGGGTGATTGGTGGCTATAGGGAAGGCAATAAGGACTGGAGGGTGATTGGTGGCTATAGGGAAGGCAATCAGGACTGGGGGATGATTGGTAACTATAGGGAAGGCAATAAGGACTGGAGGGTGATTGGTGGCTATAGGGAAGGCAATAAGGACTGGAGGGTGATTGGTGGCTATAGGGAAGGCAATAAGGACTGGAGGGCGATAGGTGGCTATAGGGAAGGCAATATGGACTGGAGGGTGATTGGTGGCTATAGGGAAGGCAATATGGACTGGAGGGTGATTGGTGGCTATAGGGAAGGCAATAAGGACTGGAGGGTGATTGGTGGCTATAGGGAAGGCAATAAGGACTGGAGGATGATTGGTGGCTATAGGGAAGGCAATAAGGACTGGAGGGTGATTGGTGGCTATAGGGAAGGCAATAAGGACTGGAGGGTGATTGGTGGCTATAGGGAAGGCAATAAGGACTGGAGGGTGATTGGTGGCTATAGGGAAGGCAATAAGGGCTGGAGAATGATTGGTGGCTATAGGGAAGGCAATAAGGACTGGAGGGTGATTGGTGGCTATAGGGAAGGCAATAAGGACTGGAGGGTGATTGGTGGCTGTAGGGAAGGGAATAAGGACTGGAGGGTGATTGGTGGCTATAGGGAAGGCAATAAGGACTGGAGGGTGATTGGTGGCTATAGGGAAGGCAATAAGGACTGGAGGGTGATTGGTGGCTATAGGGAAGGCAATAAGGACTGGAGGGTGATTGGTGGCTATAGGGAAGGCAATAGGGACTGGAGGGTGATTGGTGGCTATAGGGAAGGCAATAAGGACTGGAGGGTGATTGGTGGCTATAGGGAAGGCAATAAGGACTGGAGGGTGATTGGTGGCTATAGGGAAGGCAATAAGGACTGGAGGACGATTGGTGGCTGTAGGGAAGGCAATAAGGACTGGAGGGTGATTGGTAGGGAATTGCACTAATGAAGCGTCTCCCCGCACAGCAGCAATTTATGGGTTAAGGCCATGATGACACAGAGTTGCTGGGCTGATGGAGACGCGTCTTGTCCTGTCCTTTCTTCATATTTCTGGAGTGTCCTCTCCTCCTGAATGCAGCTGAGTCCAGTCCTGCGTCGTTGCTTTCAGACCCTCATCCCGCACCTTCGCAGAAGCATCCACTTCATCCCCTCCCCTCCGGCCCAGCAAGACAAAGAGCCGCCTGCGATGGGGCCGCATTCAATCAGAGCACAAGAGCCTAAGCGACACAACATGAAAGTAAAACAGCTCAGAACGTTTGGGTTTTGGTAAAACAAATCGAGGTTTTAAAGGGGAACTTTTATTCTGAGTTGAGTCTCAGTGTATAGCGACTCTAACAGCGCCATGTAGCTTCAAGTATGGTGTGAGTCGCTGAGAGTCGGACGCACTGATCTGGCGCTACCTCTCGCTCCCTGCAGTGCTGTACTGGTGTTAGAGTGCCCAACATACATCACATTCATCAATGCCGGCCAGGTTACTACAGCTACTGAGGCGCTCTGTTACAGCGCCCGATACCCGCTTACAGCGTCTACTAGCGGTCGCTCTAAGCGCCGCTATACAGACGCTCATCTGCCGATACCTGGCGCTAGTAATGAATCAGCCTCTTGGTCATCTACTGTATAGGCCAGCGATACTCGACTGGTGGCCCTGGGGTCCGAATGCGGACCTCGGCGCCAGATTTCAGTGGGCTGTTTTCTAACTATCCCCCATGACTGCCCTCCACCCGGACCTTTCACCTCTCACCGGATGCCTTCAAATGGACCGACAAAAAGCGGTTGAGCAACCCTGGTATAGGCACAATTATTCGGGTGTCTGAAAGAGGAACACACATGAATTTGACTTTCCAAATTGGGATGCCCCGCTGTGTGTACCCCCCCAGGGCGCCCCATTTCACTCACCTTCCTTCCACTCCCACGGCGCAGACTCGGGCGACAGCGAGTGCGCTGATTGGCTTAGCGGCTCACTATCACTCGGCTCTCTTCGGCACCAAGGACGGCTAAGCCGCATCGCTCTTTGGCGCCGCCAGCCGCATCCCCCGCCCAGCTGGCAGCCATGGCGTGACTGCACTGCCCATTCAGGAAGGTCGGGCGCGGGCACGCGCACGGCTAGGGGATGCGGCCAGAACGCACATACGCAACGAGGGCTCCGGGAGAGGGTAAGTGTTCCAGGGGGTTCGGGGAGGTTTCACACAGCAGGGCATCTCAATTTGGGATACCCCAAGGACTGGAACTTTACCTCTTTAACCCTCTCAGTGCCAGCCTACCCAGAGATGTCACCGTCTGTTGCCAGACCATTTTCCCTTTTTTTCGCGCTAGACATGTTGAACTGTGAATTTTGCTGAAATTTTTCATTTTTGAAGTTTTTTTTTATATATTTGGGTGAAATATGTAAAAAAAAGAAAAAATGTTTTCTGCATAAAAAAAATAAATTTTTTCAAGAAAACATATTGCGTGTAAAAGCCCCATTCCTCCAGATAATAATGGTACCACATATGTATCAGTAGACAGGGCCGGCGCCAGCATCTGGCAAGGTCGGTCACTTGCCGGCGGCCCAGGGGCGGTCCTGGTGCCGCAGTACAGCCAATGAATCAATGATTGATTCAGGCTGTTGGCGCTGTGCATCGGTGCCGTGGATATTGGATGGCTGTTTGCCGAGCGGCAAAGTGGCTCTGATTGGATGAGAGCTCGCACGTGCATTAAGTTTTTACTGGCTCCCTGGGAGTTTTCACACTGCAACTTCGGGATACCCAGGGGGAAATCGTGCGGCCACCCCTGGAATCTACTGGAGATTGCACCTGGAAAGTGCAAGACTCGGGTAAAATCCAGTAAGTTTCTGAGCACAAGAGAACAGATCACAGATGTCACATTGGCACACAGCACGTGACTCAAAGCAAGGGGCCCACCATGACACTGTCGCCCAAGGGCCCATCCAAACTAGTTAAGTTTGTAGCTGCCCGACGGATATAATACAGTGCACGACACAGGACCTCTGTGAATGTGCGCCGCTCAGCCTCCTGCTATCGTACCAGGTCACTAAGTCAGCCTCCCCCCATAGCCCGCCTACAGTCTCTCCTCCCGCCACCCAGCTACGAGGTCCGCTAAGCCTCCTGCGATCTCAGCATGCGGCTGAGCGGTGCTTTTTCTTAAAGTGGACCAAAATCCAGGATTTTGACTATCCTGGGTTTCTGTCCTAACACCCTGGGCACCACCAATCGGCTGTGTGAAAACCCCCCAGGTAGCCCAGGGGCAGACTGGAACCAAAAATCAGCCAGGTATTTTACATGGGCCCATGAGCAGCCAGTGGCATCTCTGCAGCTTCCTGGCCAGTCACCCAGTGTGCTCCAAGGCTGAGGCTATATCATTAGGGGGAGGACATGGGCTGGGGGTTGCTTGGCTCCAAGACTGAGGCTATATCATTAGGGGGAGGACATGGGCTGGGGTTGCTTGGTTCCAAGACTGAGGCTATATTATTAGGGGGAGGACATGGGCTGGGGGTTGCTTGGCTTCAAGACTGAGGCTATATCATTAGGGGGAGGACATGGGCTGGGGTTGCTTGGTTCCAAGACTGAGGCTATATCATTAGGGGGAGGACATGGGTTGGGGGTTGCTTGGCTCCAAGACTGAGGCTATATTATTAGGGGGAGGACATGGGCTGGGGGTTGCTTGGCTTCAAGACTGAGGCTATATCATTAGGGGGAGGACATGGGCTGGGGTTGCTTGGTTCCAAGACTGAGGCTATATCATTAGGGGGGAGGACATGGGTTGGGGGTTGCTTGGCTCCAAGGCTGAGGCTATATCATTAGGGTGAGGACATGGGCTGGGGGTTGCTTGGCTCCAAGACTGAGGCTATATCATTAGGGGGAGGGCATAGGCTGGGGTTGCTTGGCTCCAAGACTGAGGCTATATCATTAGGGGGAGGACATGGGCTGGGGGTTGCTTGGCTCCAAGACTGAGGCTATATCATTAGGGGGAGGACATGGGCTGGGGGTTGCTTGGCTTCAAGACTGAGGCTATATCATTAGGGGGAGGACATGGGCTGGGGGTTGCTTGGCTCCAAGACTGAGGCTATATCATTAGGGGGAGGACATGGGCTGGGGGTTGCTTGGCTCCAAGACTGAGGCTATATCATTAGGGTGAGAACATGGGCTGGGGGTTGCTTGGCTCCAAGGCTGAGGTTATATCATCAGGGGGAGGACATGGGCTGGGGGTTGCTTGGCTCCAAGACTGAGGCTCTATCATTAGGGGGAGCACATGGGCTGGGGGTTGCTTGGCTCCAAGACTGAGGCTATATCATTAGGGGGAGGACATGGGCTGGGGTTGCTTGGTTCCAAGACTGAGGCTATATTATTAGGGGGAGGACATGGGCTGGGGGTTGCTTGGCTTCAAGACTGAGGCTATATCATTAGGGGGAGGACATGGGCTGGGGTTGCTTGGTTCCAAGACTGAGGCTATATCATTAGGGGGAGGACATGGGTTGGGGGTTGCTTGGCTCCAAGGCTGAGGCTATATCATTAGGGTGAGGACATGGGCTGGGGGTTGCTTGGCTCCAAGACTGAGGCTATATCATTAGGGGGAGGGCATAGGCTGGGGTTGCTTGGCTCCAAGACTGAGGCTATATCATTAGGGGGAGGACATGGGCTGGGGGTTGCTTGGCTCCAAGACTGAGGCTATATCATTAGGGGGAGGACATGGGCTGGGGGTTGCTTGGCTTCAAGACTGAGGCTATATCATTAGGGTGAGAACATGGGCTGGGGGTTGCTTGGCTCCAAGGCTGAGGCTATATCATCAGGGGGAGGACATGGGCTGGGGGTTGCTTGGCTCCAAGACTGAGGCTCTATCATTAGGGGGAGCACATGGGCTGGGGGTTGCTTGGCTCCAAGACTGAGGCTATATCATTAGGGGGAGGACATGGGCTTTGGTTGCTTGGCTCCAAGACTGAGGCTATATCATTAGTGGGAGGACATGGGCTGGGGGTTGCTTGGCTCCAAGACTGAGGCTATATCATTAGGGGGAGGACATGGGCTGGGGGTTGCTTGGCTTCAAGACTGAGGCTATATCATTAGGGGGAGGACATGGGCTGGGGTTGCTTGGTTCCAAGACTGAGGCTATATCATTAGGGGGAGGACATGGGCTGGGGGTTGCTTGGCTTCAAGACTGAGGCTATATCATTAGGGGGAGGACATGGGCTGGGGGTTACTTGGCTCCAAGACTGAGGTTATATCATTAGGGTGAGGACATGGGCTGGGGGTTACTTGGCTCCAAGACTGAGGCTATATCATTAGGGGGAGGACATGGGCTGGGGGTTACTTGGCTCCAAGACTGAGGTTATATCATTAGGGTGAGGACATGGGCTGGGGGTTACTTGGCTCCAAGACTGAGGCTATATCATTAGGGGGAGGACATGGGCTGGGGTTGCCTTGCTCCAAGACTGAGGCTATATCATTAGGGGGAGGACATGGGCTTTGGTTGCTTGGTTCCAAGGCTGATGCTATATCATTAGGGGGAGGACATGGGCTGGGGTTGCTTGGCTCCAAGACTGAGGCTATATCATTAGGGGGAGGACATGGGCTGGGGTTGCTTGGCTCCAAGACTGAGGCTATATCATTAGGGGGAGGACATGGGCTGTGGGTTGCTTGGCTCCAAGGCTGAGGCTATATCATTAGGGTGAGGACATGGGCTGGGGTTGCTTGGGTGAGGGGATAGAGTGGGGAAGGGGCTGGGGGCTGGGATTGGATAGGAGTGTTAGTAAAGGTAGGAGCCAAGACTCCAAAGCAGTACGGCCCACTGGGCATTTGCCTGGGTCCCCCTATGGCCCGCCCCTGGCCCTGACAAGGTACTCTGTGTTTTTGTGATCCCTACTCTATATGTATGAGCCCCATAGTTGGGACATGCACGGCAGCTAGTAAACTACAAAACTACTTACCTGTTCATATATTACTAAGGGGTCCCTCCTACTCCAATTACACATTTTCCAGAGCCAGGTACATGCATGGGGCCTTGAGTCTACCTGATGTTGGCAGGCTAAGACCCTTCCCCTGTGTAGTGCACAAGTGGGAACCGGCAGCTCTTGGTAAGTAGCTTTGTAGCTACTTTCTAGCTGCAGTGTATGTCCCAACTATGGGCGATAGCGATAACAGAGAAGTCAAGGTAATCGCTTTGCAATCTCTATTCATTAGCTTTAGCGATAAGCTATTCTAATACAGTCAGCAGCCAATCAGAAGCTTTATTTTCCGTGTCATTTGTTTGTGGTACGTTAAATAAAGTTGGTTGATTATGGAAATCGTAATCGCTGGTGAATCACCTTCCGCTATACTACAAAGTCGCTAATCGCCCAGTGTGATAGCAGCCCCAGGCTCGGCTCACACTGCCTCTTTGCAGGGCGATAGCATTATGATGTCAAATGCCCAGCAAGTGCTGTAAATGGCTTTGCAGGGTGTTTGAAGGGTAACTGAAAAAAAAAGTCCTGCATTTTAGGAATGACAGTGCTAGTGAATGCTCTACAGCAAACAGCTATCGCAAGTGTGACCACTCCAAAAATGCCGGCAAATCACCGGGACCGGACGGTCGCATGGTAAATAGCAATTGCTACCACCTAAATATCTCTATCCGTACTAGTTACTAACTGACTAACTGACATCATGTAATCTAGGTCCACTTTCCTACAATTACCTTCAATTCACCATCCTCAATGAAAACTTTGAACTGATATTTCTAGAGAAACCGCAGCAGTTTTTTAACTTTGAAAAGCCGCAAGGTAATTTTGAAATCCTTGTTTAAATAACTAAACAAGCATCAGGGGATCAGTGGGGGGGGGAGGGGGGGGGAATGGGAGCGGTGCCATATTACAGAAGAGAAATGCTGATGTGAGGAACGCAGGACGGGGCGGCGCAGCTCGGTGCTGCGGGAACGTGTGCAATTCTTATTGATTTCTTTTTGTCTGCTAACTCCTTGACTTTTTCCTTTGGCTGCCTTGGCTCCTATATTCGTTAGGCCGGCGCTCGGTCTTAATGGAAACTAAGCAAAATGCTTTACGGACGCTCGACCAATGCGTGATTTTACTGACTCGTTACGCTTCCTGGGAATCTGGGACACGCAGATTTCTGACGTCTGGCTGTCATACATTTTGGGTTGTTACTTGGTCGGTTGATTCTTTTAATTGATGGAAGTCGAGCTCTGGATCCAAATAACCCAATGCCCCCCCTCCCACCCGTCTGTCTTCACAATAAAGGGAATAAATTACAAGAGGCGTAAGTTAAAGTGATATGAAAGGCGAGCGCCCGATTGTTGTCCCATTGTCTCAGGCTACACGTTGCACCTTCCCAAACTTCAATCCGCTTTCAAAAACATCCTGTGGACCCTAAGTTATTAGTAAAAGTATTAGAGCGTTGGAGATGCAGAGAAACAATGAGGAGACAGTGGGAGTGGCAACAGGGATGTGATGTAAGCACACTGATGAGTGTGAAAGGAGGGCAGGGTTTCAGAGCTGCAGAGAGAGGCAGCCAATCAGGACTTCTGGGCAGGGAGGTGGAGGGTGTTTCCGTTCTTGGTCCACTGAAAGTCGATTGATACGCTGAGCTGCCTGTAATAACACATGTGACGCTACATGATGCTGTTAGAGTCGCTCACCAGACGCTGCCTGCCGCTACAAGGCGCTACCTGCCGATATCCCTTCATACATAACCCCCATAGTTACACTCATAGTTACACTGATACATAGTTACACTCATCCCCTTTAGCAGCTGCTGATCGCTGTATGTATATGTGTGTGTGTAACATGACTAGAGACGAGTAGTGATGGGCGAACCCGAACCGCAAAGTTGGGCACTGTCAGCCGCGGGTCACCACACCAGAGCCATGGCTGGCAGCTGCTTCATGCCGCTGTCCTGCCCTCCCCACTTGCCTCTCAGTGTGTGCCCCCTCCGTCTTCCCGTATAATGCCAGTGGGGTAGAGGGTGACTCTCCACACCTTGCCCTCACCCAGGTGCGGGGGTGGGGGAGCCGAGCTGCCGCCCTTGCCACAGAAGTCCATGGGGGGGTCTGAAGCCTGCTTGTTGGGAGGAGCGAAGCCACCAACTTACATGCAGGGGGCCCCCTTTGCCTCACTGGTGGAGCGGGGGAGAGGAGCGGGTGGCAAGCATAATGTCACCAGCTTACATAGAGTGCTCCCAATGTGCCTCACTGGTGGATCAGGGGAGAGGAGCTGGTGGCGAGGATAATGGGTCCCTCTGTGCCTTACTGGTGTGCAGGGGGACCGGCTATATTAGCCACCCCATACCTGCCATCGCCTGTAGGTGGTTCGGCCTGTCTCTTCCCCCTCAGGAGGGGGGTGGTTTGTCTTGCCTTTGCCCCCCTCGCCATGTCACATGTGCCCAACCGGCTGATCTCCCCACCCTGGGTCCTGAGCAGGCGGTCATTCCCCCCCATGGGGTCTTCCCTGTTCCAGCTACCACAGGCTGTCTCATTGGGCCGTAGCGATAAAGGTTTCCTCTTGAAGTGCTGGGGGGTTCGTTGTAGCAGCTCGCTCGGCCGGGGGGGGGGACCAGTGTTCAGTACGACGGTGGTACCAGGACAGCGGCAGTACCAGAATATCACTCCAGCAGCATTGGATGACGATCTGGGTGGTGGGCCAATACACCCATGCATCTTCAAGGTATGCCCAGCAGGTCAGCGTTTTAATGTTTCATTTCATTCGATGTGGTGTAGGAATTATGCATTTTGGTGTCTTGAAGCAGACGGGAGGTAGATTGATTTGTCCCCATGTTGTAGGGGGTCCGGTGGGCTAATTCAACTGCAGTGGTCCATTGCTCAGTAGGTAGCGTGACAGTGTATAACAAGTGGAGTCAGTGGATGGCTGGGTAAAAGTGGTTACGTGTTGGGGATCCCTTAAGGTGAGTTACACAGAAAAGGCTGGGGTTTGGCATGACGCTGCTGGTGGGGTTAAGTAGGAGTTAGAAAAAGGGTAGCTTTGGGCAGGAGGTCGGGCCCCTCCCCCTTTGTTTGGTCAGGGCCCCCATCAGAGGGATGGTGGTGTTTCCAGTGAAGGTGGCCCCAAGGAGGGAGTCAGATAAGTTCAGCGTCTTGCATGATTCGGGGTGTCTGGAGGGGGGGGCCCTGGTGGAGGACGACATTGTGCAGGAGCTCTTGGGTGGCCAACACCTTGTGAATTTGCTTTCTGGATTGAGAAGACAGGGTTGGGGCATAGAGGAGGAGAAGACCTAGAATTGGCAGCAGATGGTACCAGGGATTACTGAGGATTTCTTAGTTAGAGGGGTGGTTTGGCAGGATCAGCTAATATGAAGATTGGTCCATGCCCTTGCGTTAGGGGATTTGGAAGCTGGCCCCGGGCGAGACGGAGCAGGTGAGTGGGGCTTTGCTATGCACGATTGCATAATGGGGCCTGCCCCCCCAGTTCATCGTCGGCAGTGTCTCTTATGACTCCAACTAAAAGTGGGTGATGGTCTTTGGCAATCAGACGGGTAGTTCATGCACCAGCGATATGGGGGGTCCCACCAACTCAGTTGTGCGAGGTAGTGCTCATGGAAAAGTTCAGGAGTGCCACACTGGCGGTTGTTGCCTTACCTGGCAGGATGGAGGAATTTCGAGAGGACCTTCTGGTATGGTATGGTATGGTAACTGGTCCCAAAGCAGTGCGGCCCACCAGGCATTGTCCCGGGTCTCCCTATGGCACGTCCGCCTCTGGATAAGGCCACACAGTGCAGGGTGTGCGCCTAGTCTTATCTGGTACTGTAGGGCACTCAACAACGGCACTGATGATAGATGGGACACTACTAGCCCCCAGGGGTGAACTGGCTGTAGGGAGCCCAGGGACAATGCCCGGTGGCCCGCACTGCTTTGGGGCCAGTTGGGCTGCTGCTTATAACACCCACGTTCAATCCCTGCCCCTTAGTCTCTCTCTCAGCCCCCTGTACCCAGCCCCACTGTACCCCCAGGCCAAGGAACCCCAGCCCCCAATGTTATAGCCCCGGCATCATGGTGGGGGGGCCTCAGCAAGTATTTCCCGGGCCGGGGGCTGGTAAAATCCAGGGTTGATTTTTGGCCCCAGTCTGCCACTACCTGGCACTATCACAGCTGCTCTGGATTTCTGACTTGATAAATACACTTTTTGTACAAGGACCTGGCATTCATCTGGCACTAAGTGGCACTACATGGCACTAGGTGGCGTTAGAGGTGAAGTTAGGATTTCTGGCACCTGGGGCAAAGGTTCATAATGGTGCCCCCACCTGTGCTCTGGCCCTCCTTTGGCGCCCCCCTGATCTGCTGCAGCCGGGGCATGTGCCCCCTCTAGCTATGCCCCTGAATAAACCCCTTATTTGCACTGCAATGGCATTGGGTCCACTGGGTCGAACCGTGGGTACTAACATCTGACGCTCATCACCAAACCATCCAACTTCATCGTATTGTGAGCACCAATAAACCTCCCATAGGCCATGTACTCCGCGTTATTCCAGACTTTTCCCTTTGCAGTAACCCAAGCCCTAAGCGACTTCTTGCTCCCACTCTCATGAACAATACTAATTAGATGATCTGACCCGAATCCTCCAACACCATCATATTGTGAACAGGCGGGTGACTTCCCCATAGGCCAGGTCCTTCCACTCTTTTTGGCCTTGCCCGTCCTTCATGTAACCCAATGCTCGAGCCACTCCTCTGCAGAGATACTCTCCAGGAGCATGAAAACTTCCGCTCCCATAACTTCATCCTATGGACAGTCCGCACCTTTCCCCTTAGGCAGTTACTGGCCTCCCTTTCCTTGAATAACCCCTAGACCTGGGACGCTTCCCCACCTTGGTTTATATCCCAAAATTAATCATATCTGTCCCTCAGGACCAAAGCCTCTGATTCCATCATCAGAATGGCCCTCAGCTCACTTCCCCATAGATAATTAACCCCAGCCCTGATTTGCCTTGCCCTCTTCCGGATATTCAAGACCCGGGCCACTCTCCCATATGCCGATAACCTGGCTGCACGGTGGCCAGTCTCCAATCATCCAAACCTCCTCTGGGCATTCAAGACCCGGGCCACTCTCCCATATGCCGATAACCTGGCTGCACGGTGGCCAGTCTCCAAACATCCAAACCTCCTCCGGGCATTCAAGACCCGGGCCACTCTCCCATATGACGATAACCTGGCTGCATGGTGGCCAGTCTCCAAACATCCAAACCTCCTCCAGGCATTCAAGACCCGGGCCACTCTCCCATATGCCGATAACCTGACTGCACGGTGGCCAGTCTCCAAACATCCAAACCTCCTCCGGGCATTCAAGACCCAGGCCACTCTCCCATATGCTGATAACCTGGCTGCACGGTGGCCAGTCTCCAAATATCCAAACCTCCTCTGGGCATTCAAGACCCGGGCCACTCTCCCATATGCCGATAACCTGGCTGCACGGTGGCCAGTCTCCAAACATCCAAACCTCCTCCGGGCATTCAAGACCCGGGCCACTCTCCCATATGCCGATAACCTGGCTGCACGGTGGCCAGTCTCCAAACATCCAAACCTCCTCCGGGCATTCAAGACCCAGGCCACTCTCCCATATGCTGATGACCTGGCTGCATGGTGGCCAGTCTCCGAACATCCAAACCTCCTCTGGGCATTCAAGACCCGGGCCACACTCCCATATGCTGATGACCTGGCTGCATGGTGGCCAGTCTCCAAACATCCAAACCAACCAAACACAATGAATCCCAACTGTAAAGTCAACACTCATACAACCGTTCTTCTGCCCTTCCCGCCATGCATCCTCGGTTCTCACCGGATGTTTCTAGACACACCCTACATGATACCCGCTCCACCATGCTTCCCTAAATAGCCACACAAGAAGCCACCTCTATAGCTATTCCAACCCAGAGTCCAAAGTCAATTTTAAACCAAGTTAACCATCATCGCACCTCCAAAACCGGCCCTCCATCTGCAGTGTAATCTCTTGACTCGAAGTAGCCAACCTCTTCATTCACTGCAATATGCATTTGTTCTGTCTAACCAACTCCACATCCTTCAATTGCCCCC
Source organism: Gastrophryne carolinensis (assembly GCA_027917425.1). Classification (NCBI taxonomy): domain Eukaryota; kingdom Metazoa; phylum Chordata; class Amphibia; order Anura; family Microhylidae; genus Gastrophryne; species Gastrophryne carolinensis. Next base: position 9,531,400 of record CM051243.1, read on the forward strand.
TAAGTGTCACCCGAACCAGAACTTGCTGTGGGGAGCCCAGGGACAATGCCCGGTGGGCCACACTGCTTTGGGGCCAGTTGGGCTGCTGATTATAACACCCACATTCAGTCTGCTTAAATTCCCTCTCAGCCCCCTGTACCCACAAGTCAAGAAACACCTGTCCCCAATGCTATAGCCCTAGCATTATGGTTGGGTGACGTCAGTAGCGATGTCTTGCCCGGCCAGGGGCTGGTAAAATCCAATCTGCATTTTTGTATATATTTTTGGGCTGGTACATGTGCCACGGGATCCCTGGCCAGTTTGGGATTATTTTTGGATGCATTTTAGGCACTTTTGTGTTTCGTTGCAAACTTGTGATTTGGTAAAAAAAATAAACTATGAGGTAATGATCACCATAAACAAAGTTATGCATGATAACACATGATTTTAATGCTTATGAGTCGTGAAAACAGATGTGCAAGCTATATACAGTGAAACATATAGGTTCTATGACAACCAAGTATATATACAGAAAATGGAGGGCATAATACACATAGGGCAATTGTCAGAAAGCAAGACAAGGTACAAAATCAAGTAGCACTTAGAAATAAAGGAAGCCCTGTTAGTGCTGCCTTCCAGACATAGAGCACCAAAGTATCAAGGTAACAAATGCATAACAAGCAAAATAAACAGATAAGTCAGTACAAATGCTTACAGGCTGACCGCAGGTCGTCAAAATCCCTCAACGTTTCGATCTGCTATGAGATCTTTGTCAAGAGGAAAAATGCGGTATCCATAGTGGTGAGGAGAGTGCCTTTATAGTAAGGGTGATGGTCTCCAGCTGGGCTGCAGATGACGACAGACACGGAGCACATGTCGGCGCCGGTCTCTGACGTCATCACCACTCGCCCCAGCGCGTCCCTGTCAGCAGCATGGATCCTAGCAAAAACTGCTATGTTTCCAGGTGTGACACACGGGGCGCGCGAGGGTGTGTGAGGGGAAGGGAACCGTTTGTTAAATAGATCTATTGCATAAATGAAAAATTGTTCTCACAGCATTAGACAGTGGCAGGCTGCCACATACAAGATGGATGCCGGCGTCCCAGCCGGATCCTGCCTCTCCAAAGATGGCGTCCATAAGCCCTTCTAAATATGCTATTAGTGTCCCGCCACATCCAAGATGGCCGACGGAGAAACAGATGGGAACTTCTCAGTATTCTAGCAGTATAATGCCACATCCAAGATGGCCGACGGAGATAATAGTAACTGGTGATTCATAGCCACAATAAAGATGGTGGATATAGATTCAATGGAACATATAACGATGTATGTCCTTGATGGTAATAAGATAGATGGCCAGGAGTGGCAGATGTGTTCATATAGGCATAGCTGGGTAGATTTTTGTAAGGGGAAACATGTGCGCAGCTGAAGATCATGCTGGAGATCGAAACGTTGAGGGATTTTGACGACCTGCGGTCAGCCTGTAAGCATTTGTACTGACTTATCTGTTTATTTTGCTTGTTATGCATTTGTTACCTTGATACTTTGGTGCTCTATGTCTGGAAGGCAGCACTAACAGGGCTTCCTTTATTTCTAAGTGCTACTTGATTTTGTACCTTGTCTTGCTTTCTGACAATTGCCCTATGTGTATTATGCCCTCCATTTTCTGTATATATACTTGGTTGTCATAGAACCTATATGTTTCACTGTATATAGCTTGCACATCTGTTTTCACGACTCATAAGCATTAAAATCATGTGTTATCATGCATAACTTTGTTTATGGTGTTCATTACCTCATAGTTTATATTTTTTAACATATGTACCAGTGTCCAAAAAGCAGAGGGCACTATTGAGGTGGTTGAACCCAGATCTGCTGATCTACATTTTCCTCTTTTGAAGCTACCTATTTTCAGTGTGCTACAACCAAATCTAACTAACTCAAACTTGTGATTTGGCCCATGAAAAAGCTGTGTCCCCAATGTCCCCAATGCTATTCCCATTTAAAAAAAATTCCTTGACCTTAAAAATTAAAAAATAGGCATTACAACAGGCACTGTGTGCCTGGAATACGTTTTTTTGAGCACCCCTGCGAGCGCCATGTATTTTTTTTCAGACATTTTACCACTTGTGGAGCTCCTGGCCGGCACTAGGTGTCGCTAGCGCATAGGCATATACAAGCCATGCGCTGTGAACACTGCCTGGCCAGGAGAGGAAGTCTCAGACAAACCGCTCAAGTGCCGCCAGCACCATTTTTAAAAATTACCCTCTTTGAGTAAGTAAAATATAATTTATAAATTGTTCAGCATGTTGCTGCAACATGCGCAAGTGTGAAAAAAAAACATATTTTATTGTATTTTTGTATTATCTGACGGAAGTGCTCGATAAATCAGGGCCTTAGTGTAAAGTAAAGCTAAAAACACTACAATGGTGAAAAGTGTTGCCATGAACTTATTACAAACAGGACGTTTGGTGACAAGATAAAAGGTAAAATAAGACGTCACCATTTTGGATAAAGAGAAGTAATGCAAGAGATACAAGCAGTGATGGAATAGTAAAAAAAAAAAATATAGGGCACATTAGGCTCAATTCAGCACCGTTTTGAAAAAAATTAAAATCCAACTCACAGTTCTCGTATACTCACCTGATTCAGAAACACTTGCGAGATCATCACATGTGTATTAGGCCCTTATTTAACAAGGAATAGCGACAGGTAGCGACTGGTGAACGGCCGGTAATGACGGGCACCGCCACGAGAACGCCGGCTCCCCACCACAATCACACATTTATCAAGCCGATCCTGCTTAGCGACTGAGATAGCGCCATATAGCGACTCATTCATCATTATTCCAGCCTCAGCCCACAGCGCCAGCGTCCGATCTTGAACAGCGACAGGTATGACCTCTCGCTACCTGGCGCTCTCCAATGCATTTCAATGGAACAATCTTTAAATATTCATAATTAATTCATATTAATGTTTTTTATTTATTTTTTTTTTAATGTGAAAAATTCTGTGACCACTTCTGCCATGTTATATTTTTATTTTAAGGTAAAAAAAAAATAAAAAAACATTGTGCAGAATTGATATTACAGGTCTGATATTAATGTATTAATATTACAAAATGATATTAAAAACTTGTTTTTTTTTGGTTTCCAAAAATATGGTTGTTTGGGGGTTAAAAAACTACTTTTAACCCATCGCCGCCAGCGCTCTGGGGTTTAAACATGCATTTCACAGCGCGAGAATTTTTTGAGCGTGATTTGTTAATGAATATGGTGGCAGCCGGTTGCTAGGGCCAGTCGCTATCATGCGCTCCCATACAGCGCGGAACCTGTCAAATAGCGACTCCTCACCCAATATTCAACATTACTGCACACCGACTGAGTCGCTGTCAACAACCGAACAACGGCCAAGCACAGCGACTACTAGCGGGCGCTCTGAAAATACTGCTACAGTCGCTCAACTGTCGCTACCTGCCGCTATTAATGAATTGGCCTCCCCGAAGCATACGAGAAAGCTGGGAGAGAATTCTCACTTTCACAGGAGAATTTACAACTCGCATGAAAGTTTACTGAATCGATTTTTCATTGCTGCTATAGCCGGCATGATTTATCAATAAAAATGACAGCCGGCAATCGCTTTTTAATTTTTTTTTATTACAGTATGTTTTAATAACAAAAATCCTTCCTCTAAAATCTAACTAGTCCAGGCACCAGGCATAAGGGCTGGTAATCGCATGTTTTTATTTTTTAATATAGTATGGTTTAAAAACAAAAACCGCCCCTTCCCCCCGAAAAGCTAACTAGTCCGGGCACAGGCATAAGGCAGAGGAGTAGATAGGCAATCCAGTACTTGGGGAAAAGATTAAAAATAGCGCCTCCACCTGTTCTGCTGCACCCTGGGCAAGTGCCCCCTTTGTTCTTCCCTAGCTACCCCCCCTGCATAAGGGCTGATAAGCTGTCAGTGCCAGGGACTGGCCGGCGCTGGCTCTGGGATCTGGGTTACCAGCTCTTATGCCTGGTGCCCAGACTAGTTGGCTTTTTTTTAAGGTGGGTTTTGCTATTGTCAATGCCATCGTCTTTCATTGTCTTCCTAGCTGGCGATTCAGCAACAGTGCCATTGCCTTTCTTTGTCTTCCTAGCTGGCAATTCAGCAACAGTGCATTGCCTTTCATTGTCTTCCTAGCTGGTGATTCAGTAACAGTGTCATTGCCTTTCATTGTCTTCCTAGCTGGCGATTCAGCAACAGTGCATTGCCTTTCATTGTCTTCCTAGCTGGCGATTCAGCAACAGTGCATTGCCTTTCATTGTCTTCCTAGCTGGTGATTCAGCAACAGTGCATTGCCTTTCATTGTCTTCCTAGCTGGCGATTCAGCAACAGTGCATTGCCTTTCATTGTCTTCCTAGCTGGTGATTCAGCAACAGTGCCATTCTCAGGCCTTTTTTTCCCCCTAAATTGAATTTTTTACTACCGTGAGAATTTTTCCCAACTCTTACCGAATCCTTGGAGGTGACATTTCCTTTGTTTCCTAGGATAGAATTAGTATTTTGCGTAAGAATACAGATCTTAGAGCACCTGAATCTGTTGCTTGGTGGACGCACGCAGTCGCAGGATGGTATATTTTTGATGAGTATGGGCCGAACACTTGGGTGGTGGAACCTTAGGAAATATCCAGACACACTGTGAACATGTAGCGGAAGGATGTTTAATGGTAAAATACTAATATGAGATGCTTAATAGATGATCAAATCATGTTACAATGCTTAAAATTTCAAGATTAGGAGATTGAATGAATAGAACAAGGACATTATCTTTCAGTCTAATGAAAGGCAACAGAGGCATCATGGTCGAATAAATTAATTCCTATTAACCTTCTATATGCTTTTTGGGAACACCTATCAAGCTCCAGTGTAGTGTGTACAGTGACCCGGAGTTTAGATTGATACACCTATGGGCTTTGTAGAAGGTGACTAGAGATGAGCGAACTTTTGAAAAATTCGATTCGACTGATTCGCCGAATTTTCCGACAAAAATCGTTTCGACCCGAATAAATTCGCGACGAATCGCTATTAAAAACGGCTATTTCTGAGCCTCCTAGAGCCTCAATAGGGTTGTAAACCATTCTGCCTTGCTGTAACACGCACAGGATGCGTGCTGGGTTAGTTAAATAATACTTTGAAGAAATATCACATGCAGATCAGAGGCATCGCTAATAGAATCGCAGAGCGGCACAATTGAATTCAAGAGAGTTGAAGTGGCATCACTATGAGGGGCAGGAGCCCAAACATTGCTTTAAAGAGACACTGGAGTTGGCAGCAGCAGGAGCCCAAAAATTGGATGAATCACACCCTGGAGTTGGCAGCAGCAGCAGCAGGAGCCCAAACATTACTTTAAAGAGACCCTGGGGTTGGCTTCAGGAGCCCAAAAATTGGATGAATCACACCCTGGAGTTGGCAGGAGTTGACAGCAGCAGCAGCAGGAGCCCAAATATTACTTTAAAGAGACACTGGAGTTGGCTTCAGGAGCCCAAAAATTGGATGAATCACACCCTGGAGTTGGCAGCAGCAGCAGCAGGAGCCCAAACATTACTTTAAACAGACCCTGGGGTTGGCCTCAGGAGCCCAAAAATTGGATGAATCACACCCTGGAGTTGGCAGCAGCAGCAGCAGGAGCCCAAATATTACTTTAAAGAGACACTGGGGTTGGCTTCAGGAGCCCAAAAATTGGATGAATCACACCCTGGAGTTGGCAGCAGCAGCAGCAGGAGCCCAAATATTACTTTAAAGAGACACTGGAGTTGGCTTCAGTAGCCCAAAAATTGGATGAATCACACCCTGGAGTTGGCAGCAGCAGCAGCAGGAGCCAAAACATTACTTTAAAGAGACACTGGGGTTGGCTTCAGTAGCCCAAAAATTGGATGAATCACGCCCTGGAGTTGGCAGCAGCAGCAGGAGCCCAAACATTACTTTAAAGAGACACTGGGGTTGGCTTCAGGAGCCCAAAAATTGGATGATTCACACCCTGGAGTTGGCAGCAGCAGCAGCAGGAGCCAAAACATTACTTTAAAGAGACACTGGGGTTGGCTTCAGTAGCCCAAAAATTGGATGAATCACGCCCTGGAGTTGGCAGCAGCAGCAGGAGCCCAAACATTACTTTAAAGAGACACTGGGGTTGGCTTCAGGAGCCCAAAAATTGGATGATTCACACCCTGGAGTTGGCAGCAGCAGCAGCAGGAGCCCAAACATTACTTTAAAGAGACCCTGGGGTTGGCTTCAGGAGCCCAAAAATTGGATGAATCACACCCTGGAGTTGGCAGAAGTTGGCAGTAGCAGCAGCAGGAGCCCAAATATTACTTTAAAGAGACCCTGGGGTTGGCTTCAGGAGCCCAAAAATTGGATGAATCACACCCTGGAGTTGGCAGAAGTTGGCAGCAGCAGGAGCCCAAAAAATGGCCTAAAGACATAAATATGTTTTGCACCATTTGGAAAGTGTAAAACGTGGCACCATGCTGAATCTAGTCGCATGCATCAGGCATTGGTGGGTGGAAATCCTGGCTGATCCATCCCTGATTCATTTTGACAAAGGTGAGTCTCTCCACATTTTTAGTTGACAGACGAGTTCTCCTCGCCGTAACTATGGCCCCCGCCGCACTAAACACCCGCTCAGATGGCACGCTACTTGCCGGGCAGGACAGCTTTTCCAGGGCAAACTCTGCTAGTTGCGGCCACAAATCAAGTTTGGCTGCCCAGAAGTCCAGCGGATCCTCAAGGTGTGTTGGCATGGTCATGTCAAAGTATGACATGACCTGCTGGTTGAGGTCCTGCTCCAGGTCTTCCTGCTGCTCATGAGTAGCCTCACTATGCGGGTGTAGAAAGCTACTCATTAGCGACTGAAGACTGAGGCTGCTGCTGCTGATGGAGCTTCTGCTGCTGCTGCTGCCAACCCCCCCAGCGGCCATGGCAGTGGAAGGTGAGCGCAGAGGTCCCCTCGAGTCAGACCTGCGAGAGTATGGACCATGGCGCAGATAGGCATCGGCCAACTGCCTACGTAGAATGTCTTTGTAGTAGTTGAGTTTGTCCTCCCTCTCGGTGGGTTTAAAAAATGCCCCCATTTTGTGCCGGAAGCGAGGGTCCAATAAGGTGGACAGCCAGAAGTCATCCCGCCGACAGATGGAAACAATTCTGGGGTCACTACGCAAGCACGTGAGCATGCTTCGTGCCATTTGCGCAAGTGACTCGGATGGACTACCTGTCTCCATCTCCACTGCATACTGCCACGGTGTGCCCGGGTCCTCTGTCTCGCCTTCCTCAAAAACCTCTAGCTCCTCTGGCTGCTCCTGCTCCTCCTCTCCTGTCCGCTGACTAGATAAACCAGCCATTTCGCCAAGCCTAAACTGTGTTTCGCTGGGCAACTCCTCCTCCTCCTCTTCCTCCTCCTCCAGTTCAGCTCCAGCGGGGTTCATGTGGCCGTAAGATGTAAACGCCATGTCTCCAGTGCCCTGACCAGCCATGGTTTCCAACATGTGCTGTAGTACATGAAGCAGTGGAATCACGTTGTTCATCCCGTAATCCTGCCGACTGACAAATAAAGTGGCATCCTCAAAGGGCCTGAGCAAACGGCAGGTGTCACGTATGAGCTGCCACTGGCTGACATTGAAGTTACACAGGGGAGTCCCCCTATCTGCTTGGATCATCAGGAAATCCGTGATGGCTTTTCTCTGTTCATATAATCGGTCCAACATGTGAAGGGTGGAATTCCAACGGGTGGAAACATCGCAAATCAGACTATGTTGGGGGATACCATTCTGACGCTGTAGCTCAAGAAGGGTGTGTTTGGCGGTGTAGGAGTGGCTGAAGTGCATGCAAAGTTTCCTTGAAGTTGTTAGGATGTCTTGCAGATGGGGGGAACACTTCAGAAACCGCTTGACAACCAGATTGAAGACGTGAGCCATGCAGGGGGCATGGGTCAGGCTTCCTTGGCGCAGCGCAGACAAAATGTTCTTCCCATTGTCGGTAACCATGATTCCCATTTTAAGTTTTCTCGGAGTAAGCCATGTTTGGATTTCCTGATGAATACATTTAAGCAGTTCCTCCCCTGTGTGACTCCGTTCGCCAAGACAAACCATGTGAAGCACTGCGTGACACCTCCGTGCCCTGCACACATGGTAGACTGGAGGGGCACTGAGACTTGAGCCTACAGTGGAGGGTGAGGAGATGGCGGAGGATGAGGAGGCCGAGTCGCACGGTGTCACAGGCCCAATGGGCAGAGAGCGCGGAGGCCGAAGCGGCGTGACCTGTCCAAGTTGCTGCTGCTGCTGCAAAGGGACCACATTCACCCAGTGGGCCGTAAACGACATGTACTGCCCCTGACCGTAGTTACAGCTCCAGATGTCGGCGCTGCCATGTATTTTGCTACACACCGACAGGCTCAAGGACTGGCCCACCTTCTGTTCAACAAAAGTGTGCAGCGCTGGTACTGCCTTCTTGGCAAAGAAATGACGGCTTGGGACTCTCCACCTCGGCTCGGCACAAGCCATCAGTTCTCTGAAAGGTGCAGATTCCACCACCTGAAAAGGGAGCGACTGCAGCACCAGCAACTTGGACAGGAGCACATTCAGCTTCTGCGCCGTAGGATGAGTGGGCGCATACTGCTGTCTCTTGGACATGGCTTCGCTGATGGATTGCTGGCGGGATGCATGACTTGGAGGAGGAGGAGCAGGAGCGACAGAGGATGGGTATGACGCACAGCTGCCTTCGGCTGAGGTGCTGGAGCCTTGGCTGGCAGAAATTGGGAGCTCACTTGGTGAGGAAGCAGACTGGACCACCCCTTGGGAGCCTCGGTTCTCCCAGGTCGTTTTATGGTGACGCATCATATGTTGACGCAGGGCCGTGGTGCCAGCATTTGGACCCTGGCCACGCTTCACCTTTTGCCTACATATCTTGCATGTGGCCATGTTACCCTCCTGCGGATGCCTCAGGAAAAACTGCCACACTGCCGAGTAGCTACTTTTCCCACCCCCTGGCCTCACTGATTCACTGCTGCTGTTGCCAACTCCAGGAACCCCTGCTCCACTACCTCCTGATAAGGTAGACTGCCGCACAGCAGGTGCTCTACCCCGACCCCGGCCCCGGCCGGCTCCAGCCTTTGGAATTGTGCCCCCATGCTGACTGCTACCACCTTGCTGCCTCAGCTGCTGACTCCGGGGCAACCTGCGCCCCTCTTCTCCTGATGATGACGATGAAGCCCCTTCCTCACCCGGCTCCCAAGTGCGATCGGCTTCATCGTCATCATCATCATCACCGAGTTGTGGCTGAACGTCACTGATGTTCGTGGATTCGTCAACAGTGTCTGGCGCAGGAGCTGGAACGCTCGCAGCACCCACGACACTGTCCACATCACTATTTGTCTGCCTAGCTAAAGAAGCCACCTCCATTTCTTGGCTGGGCAGTAGCTGCTGACTGTCCTCCTGTATCTGATCGTCCTCCTCACTAAAGAGTGGAGCTGAACCCAAAGCATAGGATACGTCGCTGGGGGAGGGAACGGCGTAGGACAGAGGCAATGGGAGGACAGGGACTGCTCTCGGGGCATGCCAACTCAGGGTTGTGTCAGAGGAACCTACCGACCCTAGACTGGGGGTCTCAGATGTAAGTTGTGATGATGTTGTTGATGAGCGCGTCAGCCAATCTACCACGGCAGATGCGTTACTGGTGGAGACCCGACCGCTAGCAGATACTGGCAGATTAGGTCTCTCAGCGTGACTCCTGCTGCTACTGGCCCCCAGTCTGATGCGAGCTCTGCCTGCGGAATCTTGGCCTCTGCCACTCCTCTTTTCACTTCCAGGCACTTGTCTGCCCGACATAGTCTAACTGGCGTGGTAGTAGGTGATATTTAAAAAAACCCCGGGCAGCGGTGGGTCTATATGAAACAGAATATAATGCACACCAAAAGTGAGCAGTAACACTCAGCCTCCAACAGGCCTGCTTAGTGTAAATAAGAGAGCTGCTTAGTGTAAATAAAGAGGGGTATGCTATGTTACAGAATGGGATGCCTCAACAGAAGTGCACCTGGCAGGCAGCAGTAAGCCTATGCCCAGCAAAAGTGTCTTTATCAGGGCTAATTTCAATTATAATAAGTGCAAATGGTTATATGGTCTTAAACAGAGGCTGCTGTAGTCACAGAATGGGATGCCCCAAAAAAAGATCCAGTAGTGCTATGCCCAGCAAAAGTGTCTTTATCAGGCTAATTTCAAATATAATAAGAGCAAATGGTTATATGGTCTTAAACAGAGGCTGCTATAGTCACAGAATGGGATGCCCTTGCAGGGTCCAGAAGTACTATGTCGAGCAAAAGTGTCTTTATCAGGCTAATTTCAATTATAATAAGAGCAAATGGTTATATGGTCTTAAACAGAGGCTGCTATAGTCACAGAATGGGATGCCCTTGCAGGGTCCAGAAGTACTATGCCGAGCAAAAGTGTCTTTATCAGGCTAATTTCAAATATAATAAGAGCAAATGGTTATATGGTCTTTAACAGAGGCTGCTATAGTCACAGAATGGGATGCCCTTGCAGGGTCCAGTAGTGCTATGCCCAGCAAAAGTGTCTTTATCAGGCTAATTTCAATTATAATAAGAGCAAATGGTTATATGGTCTTAAACAGAGGCTGCTATAGTCACAGAATGGGATGCCCTTGCAGGGTCCAGTAGTGCTATGCCCAGCAAAAGTGTCTTTATCAGGCTAATTTCAAATATAATAAGAGCAAATGGTTATATGGTCTTAAACAGAGGCTGCTATAGTCACAGAATGGGATGCCCTTGCAGGGTCCAGAAGTACTATGCCGAGCAAAAGTGTCTTTATCAGGCTAATTTCAAATATAATAAGAGGAAATGGTTATATGGTCTTTAACAGAGGCTGCTATAGTCACAGAATGGGATGCCCTTGCAGGGTCCAGTAGTGCTATGCCCAGCAAAAGTGTCTTTATCAGGCTAATTTCAATTATAATAAGAGCAAATGGTTATATGGTCTTAAACAGAGGCTGCTATAGTCACAGAATGGGATGCCCTTGCAGGGTCCAGTAGTGCTATGCCCAGCAAAAGTGTCTTTATCAGGCTAATTTCAAATATAATAAGAGCAAATGGTTATATGGTCTTAAACAGAGGCTGCTATAGTCACAGAATGGGATGCCCTTGCAGGGTCCAGAAGTACTATGCCCAGCAAAAGTGTCTTTATCAGGCTAATTTCAAATATAATAAGAGCAAATGGTTATATGGTCTTTAACAGAGGCTGCTATAGTCACAGAATGGGATGCCCTTGCAGGGTCCAGAAGTACTATGCCGAGCAAAAGTGTCTTTATCAGGCTAATTTCAAATATAATAAGAGCAAATGGTTATATGGTCTTTAACAGAGGCTGCTATAGTCACAGAATGGGATGCCCTTGCAGGGTCCAGTAGTGCTATGCCCAGCAAAAGTGTCTTTATCAGGCTAATTTCAATTATAATAAGAGCAAATGGTTATATGGTCTTAAACAGAGGCTGCTATAGTCACAGAATGGGATGCCCTTGCAGGGTCCAGTAGTGCTATGCCCAGCAAAAGTGTCTTTATCAGGCTAATTTCAAATATAATAAGAGCAAATGGTTATATGGTCTTTAACAGAGGCTGCTATAGTCAAAGAATGGGATGCCCTTGCAGGGTCCAGTAGTGCTATGCCCAGCAAAAGTGTCTTTATCAGGCTAATTTCAAATATAATAAGAGCAAATGGTTTTATGGTCTTTAACAGAGGCTGCTATAGTCACAGAATGGGATGCCCTTGCAGGGTCCAGTAGTGCTATGCCCAGCAAAAGTGTCTTTATCAGGCCTAATTTCTATGAGAATAAGTGCAAATGGTTATTATGGTATTAAATAGAGGCTGGTGTAGTCACAGAATGGGATGCCACAAAAACCAGAGAGCATGCACAGCAAAAGTGTCTTTATCAGGCCTGATTTCTATGAGAATAAGTGCAAATGGTTATTATGCTATTAAATAGAGGCTGGTGTAGTCACAGAATGGGATGCCACAAAAACCAGAGAGCATGCACAGCAAAAGTGTCTTTATCAGGCCTAATTTCTATGAGAATAAGTGCAAATGGTTATTATGCTATTAAATAGAGGCTGGTGTTGTCACAGAATGGGATGCCACAAAAACCAGAGAGCATGCACAGCAAAAGTGTCTTTATCAGGCCTAATTTCTATGAGAATAAGTGCAAATGGTTATTATGCTATTAAATAGAGGCTGGTGTTGTCACAGAATGGGATGCCACAAAAACCAGAGAGCATGCACAGCAAAAGTGTCTTTATCAGGCCTAATTTCTATGAGAATAAGTGCAAATGGTTATTATGCTATTAAATAGAGGCTGGTGTTGTCACAGAATGGGATGCCACAAAAACCAGAGAGCATGCACAGCAAAAGTGTCTTTATCAGGCCTAATTTCTATGAGAATAAGTGCAAATGGTTATTATGCTATTAAATAGAGGCTGGTGTTGTCACAGAATGGGATGCCACAAAAACCAGAGAGCATGCACAGCAAAAGTGTCTTTATCAGGCCTAATTTCTATGAGAATAAGTGCAAATGGTTATTATGCTATTAAATAGAGGCTGGTGTTGTCACAGAATGGGATGCCACAAAAACCAGAGAGCATGCACAGCAAAAGTGTCTTTATCAGGCCTGATTTCTATGAGAATAAGTGCAAATGGTTATTATGCTATTAAATAGAGGCTGGTGTAGTCACAGAATGGGATGCCACAAAAACCAGAGAGCATGCACAGCAAAAGTGTCTTTATCAAGCCTAATTTCTATGAGAATAAGTGCAAATGGTTATTATGCTATTAAATAGAGGCTGGTGTAGTCACAGAATGGGATGCCACAAAAACCAGAGAGCATGCACAGCAAAAGTGTCTTTATCAGGCCTAATTTCTATGAGAATAAGTGCAAATGGTTATTATGCTATTAAATAGAGGCTGGTGTTGTCACAGAATGGGATGCCACAAAAACCAGAGAGCATGCACAGCAAAAGTGTCTTTATCAGGCCTAATTTCTATGAGAATAAGTGCAAATGGTTATTATGCTATTAAATAGAGGCTGGTGTAGTCACAGAATGGGATGCCACAAAAACCAGAGAGCATGCACAGCAAAAGTGTCTTTATCAGGCCTAATTTCTATGAGAATAAGTGCAAATGGTTATTATGCTATTAAATAGAGGCTGGTGTTGTCACAGAATGGGATGCCACAAAAACCAGAGAGCATGCACAGCAAAAGTGTCTTTATCAGGCCTAATTTCTATGAGAATAAGTGCAAATGGTTATTATGCTATTAAATAGAGGCTGGTGTTGTCACAGAATGGGATGCCACAAAAACCAGAGAGCATGCACAGCAAAAGTGTCTTTATCAGGCCTAATTTTTATGAGAATAAGTGCAAATGGTTATTATGCTATTAAATAGAGGCTGGTGTTGTCACAGAATGGGATGCCACAAAAACCAGAGAGCATGCACAGCAAAAGTGTCTTTATCAGGCCTAATTTCTATGAGAATAAGTGCAAATGGTTATTAATGCTATTAAATAGAGGCTGGTGTAGTCACAGAATGGGATGCCACAAAAACCAGAGAGCATGCACAGCAAAAGTGTCTTTATCAGGCCTAATTTCTATGAGAATAAGTGCAAATGGTTATTAATGCTATTAAATAGAGGCTGGTGTAGTCACAGAATGGGATGCCACAAAAACCAGAGAGCATGCACAGCAAAAGTGTCTTTATCAGGCCTAATTTCTATGAGAATAAGTGCAAATGGTTATTATGCTATTAAATAGAGGCTGGTGTTGTCACAGAATGGGATGCCACAAAAACCAGAGAGCATGCACAGCAAAAGTGTCTTTATCAGGCCTAATTTCTATGAGAATAAGTGCAAATGGTTATTATGCTATTAAATAGAGGCTGGTGTTGTCACAGAATGGGATGCCACAAAAACCAGAGAGCATGCACAGCAAAAGTGTCTTTATCAGGCCTAATTTCTATGAGAATAAGTGCAAATGGTTATTATGCTATTAAATAGAGGCTGGTGTTGTCACAGAATGGGATGCCACAAAAACCAGAGAGCATGCACAGCAAAAGTGTCTTTATCAGGCCTAATTTCTATGAGAATAAGTGCAAATGGTTATTAATGCTATTAAATAGAGGCTGGTGTAGTCACAGAATGGGATGCCACAAAAACCAGAGAGCATGCACAGCAAAAGTGTCTTTATCAGGCCTAATTTCTATGAGAATAAGTGCAAATGGTTATTATGCTATTAAATAGAGGCTGGTGTTGTCACAGAATGGGATGCCACAAAAACCAGAGAGCATGCACAGCAAAAGTGTCTTTATCAGGCCTAATTTCTATGAGAATAAGTGCAAATGGTTATTATGCTATTAAATAGAGGCTGGTGTTGTCACAGAATGGGATGCCACAAAAACCAGAGAGCATGCACAGCAAAAGTGTCTTTATCAGGCCTAATTTCTATGAGAATAAGTGCAAATGGTTATTATGCTATTAAATAGAGGCTGGTGTTGTCACAGAATGGGATGCCACAAAAACCAGAGAGCATGCACAGCAAAAGTGTCTTTATCAGGCCTAATTTCTATGAGAATAAGTGCAAATGGTTATTAATGCTATTAAATAGAGGCTGGTGTAGTCACAGAATGGGATGCCACAAAAACCAGAGAGCATGCCCAGCAAAAGTGTCTTTATCAGGCCTAATTTCTATGAGAATAAGTGCAAATGGTTATTATGCTATTAAATAGAGGCTGGTGTTGTCACAGAATGGGATGCCACAAAAACCAGAGAGCATGCACAGCAAAAGTGTCTTTATCAGGCCTAATTTCTATGAGAATAAGTGCAAATGGTTATTAATGCTATGAAATAGAGGCTGGTGTAGTCACAGAATGGGATGCCACAAAAACCAGAGAGCATGCCCAGCAAAAGTGTCTTTATCAGGCCTAATTTCTATGAGAATAAGTGCAAATGGTTATTATGCTATTAAATAGAGGCTGGTGTAGTCACAGAATGGGATGCCACAAAAACCAGAGAGCATGCACAGCAAAAGTGTCTTTATCAGGCCTGATTTCTATGAGAATAAGTGCAAATGGTTATTATGCTATTAAATAGAGGCTGGTGTAGTCACAGAATGGGATGCCACAAAAACCAGAGAGCATGCACAGCAAAAGTGTCTTTATCAGGCCTAATTTCTATGAGAATAAGTGCAAATGGTTATTATGCTATTAAATAGAGGCTGGTGTTGTCACAGAATGGGATGCCACAAAAACCAGAGAGCATGCACAGCAAAAGTGTCTTTATCAGGCCTAATTTCTATGAGAATAAGTGCAAATGGTTATTATGCTATTAAATAGAGGCTGGTGTTGTCACAGAATGGGATGCCACAAAAACCAGAGAGCATGCACAGCAAAAGTGTCTTTATCAGGCCTAATTTCTATGAGAATAAGTGCAAATGGTTATTATGCTATTAAATAGAGGCTGGTGTTGTCACAGAATGGGATGCCACAAAAACCAGAGAGCATGCACAGCAAAAGTGTCTTTATCAGGCCTAATTTCTATGAGAATAAGTGCAAATGGTTATTATGCTATTAAATAGAGGCTGGTGTTGTCACAGAATGGGATGCCACAAAAACCAGAGAGCATGCACAGCAAAAGTGTCTTTATCAGGCCTGATTTCTATGAGAATAAGTGCAAATGGTTATTATGCTATTAAATAGAGGCTGGTGTAGTCACAGAATGGGATGCCACAAAAACCAGAGAGCATGCACAGCAAAAGTGTCTTTATCAAGCCTAATTTCTATGAGAATAAGTGCAAATGGTTATTATGCTATTAAATAGAGGCTGGTGTAGTCACAGAATGGGATGCCACAAAAACCAGAGAGCATGCACAGCAAAAGTGTCTTTATCAGGCCTAATTTCTATGAGAATAAGTGCAAATGGTTATTATGCTATTAAATAGAGGCTGGTGTTGTCACAGAATGGGATGCCACAAAAACCAGAGAGCATGCACAGCAAAAGTGTCTTTATCAGGCCTAATTTCTATGAGAATAAGTGCAAATGGTTATTATGCTATTAAATAGAGGCTGGTGTAGTCACAGAATGGGATGCCACAAAAACCAGAGAGCATGCACAGCAAAAGTGTCTTTATCAGGCCTAATTTCTATGAGAATAAGTGCAAATGGTTATTATGGTATTAAATAGAGGCTGGTGTAGTCACAGAATGGGATGCCACAAAAACCAGAGAGCATGCACAGCAAAAGTGTCTTTATCAGGCCTAATTTCTATGAGAATAAGTGCAAATGGTTATTATGCTATTAAATAGAGGCTGGTGTTGTCACAGAATGGGATGCCACAAAAACCAGAGAGCATGCACAGCAAAAGTGTCTTTATCAGGCCTAATTTCTATGAGAATAAGTGCAAATGGTTATTATGCTATTAAATAGAGGCTGGTGTTGTCACAGAATGGGATGCCACAAAAACCAGAGAGCATGCACAGCAAAAGTGTCTTTATCAGGCCTAATTTTTATGAGAATAAGTGCAAATGGTTATTATGCTATTAAATAGAGGCTGGTGTTGTCACAGAATGGGATGCCACAAAAACCAGAGAGCATGCACAGCAAAAGTGTCTTTATCAGGCCTAATTTCTATGAGAATAAGTGCAAATGGTTATTAATGCTATTAAATAGAGGCTGGTGTAGTCACAGAATGGGATGCCACAAAAACCAGAGAGCATGCACAGCAAAAGTGTCTTTATCAGGCCTAATTTCTATGAGAATAAGTGCAAATGGTTATTAATGCTATTAAATAGAGGCTGGTGTAGTCACAGAATGGGATGCCACAAAAACCAGAGAGCATGCACAGCAAAAGTGTCTTTATCAGGCCTAATTTCTATGAGAATAAGTGCAAATGGTTATTATGCTATTAAATAGAGGCTGGTGTTGTCACAGAATGGGATGCCACAAAAACCAGAGAGCATGCACAGCAAAAGTGTCTTTATCAGGCCTAATTTCTATGAGAATAAGTGCAAATGGTTATTATGCTATTAAATAGAGGCTGGTGTTGTCACAGAATGGGATGCCACAAAAACCAGAGAGCATGCACAGCAAAAGTGTCTTTATCAGGCCTAATTTCTATGAGAATAAGTGCAAATGGTTATTATGCTATTAAATAGAGGCTGGTGTTGTCACAGAATGGGATGCCACAAAAACCAGAGAGCATGCACAGCAAAAGTGTCTTTATCAGGCCTAATTTCTATGAGAATAAGTGCAAATGGTTATTATGCTATTAAATAGAGGCTGGTGTTGTCACAGAATGGGATGCCACAAAAACCAGAGAGCATGCACAGCAAAAGTGTCTTTATCAGGCCTAATTTCTATGAGAATAAGTGCAAATGGTTATTATGCTATTAAATAGAGGCTGGTGTTGTCACAGAATGGGATGCCACAAAAACCAGAGAGCATGCACAGCAAAAGTGTCTTTATCAGGCCTAATTTCTATGAGAATAAGTGCAAATGGTTATTAATGCTATTAAATAGAGGCTGGTGTAGTCACAGAATGGGATGCCACAAAAACCAGAGAGCATGCCCAGCAAAAGTGTCTTTATCAGGCCTAATTTCTATGAGAATAAGTGCAAATGGTTATTATGCTATTAAATAGAGGCTGGTGTTGTCACAGAATGGGATGCCACAAAAACCAGAGAGCATGCACAGCAAAAGTGTCTTTATCAGGCCTAATTTCTATGAGAATAAGTGCAAATGGTTATTAATGCTATTAAATAGAGGCTGGTGTAGTCACAGAATGGGATGCCACAAAAACCAGAGAGCATGCACAGCAAAAGTGTCTTTATCAGGCCTGATTTCTATGAGAATAAGTGCAAATGGTTATTATGCTATTAAATAGAGGCTGGTGTAGTCACAGAATGGGATGCCTCACAGCAGACTTAAGATCAGTTCAGTATATATGCACAGTTAGTTAGTATAAGCAGCCTGAAAACGCTAGCAAAGCCTGTCAGGCTGGATGAAAAAAAAAAAAAAAACTGACAGCCTCCGATTTTCCCTTCCTTTCCCTGTTTTTCGCTTACTTTCTGTCTGTCTCCTGTCTGTCTCCTGCCTGTCTCCAGCCTGTCCCTGTCTGTCCCTGCCTGTCTAACTGTCTGTCTCTCCCTCAGCTACACAGCGTTCTGTCTCTCACGAATGCAATAGAGAAATGAGGCTGGAAAGCAAGATGGCCGGCCTTAAATACCGCTGTGACGTCACCGGGCTTGCTGGCTGCTGATAGGCTGCATGTGACTGTCCCAGCTTGCACTGGCGCGGGGTTGATGTCTGGACATGTCCCGTCCGCCATCTTAGAATGCCTGTAATGTAAATGAATGGATGTTAAAGGAAAACTTCGAGCGATCGAATCGCGGGGAAATTCGGATTCGATCCGAATCGAATTTTTCCTGAAATTCGGATCGAATCCGGGTTCGTCCGGATCGATTCGCACATCCCTAAAGGGGACAAATGCGATTGTACGTAAGATATATGTCCCATTATATAAGGGTCAATTCATGGTCGGTGCGCAGGTGAGTTTGTGCGGGATATTTGGAGTGTCAGGCTTCCCTCTGATTCATGGTCGTCACAATGGGTAGTTCGTTTGTTTTCACACTAGCGCTCGCCATTTTGCACTTGAAATTTTCCACTCGCGCCCTTTTTTGCCGTATGAGTTGTGCACGCTCTTTGGAGCCTCGAGTTGCGTCCGGGCTTCCGTCTGATTCGTGGTCATCACAATAGGACATGTGTTTGTTTTTGCACCAATTTGCACACTAGCGCTCGCAATTTTGCCTCCTTTTTGCCGTATCAAACTGTCTCCGGCGCCTGATTCATGGGTTTGTTAGAGAGCAGAAAAGCATGCGCAAATGTGGCAATTTGAGTGAATTTCCTCCAGCAAATAGGTGGAGGAAACTGCCAATGAGTAACAGGTTTATTTCATTCCAAAAACACATGCTGGCAGCGTCTGGCATGTTTTTGAATAGTGAAAGTGTCAGGTGGATTCCAATGAGTAACAGGCTGATTTCATTCCAAAAACACACGTCTGCGGCGTCCGGCATGTTTCTGAACAATGAAAGTGTCAGCCGCAAGTTCTTTTTAGGGATTGAAGCATTTTTTAAATTTTTTGTTGAAAGAAAATGAGAAAAAGTTGTTAAAAAACACAAAAATTAAGGTCAAACAAACATGTGGATATTGGGCCCCAAAGTTTAGCAAAAACAAAAACAATTAAAAAAATGATAGTGGACCAAAACCCAGCTCAATCTAAAAGATTCCCGAGCCGATCGATCCCCCCCTGGGCATCCAAAATTGGGATGCCCAGCTGTATGAAACCCCCCAGGTCGCCCCATTCACTAACTCATTTCCTGGTCCCATGCTATCCCTCTAGCCGGGCACGTGCCCGCACCAGGCATTTGTTTGAGCGAAGTGGAGGATGCGGCCGTCAGGGCACTCATAGCCACTGCTCTTAGATGCGCGGTGGGACCAGGAAGAGGTGAATTGGTCTTGGCGTCCTGGGGGGTTTCACACAGTGGGGCAAAGGACTAAACCCCAGGATAGTCAGGATAGATAGGTTTTGGTCCACTTTAAGCATTAATATGCCAAACAAACAGGGGAAAGAGAGTTAAAGAGAATATCTGCAACAAAACATTGAGCCAAAAAACTGTTACGGGTTAACTGGAATTAGAATATCCCCCAAACAACACCCCCCAAAAAATGGAGAACACAGGTTCTCGAGAGAATACACTGCAAAATGGCAAACAGAGCTTTGCAGAAAACACAGAAGCTGGAGCGATCAAATCGCTATGGAGAAACAGTAAAGGAAAGGGGAGAACATGGCAGACCATCGGGACCAGTGGCTTAGCCAGCCAAATGCGCATGGGGCGGAGCAGAATTTCCTTACGGAGGACGCAAATTGGTGCAAGAAGAGGCAATTTGTGATTCTCCTGTGCGCTTGCCATTCAGTGCGATTCGCACGTGTGTCCGGTGTGCGCACCTAGCCATGAATCATGTGCCTAGGCATATGCAGAATCATTTGCGCTCTGCCTGAGTTTTTTTGCGCACCAACCATCAATCAACCCTATAATGTACAGTGCGGATGTAGAAACGTTCAAAAAATATTGCAGGCGGTGGTTCATACAAAAGAACGACGAGTCAACAGGATGCGTGCAATAGTGGTGGTAGAAAGAAACAAGGATCACATATCAAAGAGGGAAACATTTTTATGAATATGGCGTCGAAGTTCTATACTCTGGTGAGGCATCGCTATGAGAATTCAAGGATATCTAAGGAAGGAGGAGAAAGGACCAAGCATGAGGTGTAGTCGGCATGTTAAGGAAAATCGAGCGCGATGGCAGATAAGCAAGGAAAGTGAACAAGCAAGAGAACAATGACTTAGTAGACCATGGGGTCGAGTCAGATAGTCATATTTTTAGGAGAGAAAACTGCCATTGACTTTTATTGTCTACCTTGAGCTGATTTAGAGTCCAGTAAAAACTCTCACTTCTTTTTAAGAGAGAAAACTGTCAATGACTTTCAGTCGATTTATACCCGGTAAACAATAAAAATCAACAGAAGTTTTCTCTCCTTAAAAAAGGAGTGAGAATTCTCACCTGGCTCTGAAAATCAACAGCAGTGTTCTCACCAGGCTCTGAATGGGACCCCTTGAGTAGGAGGTGCAACATGGAGGTTCAATAGAGATGGATGTTGATAGATGATTATTTTAATGCTAATGGCAAGAAAATCATAGATGGTGCTTGGTAGAAGATGGAACTTGGTAGAAGATGGAGCTTGGTAGAAGATGGAGCTTGGTAGAAGATGGAGCATGGTAGAAAATGGAGCTGGGCAGAAGATGGGGCTTGGTAGAAGATGGAGCTTGGTAGAAGATGGGGCTTGGTAGAAGATGGAGCTTGGTAGAAGATGGAGCTTGGTAGAAAATAGAGCTTGGTGGAAGATGGAGCTTGGTAGAAGATGGAGCTTGGTAGAAGATGGAGCTTGGTAGAAGATGGAGCTTGGTAGAAGATGGAGCTTTGCAGAAGATGGGGCTTGGTAGAAGATGGAGCTTGGTAGAAGATGAAGCTTGGTTGAAGATGGAGCTTGGTAGAAGATGGAGCATGGTAGAAGATGAAGCATGGTAGAGGATGGAGCTTGGTAGAAGGTGGAGCTTGGTAGAAGATGGAGCATGGTAGAAGATGGAGCTTGGTAGAAGATGGGGCTTGGTAGAAGATGGGGCATGGTAGAAGATGGGGCTTGGTAGAAGATGGAACATGGCAGAAGATGGAGCTTGGTAGAATATGGAGCTTGGTAGAAGATGGAGCTTGGATAAAGATGGGGCTTTGTAGAAGATGTAACTTGGTAGATGATGGAGCTTGGTAGACGATTGAGCATGGTAGAAGATGGAGCTTGGTAGAAGATGGGGCTTGGTGGTAGATGGGGCTTTGTAGAAGATGGCGCATGGTAGAAGATGGAGCTTGGTAGAAGATGGGGCTTGGTAGAAGATGGGGCTTGGTAGAAGATGGGGCTTGGTGGAATATGGGGCTTGGTAGAAGATGGAGCTTGGTGGAAAATGGAATTTGGTAGAAAATGGGGCTTGGTGGAAGATGGGGCTTGGTAGAAGATGGAACACGGTAGAAGATGGGGCTTAGTAGAAGATGGAGCTTGGTGGAATACAAGACAAGAATGTACTTGGAAACTTGCGGCTGTATAGAAGTCTGGATGGAAAACACTGTTCAAGAACATAATACAGGCCATGTACATACATTGGGAACCATATGGTTTCATTAGGAGGGTCAGCACAGATGTTGTGATCGGGGCCTGTTTGAACTGTTTAGATCCAATTTCCGGGCGCAGAAGTCACAACGTCCACGTGATATAAAGAATCTACGAGCATAAGAAAATACATAATGCCCAGCACACTTTTCATAGGGTTCTTTCATAAGATCACATGGCAAAACACAAAAGATCAAATAGAAACTTTTTGACTTGACTTTTTAGGTTGGGAGGAGAGTTCTGGCGGTTGGGTATAAAGCAGCTTATTTAGGAGAGAAAACTGCCATTGACTTTTATTGTCTACCTTGAGCTGATTTAGAGTCCGGTAAAAACTCTCACTTCTTTTTAAGAGAGAAAACTGTCAATGACTTTCAGTCGATTTATACCCGGTAAACAATAAAAATCAACAGAAGTTTTCTCTCCTTAAAAAAGGAGTGAGAATTCTCACCTGGCTCTGAAAATCAACAGCAGTTTTCTCTCCTAAAAAGGAGTGTTCTCACCAGGCTCTGAATGGGACCCCTTGAGTAGGAGGTGCAACATGGAGGTTCAATAGAGATGGATGTTGATAGATGATTATTTTAATGCTAATGGCAAGAAAATCATAGATGGTGCTTGGTAGAAGATGGAACTTGGTAGAAGATGGAGCTTGGTAGAAGATGGAGCTTGGTAGAAGATGGAGCATGGTAGAAAATGGAGCTGGGCAGAAGATGGGGCTTGGTAGAAGATGGAGCTTGGTAGAAGATGGGGCTTGGTAGAAGATGGAGCTTGGTAGAAGATGGAGCTTGGTAGAAAATAGAGCTTGGTGGAAGATGGAGCTTGGTAGAAGATGGAGCTTGGTAGAAGATGGAGCTTGGTAGAAGATGGAGCTTGGTAGAAGATGGAGCTTTGCAGAAGATGGGGCTTGGTAGAAGATGGAGCTTGGTAGAAGATGAAGCTTGGTTGAAGATGGAGCTTGGTAGAAGATGGAGCATGGTAGAAGATGAAGCATGGTAGAGGATGGAGCTTGGTAGAAGGTGGAGCTTGGTAGAAGATGGAGCATGGTAGAAGATGGAGCTTGGTAGAAGATGGGGCTTGGTAGAAGATGGGGCATGGTAGAAGATGGGGCTTGGTAGAAGATGGAACATGGCAGAAGATGGAGCTTGGTAGAATATGGAGCTTGGTAGAAGATGGAGCTTGGATAAAGATGGGGCTTTGTAGAAGATGTAACTTGGTAGATGATGGAGCTTGGTAGACGATTGAGCATGGTAGAAGATGGAGCTTGGTAGAAGATGGGGCTTGGTGGTAGATGGGGCTTTGTAGAAGATGGCGCATGGTAGAAGATGGAGCTTGGTAGAAGATGGGGCTTGGTAGAAGATGGGGCTTGGTAGAAGATGGGGCTTGGTGGAATATGGGGCTTGGTAGAAGATGGAGCTTGGTGGAAAATGGAATTTGGTAGAAAATGGGGCTTGGTGGAAGATGGGGCTTGGTAGAAGATGGAACACGGTAGAAGATGGGGCTTAGTAGAAGATGGAGCTTGGTGGAATACAAGACAAGAATGTACTTGGAAACTTGCGGCTGTATAGAAGTCTGGATGGAAAACACTGTTCAAGAACATAATACAGGCCATGTACATACATTGGGAACCATATGGTTTCATTAGGAGGGTCAGCACAGATGTTGTGATCGGGGCCTGTTTGAACTGTTTAGATCCAATTTCCGGGCGCAGAAGTCACAACGTCCACGTGATATAAAGAATCTACGAGCATAAGAAAATACATAATGCCCAGCACACTTTTCATAGGGTTCTTTCATAAGATCACATGGCAAAACACAAAAGATCAAATAGAAACTTTTTGACTTGACTTTTTAGGTTGGGAGGAGAGTTCTGGCGGTTGGGTATAAAGCAGCTTATTTAGGAGAGAAAACTGCCATTGACTTTTATTGTCTACCTTGAGCTGATTTAGAGTCCGGTAAAAACTCTCACTTCTTTTTAAGAGAGAAAACTGTCAATGACTTTCAGTCGATTTATACCCGGTAAACAATAAAAATCAACAGAAGTTTTCTCTCCTTAAAAAAGGAGTGAGAATTCTCACCTGGCTCTGAAAATCAACAGCAGTTTTCTCTCCTAAAAAGGAGTGTTCTCACCAGGCTCTGAATGGGACCCCTTGAGTAGGAGGTGCAACATGGAGGTTCAATAGAGATGGATGTTGATAGATGATTATTTTAATGCTAATGGCAAGAAAATCATAGATGGTGCTTGGTAGAAGATGGAACTTGGTAGAAGATGGAGCTTGGTAGAAGATGGAGCATGGTAGAAAATGGAGCTGGGCAGAAGATGGGGCTTGGTAGAAGATGGAGCTTGGTAGAAGATGGGGCTTGGTAGAAGATGGAGCTTGACCAAGACCAAGCTCCATCTTCAACCAAGCTTCATCTTCTACCAAGCTCCATCTTCTACCAAGCCCCATCTTCTGCAAAGCTCCATCTTCTACCAAGCTCCATCTTCTACCAAGCTTGGTGGTAGATGGGGCTTTGTAGAAGATGGCGCATGGTAGAAGATGGAGCTTGGTAGAAGATGGGGCTTGGTAGAAGATGGGGCTTGGTGGAATATGGGGCTTGGTAGAAGATGGAGCTTGGTGGAAAATGGAATTTGGTAGAAAATGGGGCTTGGTGGAAGATGGGGCTTGGTAGAAGATGGAACACGGTAGAAGATGGGGCTTAGTAGAAGATGGAGCTTGGTGGAATACAAGACAAGAATGTACTTGGAAACTTGCGGCTGTATAGAAGTCTGGATGGAAAACACTGTTCAAGAACATAATACAGGCCATGTACATACATTGGGAACCATATGGTTTCATTAGGAGGGTCAGCACAGATGTTGTGATCGGGGCCTGTTTGAACTGTTTAGATCCAATTTCCGGGCGCAGAAGTCACAACGTCCACGTGATATAAAGAATCTACGAGCATAAGAAAATACATAATGCCCAGCACACTTTTCATAGGGTTCTTTCATAAGATCACATGGCAAAACACAAAAGATCAAATAGAAACTTTTTGACTTGACTTTTTAGGTTGGGAGGAGAGTTCTGGCGGTTGGGTATAAAGCAGCTTTTTGAGAGTCGCATTGTTGGGCCAGTAATGCAGGAGCAAGTCCTTACTGAAGCACAGGAGATGGTATAGGAGTCAGTCAAGAGCACAAGGGGGGTAAAAGGCTGATGGCTAATTGAGTAAAGGAGGTGGTTAAATCCCAGGCCCTCGAGGTTCAAGGTGAGACAAGAGTTCCAGTTGGCCAGCCCATGCTTGTCTCTTGGGGTATTTATTCCCTGACAGTGTAGATAGGGCCGTGGGGCAGTTCATAGAGGGGGAGTCTCTCAGTCTGAGTAAATAATGAAGCCAGAGAAGGTGCTGTACTTGTTGTTATTACCCCCATGAGCTTTACCCCCATCCAGCTTAATGTAGACCTCATCTCCTGCATCCAGGTGGAGGATCACGCTGTTACTGGCATAGTCGTAATTCTGATCTGCATCCTGGGCAATGGCGCTGGCACGAACCTGTAAAGATGAACAGATACATTGAACATATAATAGAAGATGATATAGGGTAAACGCTGGGAATTCTAAAGCAGAGGTAAACTGTAGGGGTTTCATCACATGCGGAGATCCCCACAGGCAGGGCTCTCGTGGGATGAGGAATGGCCAGATCTGTGGTCCCGTAGACTTGGGTTAACTAAAGAGGAACTTCTTTAATACTCCAGGGCCAAATTGGGATGCCCAACTGTGTGACCCCCCCCAGATCGGCCCTTCCACTCACCTGCTCCTGGAGCCCTCGCCGCTTATTGGCCCGCGGGGTGCATCCCTACCCGCACCAGGCCTTTCTGAATGGGCGGTGCGGGCACACCCACAGCTAGCGTCGGCTCCTCTGGGCTGATAGCTCAGCCGGAGCCGAGCGAAACTGACAGCGCTGGTTGCCTGAGCAGGTTCAGCCAATCAGCACACTCAGTTCTGGCAGCACCTACGTCGTAGGAACACCAGGAAGACAAGTTTCCTGGGATAACCATGGGGATACAGCTGGGGATAGCCAGGGCTTGAAGGTCCCCCACCTGAGCTTCAACGCCTTTAAAAACAAGGTTAACTGCATTATGGCCATGGAAAAAATGTCCACCATTCACAATGGGACTTTGGAGCTGTTCAGGGAGGTGTGGAATTCTTGGGTCCAGAAATGTAAACCTAATGAGCATTTGATCCTTCCTCGACCCCTTACTTTACTTCCCCCTTTACCTCCTTCCCCCTCTCATAGGGGATGTTATTTTTCTTTGATTTATTTGAATTGAACTTCTTTAGTAACTCTTGAATCTTATTGGATTTTCTTGTAAGCAGTGAATAAGCAGTGAATAAGCTTCTGATTGTGACTTAAAGGAGCACTATCGCGAAATTGTGTAATTTTAAAAATCCATATAAACATGTCGACTAATGAGAGGAGGGGCCACTTATTAACCTGAACTAAATAAAACTCCCACCAAAACCTGTGGTAGGAATAAAATCCAGGGGTTACAGGATTAGTCTATGAGGGGTGACAGAGCCTGTCACCCCTGATGTCCTCTTCGATCAAAATAAAAAAGACAAGCCTGGTTGGATATTTCTTGATGCCGGGTGTATAAGCGACCCCTCCTCCCACCATCCAGCATATTCATATGGATTTTAATCATTGGGCCATTTTTTGCGATAGTGTGTCTTTAAGTTGTCTGTAATCTTTAAATTCTGTGTATAAACAGTATTATGCTTATAGAATAATGTTCCCAATATATACAATAAATAGATTGATAAAGAATAGTATTATGCTTATAGAATAATGTTCCCAATATACACAATAAATAGATTGATAAAAAACAGTATTATGCTTATAGAATAATGTTCCCAATATACACAATAAATAGATTGATAAAGAACAGCATTATGCTTCTAGAATAATGTTCCCAATATACACAATAAATAGATTGCTAAAGAACAGTATTATGCTTCTAGAATAATGTTCAGAATATACACAATAAATAGATTGATAAAGAACAGTATTATGCTTCTAGAATAATGTTCAGAATATACACAATAAATAGATTGATAAAGAACAGTATTATGCTTCTAGAATAATGTTCCCAATATACACAATAAATAGATTGATAAAGAACAGTATTATGCTTCTAGAATAATGTTCCCAATATACACAATAAATAGATTGATAAAGAACAGTATTATGCTTATAGAATAATGTTCAGAATATACACAATAAATAGATTGATAAAGAACAGTATTATGCTTATAGAATAATGTTCAGAATATACACAATAAATAGATTGATAAAGAACAGTATTATGCTTATAGAATAATGTTAGGAATATACACAATAAATAGATTGATAAAGATACAAAAGTCTTAAAGGAGCCACAGCACTCAAACCGGTTAGCTTGCTGACCAACCTACAATCTGTCTCTAAACCTAGTTAAAAACAGAGGCTCGGTCACACACATCTGCAGAAGTAGTTGAAGCTGCACCACCAGCGCCAAGGTTCCTCTGTGAGGTGCAGTCCTACTAACTCTAATCTCTGAGAGCCCCATTTGGGACATACAATGCAATAGATAAATTGGGAGCAGGCTTACTCGAGGTTGCCCTAAACCTCAAGTGCAAGCCATGGGGTGGAAGAGTCAAAGACCTTGCAATACCAAGTTTAGAGACAGATTGTAGGTTGGTCAGCAAGCTAACCGGTTTGAATGCTGTGGCTCCTTTAAGACTTTTGTATCCTTATTGCCCTGCTAACGTGCACCTCCCAGGTTAGTTATAAAATGGTCTGAGCGGCTGCCACCCCTCCTTTGTTTCTTTTAGGTTGATAAAGAACCGTTTTGGAAAAAACATTCACAAGCAAATATCTTCAGGAAATGCACTGTTTATTCGGTCAGCTGGGGGCCCGATATGCCTCTGCCCAATTCAAGGGCTCTCCGGCGTTGTTTAAATACAGTTTTAGACTAAGAAGCTTAAATTACCATTCTGATTGGATGCCTGGACACATGTCAGAAGTCCATTGGATATTTCAGACATATACAGATACACATATATGGACGGTGTAGTTCAGACATGAAGAACATCTGTTTCTCATCAAACAGACATAACATTCTTGATAATGGTTTAAACCTATGAGGAGGGAGGGGTAAAAATCCCCCTAAACACTGACAATGTGTGAGATGGCATACAGGCGGCTAGAACTAAATAAGTAATACTAATTATAATATTTCATTTTCTACATCAGAACCATGGGGATACATAAAGTGGAGGATCCAAAATGAGGATGCCCTGTCTGAGAGGGACAATGCCCCGGAGAGTGAAATTCCCGGGTAATGTTCCTCTTAAAACACAGTAACTGAGACAATCAACCCTAACAATAGCCCTTCTTTCTGGCAATACAACTAAAGATGATGTGCTAACTAGAAATAAAGCAACCAAACAAGTGTGGGGTTCGGCGGGTGCTTTTATCTTGTAATATCTATTTGAGCAATGATGAAAAGGACTCTCGATGGCCACATTTGTTTTCCCCTTCAGAAAGCCGATATTTGGCGCCTTATTACCTGCCGAAGAAGCGAGACGGACCCTTGATTCTCTGGCCTCTGAATCCCCGCGTTCCCTATGGGAAATCAATTCGGAGGCGCAGTGCAATTTGCTCTCGAAGGGTTAATTAATAATACACAGACACACACACAACCAGCAGAAGAGCGGATGCCATTGTGACAGGACGAGCGCGGCACGTGAGACGAAACGAGCGCCATCGCACCCAGACGCGGCGACAGCACAGGTGTGTTAATAAGGAGGATAAACAGCACACTGTGCTGGTAATTAACGTCTCCAGTCACTGGCTCAGCTGCCAGGAACTAAGGGGGGAGATTGAAGAGCGCAAGCACGCGGACCAGACTGGGGAAGATGACAACTAGGTGACTCATTAAAAGTGCTGCCCCCCTCCCCCCACACTAATAGAGATATCTCTCTCTTCCGACTAACGATCCCTCACTATTCCCCAGTGGTGATAGGCTAACCCCCCACACTTTATTAAAGCGGACCAAAACCCACCAAACTTGTGAAATACATTTGGCCAAAGCTCCTGCTGATATTCTTTTCTTAGGGTGTAGAACTAAAATTGAATCGTCCTGGAAACACTGTTTTTTTTTGGCTGTCCCTCTTTGTAAGATGGCAGGCGATCAGTCATTGCATAGGTGCGGCCATGACATCATTGCCACACACAACAATGGCAATGAATGGAGGAGACGGAGCTTTGCAACTAAAACAGGCGCCATTATCTGGGATTAGAGCGAATCAGGAGCAGTGGAAATGAGCAAAAGGTGCTCCTCATGGGGGGAGCAAGTTAAAAATGTGGGTTTTGGTCCACTTTAAGTCAGCAGGGTACCTACCCCTCCTCATTCATTTCACTCACCTGACTCCCCTTTTAGGCGGTTGCTGTACAATCCCATACCTCCCAACTTTTGAGAGCTTGAAAGAGGGACATGTGAAGCGGTGTAATGTGTATGTGCGTGGGGGGGGGGGGGGTCTTGCCTGTACTGTTATTATTATTAATAATAAATTCTTAGGTGGTATTTTCCTTTAAGGAAGTGGTGTTTCCCCGACGCGATACGTGCTTAAAGGGAAATACCACCTAAGAATTTATTTAGTTATAATAATAATAACAGTACAGCCAAGCCTGCCCCCCCACACACATACACATTACAGCCAGTATGCAGCATCCCTCCATTACAGCCAATGAAGGGCATCCCTCATTCCAGCCAATGAGTGGCATCCCTCCATTACAACCAGCGAGGGGCTTCTGTCCATTACAGCCAGTGATCAACATTTCTCCCATTCAACCAGTGAGGGGAATTCCACATTACAGCCAGTGAGGGGCAACTCTCCATTGCAACCAGTGAGGGGCATCCCTCATTAGAACCAGTAAGGAGCATACCTCCATTTAACCAATGAGGGCATCCCTCATTACAGCCAATGATCAGCATTCCTCCCATGAAACCAGTGAGGGGCATTCTTCCATTACAGCCAGAGAGGGGCTTCCCTCCAATACAACCAATGAGTGGCATCCCTCCATTACAGTCAGTGAGGGGCATCCCTCCATTACAACCAATGAGGGGCATCTCTCCATTATGACCAGTGATGGGCATCCCACCATTACAGCAAGTGAGTGGCATCCCTCATTACAGCCAGTGCACCGGAGCAGGACCCCCGCGGCGGGAGCAGGCTCCTTCCTTCTGGAGTCCCGCCTACCCAATGAACCACCAATTAAATAAAGGAAAAAAAAGGCAGCAGCCAGTGCCACCCCAGGGAAGACGTGCTTTCGGCTGCGCACACTCGGGGCTGATGACGATAGTGGCAGGACCACAGGACGTCGACGCGATCCCGTGACAGTCGCGCACAAAGCGGGGCGGTTGGGAGACACGCAATCCTCCTTTATGTTGATGTTTCATTGTTGAGATGAAAGTATTCCCCAGTAATTTTGTCTAGACTCCGCTCCCCCGTGGCCTCATTAAAGCAGAGCCGCGTCTCTCGAGCTAAATTAACTGGAGATCCAGTAATGAAACGCAGGACAGGAAGTGCTGGCCGTGCATTCAGGCTTCTGGCTCAGGAAGCCCGACAGGAAGTGAGAGGAAAATACCAACGTCGGGCTTCTTCTATGGAAATTGGAACAACAGTAAGCCCCTAAGTCAGGGGCGTACATAGCCCTGATGGGGTCCCATAATGGGCCACCATCAGCACCCCCCCTTCTGGGCCAGCTACACACCGGCCGGCCTGAGGCACCCAGTGGCGGAGATTTGGGGGTGCATGGCAGTGATGCGAAGTGAGGGCGGGGAGAGAGTCATGTGTGCACAGGGCCAGATAAGGGAGGTGGAGGCCCCTGGGCACTAAATCTGCTGGAGGCCCCAGATACAGTATAAAATATTAGTCCAGCCAAGTAACTGATTGGTGGTTGTCTGGCACCCGCCTACTTACTGATCAAGTCCCTTGTGCCACCCTTGTGCGGGTGCTGCTTTGCCATTCTGGGTGTGCATGTCGGAGGCCCTGCAGCATGGAGGAAGGAGGCGGCATGGCTGGGTAAGTATGCGCAGGTGTAGAGTACATACTACAGAGGCAGTGTGGGCAGCGTGTGCCAGGTCCACTTGTTCCACGGGCCCGGAGTTAGGTTCCTGTGCAGCCTCTATGGTATGTACACCCCTGCTCTAAGTGGGTTATGTATTGAAGTTTTAGGTACAATCGTGTCATTGCTTCCTCCCTAAAGTGGAGCAAAACCCAGAATTCTGACTATTTCAGGTTTTGTATCCTGCCCTTAGGGGCTCCCCGAATTGGGATGCCCCGCTGTGTTGAACTCTGCAGATTGTCCAGTTCAACTCACCTCTTTCCGGTCCATCGGCGCATACAAGAACTCGTCCAATCGGAGCTGTTTGCTGTGCATATGTAATGCTTGGCCAGCAGCTCCGTTTACACGCAGAGCCTGGGCAATAGGAGTGCGAGTGGTCTCATCCCTGCAGTTTGTGCACTGCCGTCCTCAGTCTATCTGAATGGCAGGAGTGCGCTCACAGCCTGAAGATGCACGTATGGCTGCCTGATGTTTACAACGGGAGCCAGGAAGCAGGTAAGTGTAGCGGGGGGGGGGGAGGGTTATACTGTGGAGCATCCCAAACTGGGAAAGGCCAGCAGCCGGCCCCGGAATCCTTTAGTCACTTCCACTGGTCACTCTGCACCGTCCATTGATTGCCTCGACAGGCATGTAGGGAAAAGGATAGGTAAGAGGAGAGGAGTTGAGTGAAGGCAATGGTGGAGGTAAGAGGAAGAGAATGGAAGGGGTAGGGGATAAGGGATGGATAGATAATGAAGGGTAGAGGTGGCAGGAAAGGAATGTAGAGAAGGGGAGAGGCAGGGGCTAAGGAATGGAGAATGAGCCAGGGTAGCGGTAGGAGGAATAGATTGGAAAGTAGGGACAGGTATAGGTAAGAGGAAGAAAATGGAAAAGGTAGGGGAAAAGGGATGGATAATAATGAAGGGTAGAGGCAGCAAGAAATGAAAGTAGAATATGGGAGAAGAGGAGAGGTAGGGGATAAGGAATGGATAATAATGAAGGGTAGAGGTGGCAGGAAAGGAATGTAGAGAAGGGGAGAGGCAGGGGCTAAGGAATAGAGAATAAGCCAGGGTAGAGGTGGCAGAAAAGGGATTTGAATGGAGAGAAGGTAGGTGTTTCAGTTTCTGCCCTCTTAGAAGTAGAAGGAGATGAATGGAATCATGATCAGTTAGGTTATGAGATGTGAAACAACCGGCCTTGCCGAGCCAAGCCCCCCCCCCATATATCATGTACTGGGGGGGACTGGCAGGCAGCTTGCTGGAAGGTAGAAGAAGTGATGTTGGAACAAGCATCGAGAAAGGACATTAAATGGTGGCTTGGCATGAAGGAGAGATGTGGGTAGCCTGGGAATGTGGAGACGGAACTCCAGCAACATGTACCGAGGAGATAGAGTAGCCCCACATCCAGCCTAGAAAGACACCGCACCTTTATTTTTTGTGTTTGGCCCCAGTACTTTATAGTTTTGCCAAATGCAAAATTGTTTGGAAGCAAGTGAGTATAAAGAAGTATATAAGATTCAGCACCACATGAATATATATTTGCATGCGGCTTAAATTCGAATGCATGTACTATTCAACAGTGCATTTGAATCTATGGGTAGAGGTAGGAAGAAGAGAATTGAAGGGGTAGGGGATAAGGGATGGGTAATAATGAAGGGTAGAGGTAGCAGTAAAAAAATGTAGAGAATGAGAGAAGAGAAGAATTAGGGGATAAGGAATGGACAAAATGCAAGGGTAGAGGTAGAAGCAATAGATTAGAGTGCAGGGAAAGGGATGGGTAAGAGGATAGAAGTTGAAAGAAGGCATGGGTAGAGGTAAGAGGAAGAGAATGGAAGAGGTAGGGGATAAGAGATGGATAATAATGAAGGGTAGAGGTAGCAGGAAATGAATGTAGAGAATGGGAGAAGGGGAGAAGTACGAGCTAAGGAATGGAGAATGAGTAAGTGTAGAGGGAGCAGGAAAATAATTGGATATGAGCAAAGAGAATAGGTATGAAAGAGCAATTGAAAAAGGGCAAAGGTAGCGGAAGAAATGTAGCGATAGAAGGGTGTGAGATAAATATATTCATTTATATCGTTATGACTTTCTAATTTTACAGATCTCTGTGTGGGGCACTGAGGAAGCCTATTGTCAGGCGAAACTAGTTTGCCCTAAGCCAAGTATAAGATAAGGCACCGCATTGAATCTTATGTTATGGAATATTATTGTATGTAGACATCAATTGTGAGAGACACTGTCTCAAGTGTATGTAATCAAATTAGGATAAGGCACATTTTTGTGTCTAAATATATTGTTTTATGAATAATATTTGTAATAAATGTAATATGTTTTATTGATGTATATTTGGGTTTTCACCGTGTGAGGTTGGACCATGTTGGAGCTCCCGTGGTATTTGGAAAAGGAGGGGGGCCCATTTAACCCCTCTAACAGTCTGGTTAGGGAGCCCACTGCCCAACCAGCTTTACTGTGACGCTGTCTGGGAGTCTTTCTCTCTGTTTTTTTTTTTTCTCTAAATCAGTTTGGGTTGGGTAATTTCTCTTGTGGGTCTTCACAAACCCACATTCAGTTTTGTATTGTATTCAGTTCTTTAACAACATTGTGCCAGCTGTCAGTGGAGGGTGGGGCCCCGGGAGCTGACCTGGCTTGCCGGGTGCTGACGCCGGCCCTGGTTGTACCCTGATGTGTATATGTTACCAGCCTGCTACTGTTTCCAACCTGTTTCTACTTACCAATTTCTAGACTGTTAAACTGCCTACCTGTCCCCAGCCAGTGACCATTGCTATGACCTCATGGGAGGAATTGGCTGCCATCCGCCTCCCTGTCCCGTGTCCTGACTCCCAGCGATATAACTGTCCTGGGCATGACAGGAGAGCAAAAGAAGAACACGAGAAGGCATTTTCAGGAGAGGAAGACTTCCAGTGGAAAAGAAGGAAGGGAAATATAGAGCGAAGGGAGGACGGGGTGGGAGAGCTGCAGACTAGGAGGAATAATTCTGTCACGCAGGAGAATGTCGAGGAATTGCCAACACAAGCTAATCAGAAGCGACATTTGAAGAGGTGGATCGGTCCCAGCAGCTGCCAGCGTGTTTATGTGGAGCAGATGTAGTTATTCTATGCAACAGGTAGAGGAGGGGGGACACAGAAACAACCGGCCTTGCCAAGCCAAGCCCCCCCCCCCAATATCATGTGTGTGTGGGGGGGGGGGGGGCAACTGGCAGGCAGCTTGCTGGAAGGTAGAACAAGTGATGTTGGAATAAGCATTGAGAAAGGACATTAAATGCTGGCTGGAAATGAAGGAGAGATGTGGGCAGCCTGGGAATGTAGAGACGGGAATTCCAGCAACATGTACCCAGGAGATAAAGTAGCCCCACATCTAGCCAAGTAGAAAGAGTAGCCCCACATCCAGCCGAGGAGATAGAGTAGCCCCACATCCAGCCGAGGAGATAGAGTAGCCCCACATCCAGCCGAGGAGATAGAGTAGCCCCATATCCAACCAAGGAGATAGAGTAGCCCCACATCCAACCAAGGAGATAGAGTAGCCCCACATCCAACCGAGGAGATAGAGTAGCTCCACATCCATCCGAGGAGATAGAGTAGCCCCACATCCAAACGAGGAGATAGAGTAGCCCCACATCCAGCCGAGGAGATAGAGTAGCTCCACATCCATCCGAGGAGA
Organism: Gastrophryne carolinensis; assembly: GCA_027917425.1. Taxonomy (NCBI): domain Eukaryota; kingdom Metazoa; phylum Chordata; class Amphibia; order Anura; family Microhylidae; genus Gastrophryne; species Gastrophryne carolinensis. The sequence goes on from CM051243.1 coordinate 9,566,030, forward strand.
TAGAGTAGCCCCACATCCATCCGAGGAGATAGAGTAGCTCCACATCCATCCGAGGAGATAGAGTAGCCCCACATCCAACCGAGGAGATAGAGTAGCCCCACATCCAGCCGAGGAGATAGAGTAGCCCCACATCCAACTGAGGAGATAGAGTAGCCCCACATCCAGCCAAGGAGATAGAGTTGCCCCACATCCAACCAAGGAGATAGAGTAGCCCCACATCCATCTGAGGAGATAGATTAGCTCCACATCCATCCGAGGAGATAGAGTAGCCCCACATCCAACCGAGGAGATAGAGTAGCTCCACATCCAACCAAGGAGATAGAGTAGCCCCACATCCAACTGAGGAGATAGAGTAGCCCCACATCCAACCAAGGAGATAGAGTAGCCCCACATCCATCCGAGGAGATAGAGTAGCCCCACATCCAACTGAGGAGATAGAGTAGCCCCACATCCAACTGAGGAGATAGAGTAGCCCCACATCCAACTGAGGAGATAGAGTAGCCCCACATCCAACTGAGGAGATAGAGTAGCCCCACGTCCAGCCAAGGAGATAGAGTAGCCCCACATCCAACCAAGGAGATAGAGTAGCCCCACATCCATCTGAGGAGATAGATTAGCTCCACATCCATCCGAGGAGATAGAGTAGCCCCACATGCAACTGAGGAGATAGAGTAGCCCCACATCCAACTGAGGAGATAGAGTAGCCCCACATCCAACCAAGGAGATAGAGTAGCCCCACATCCATCCGAGGAGATAGAGTAGCCCCACATCCAACTGAGGAGATAGAGTAGCCCCACATCCAACTGAGGAGATAGAGTAGCCCCACATCCAACTGAGGAGATAGAGTAGCCCCACATCCAACTGAGGAGATAGAGTAGCCCCACATCCAACTGAGGAGATAGAGTAGCCCCACATCCAACTGAGGAGATAGAGTAGCCCCATATCGAGCCTAGAAAGACAACACACCTTTCCCACTTTATTTTTTGTGTTTGGCCCCAGGAACCAGCGGAACGCAACTAGTACTTTGTAGTTTTGCCAAATGCAAAATTGTTAGGAAGCAAGTGAGTATGAAGGATTTTATACACGATTCAGCACCACGTGAATATATATTCTTATTATGCAAATATATATTTGCATGCGGCTTAAACCGGACCTTCAGCATCATTTAATAAAAAGCTCAAACCCTTTAAAAAACTATTCCCCAACATCTAAAATTATTATTCTTTCCCCCGCTGAGCTTCAACTCTGTTCAGGACTCTAGGATACGGGCGCCGCCATCTTGACTCAGAAGCATCACATATTGAGAAGAGGGGTGAAAAGTGCAGGGGGCGGGGTTATAGCTGTGCTTTGCATAGGAAAAGGACAGCAATCCCAGAATGCAGAGCGGCATAGTCAGAAGACACTTCCTGTCTTTAGCAGCCTGAGATTCGATGAGCCGCCATCTTGGATGTTAAAAGTCTCATAAAACGCGCCAGGTGCAGGTAGGATGATTTTTAATGTGGGCAATCTGTATGTACAGGGTGTGGGAAACATACAGGGTGAAGGTCCGGTTTAACTGTCCTGACCCAGTACATGCTGCAATAACAATTGGTATTAAAGATTACTGACACCCATGGGACACTACACAAAAGAGGTTTTTTTTCTCAATAGGAACTTAACTGCCGTGACCCAGTGGATACTCTAATGACAATATATATTAACAAGTACTGACACACCAGTGGCTGAAGGAAGTGCTATTAAGGAGTAATGACATCCAAGTGCTATTAGAGAGTACTGACACCCGAATGCTATTACAGAATACTGACACCCAAATGCTATTACAGAGTACTGGCATTCAAGTGCTTGGCACAAGTGCTATAACAGAGTACTGACACCCGAATGCTATTACAGAATACTGACACCCAAATGCTATTACAGAGTACTGACACTCAAGTGCTTGGCGCAAGTGCTATTACAGAGTACTGACACCCAAGTGCTATTACAGAGTACTGACACCCAAATGCTATTACAGAGTACTGACACCCAAATGCTATTACAGAGTACTGACACCCAACATATGGGTCCCTCACTTCAGGTGCTTTCTCTATATAAATGTCCTTACAAGGACAGTTATAGTAAAAAAAATAAAGGCCTAATTGTCCCTCAGCAGCAGCCAGCAGCACCTCTCCCTATCTAATGGAGAGCAAGCAGCAGCGTGATCGGCGTGACGCTTCTCCGCCTATATCCCCTTGCCAATGGTTAGGAGTTGGCAGCCAATTAGCCTTATTTCAGGTTTGGGCCTAACGCTCACACGGATTTCAATTTGAAATCCATGCTTGGGTTTGGGGACCCGAACTGGTTTGAGTTTGCCCAACCCTAACCATAAGGGAACAGGCACCAGACTCTGCTTGTCTGAATATCTCCAATCCAACTATAATACTCCTCGGCTATTTAACAATTCTGCTTTCTCTCAGTCTCAAAGCCCTAATCTCCCAGCACCCCCCTGCTCCTGGTAAGTCTATCTATATCTCCCCATCACTGCTCTCATCCCCTTACCTGTCCTCGCATGAGTTTATCTCACTTGTCAAATCCCTCCCCCTTTCTACATGCACCAGCAAAACATGATCTGACTCATTGAAAACCCACAGTCATCTCCTCTCCCTTTCCCGCTGGCAACATAGCTCCGAACCGGGGACCATCAGCCTCACCTCTTTGCTCCTCTATGCCTTCCACCTCACAGAAAAACCTTAGGTACTGCATTAAACCAGCAAACACGCGTAACCTAGCCAACCCCAGAACAATCACTTCCTCCTCCTAACGTACTTGTTACTCATTACAACCAATGAGTGGCACCCCTCATTACAGGCAGTGATGGGCATCCCTCTCATACAACCAGTGATGGGCTTTCCTCCTTTACAGCCAGTGAGGGGTATCCCTCCATTATAGCCACTGAGGGACATCCTTCCATTACAGCCAGTGAGGGACATTCCTCCATGCAGCCAGTGAGGGGCATCCCTCATTACAGTCAAGGAGGGACATTCCTCCATTACAGCCAGTGAGGGGCATCCATCATTACAGCCAGTGAGGGGCAGTTCTCATTACAGCCAATGAGGGGCATCCCTCATTACAGTCAGACACACACATGGACACACACACCACATTCTTTCCTGCACTGGAGCAGGACCTGAGTGGCGTGACCAAGTTCCATCCTTTTGGAGTCCCGTCCACCCACTGAAACAGCCAGCGCGGCCCCAGGGAAGACGTGCGCTTGAATGCACACACTCGGAGCCGAGGTGGCAGTGGCTGGGGCGTCAGGGCACGTGGATGCGGCGCGGGACAACGGAACAATCCCGTGATGGTCCCGCCCAAATCAAGATGTTAGAAAGCATGGTTTAGGGGGACGTTCAGGGGTGGAATTTAGGTAGCGTCATTCATAGGCTGGATACTGAGGTCGCTGGGCCAGGCTTTACGTAGGACCTTGCAGCAAACTTTATGCATTGGGTGTAAATTATGAGCAATGTAATGTTGTTATTATTGGTGCGTTTTATTTTTCATTTTTTTCTGGTGATAATTACGGCTGTAAGATTCTCGGCCAAACGTTTCATGCCAAAATACCAGCAACGGATTCAGATGCCAAGAACTAATGTACCATCTTTATTTAATTATCCAGAACAATTGTATATTTTTTTATTTCTTTTTTAACCCCATCTCTTCTCTTTATCTTTCTACCGATAAACAAGACTCTCGAATGACTTAAAGCCTAACTCCACACCAGGGTGACCTTCATCATCAGACGTCTCCACGCCATTGGCATGATGACCCGCTAATGGGACCCCTGTCATCGGAGCCTGTCACTTGCAGCCTGTTCCTGGCTCCGCCACCTCCATATAAGAACCGCGCTAACCTGCCATGCTGTTTCTTCCAAGACATCTGTTCTTTGGACGCGTTCCTGCATTTCTTTAGATATAAGAGCGCGGAAACTCTCCAGGGATGACGTGCTTTCCAGTCCCACGCCCCCATAGCTGGAAGCAGGCGCCTGTCTTTGGCTTAATTAGCTAATTACTTGTTCTTAACTACTGGGAGGTGTTTTCAATATTTGGAAGGTTTCAGATCTTCATAGCGTGATTCTTCCTCCTACCATTCCTTTATTCAAACTTTCTCACCTCCTTATCCTGTTTTTCTGTCTTTGTTTTTCTTTCCGGGATGCGAAGCACATTTTAATTAAGCCTTCATTTTAATCGGAAAAATATTACAATTTTTAAAGCGGATCAAAACCTGCCACCGGCAGCAGCCCCGGAGTTTTAAACAGAGCCGCCACCGAGCTTACAGCCTTGCCCGAGGAAATGGCGGGGGAGGTTTTTTGAGGGTTCTGCTCTGCTTCAAAGATTTTTTGTATGCTTGTGCACATATAGGAATTTTTCCTACAAATTTAACCTATTCGTGGAGTGAGTGTACACATGCCCAGAGCGGTGGGCTGCCCTAAATATGGTGCCTGGGGAGCAGTTGGGAGTTAGGTGTCCGAGGAGCAGTTGCGGAGGTTGGGTGTCTGGGGAGGAGTTAGGGAGTTTGTTGCCCAGGAAGCAGTTGGGGGTTCAGGTATCCGGGGAGCAGTTGAGGAGTTAGGTGTCTGGGGAGCAGTTGGGAGGTTAGGCGTCCAGGGAGCAGTTGGGGGTTAGGTGTCCGGGGAGCAGTTGGGAGGTTAGGTGTCCAGGGAGCAGTTGGGGGGTTAGGTGTCCGGGGAGCAGTTGGGAGTTAGGTGTCTTGGGAGTAGCTGGGGGGGTTAGGTGTCCAGGGAGCATTTGGAGGGTTAGGTGCCCGGGGAGCAGTTGGGGGGTTAGGTGTCCGGGGAGCAGTTGGGAGGTTAGGTGCCCGGGGAGCAGTTGGAGGGTTAGGTGTCCGGGGAGCAGTTGGGAGGTTAGGTGTCCAGGGAGCAGTTGGGGGGTTAGGTGTCCGGGGAGCAGTTGGGAGGTTAGGTGTCCGGGGAGCAGTTGGGGGGTTAGGTGTCCGGGGAGCATTTGGAGGGTTAGGTGCCCGGGGAGCAGTTGGGGGGTTAGGTGTCCAGGGAGCAGTTGGGGGGTTAGGTGTCCGGGGAGCAGTTGGGGGGTTAGGTGTCCGGGGAGCATTTGGAGGGTTAGGTGCCCGGGGAGCAGTTGGGGGGTTAGGTGCCCGGGGAGCAGTTGGAGGGTTAGGTGTCCGGGGAGCAGTTGGGAGGTTAGGTGTCCAGGGAGCAGTTGGGGGGTTAGGTGTCCGGGGAGCAGTTGGGAGGTTAGGTGTCTGGGGAGCAGTTGGAGGGTTAGGTGTCCGGGGAGCAGTTGGGAGGTTAGGTGTCCAGGGAGCAGTTGGGGGGTTAGGTGTCCGGGGAGCAGTTGGGGGGTTAGGTGTCTTGGGAGTAGCTGGGGGGGTTAGGTGTCCGGGGAGCATTTGGAGGGTTAGGTGCCCGGGGAGCAGTTGGAGGGTTAGGTGCCCTGGGAGAAGTTGGGGGTGTGTACGTCTGGGGAGCAGATGGGGATTGGGTGTCCGGGGAAGAGTTGGGGAGGTTAAATGCCAAGGGAGCAGTTGGAGGGAAAAGTGTCTGGGGAGCAGTTGGGGGGTTAGGTGTCTGCGGAGCAGTTGCGGGTTAGGTTTCTTGGGTTTTATTCTGCTTTAAAGTGGATGAAAACCCACTCCTCAACGGCCCTAAAATCTATAAGTTTCCAGGGCTGCTGCATTCCCTCCCCCTGGATCATCCCGAATCCGGATGCCCCACTGTGTCCCCCCCAGGTCGCCCAGAAACTCACCTTCTTTCCAGGTCCAACAGCACATCTGTGAGCTATAGCCGCATCCCCGCTATCCCTTTAGCAGGGCTTGTGCCCGCGTCAGGCATTTGTGAATGGCATGCTCCCTGTTAGAGGAAAGCGGGGGATGCAGCTGCGAGCAGGCTCAGATCCTCTTGCATTAGACAAGCTATTAGACGAAAGGGCAGGAGCAGATCCGAGCGTGCTGATTGGACCAGAGGGCTGCACATGCGCTGTAGGACCAGGGAAGGGTGAGTGAGATCAGGCGACCCGGGGGGGGGGGTTCACACAGCGGGGCATCCCCGACTGAATGACCAAAACCCAGGATAGTCAAAATCCTGAGTATTGTTCCACTTTAAAGTCGTTGTCTAGAGACAGCGAATGTCCGACAGATCCAATAGTTTGACTTTGTGCCCTTGGGTCATCTGCTGTGACAACGCAAACCAATTACACAAACCTGGGATCTATTGTAACCATTTTACCCAGCTCAGTGGCCTCCCACTGTTATTTTCTGTCTGCTTCAATAAACAGCAAACTATTCCTAAGTTCCAGATTTCAGGTGGAGGTAAAGACGACATTGTAAAGTTTATTCACAGTCAAAGTTTATACACGAGTCTCACCCGCGGCCTAGGTTATGGCTGTTGACTATTGGTAGCTCTAAAGGAAATTCACAAGCTTACCACCAATACAATAAGGTTGATTCAGAGGCTTCTATGTTCCATTTCCTTTTTGTTCCTAAGTGCGTACATTACACATAGCTTTCATTAAGGGCTTTATTCATCAAGGGATAGCGGTAGGTAGCGCCTTATAAGCGACAAGTAGCGGCAGGTAGCGTCTGGTGAACGCCGGGCGCTGTACGTAATACCACATTTATGAAGGCGATTCTGGTGAGCGCATCTTACAGCGACACTTAGGCCCTTATTTAACAAGGGATAGCGCCAGGTAGCGACTGGTGAGCGGCCGGTAATGATGGGCCCCGCCACGAGAACGCCGGCTCCCCACCACAATCACACATTTATCAAGGCAATCCTGCTTAGCGACTGAGATAGCGCCAGATAACGACTCATTCATCATTATTCCATCCTCAGCCCACAGCGCCAGCGTCCGACCTTGAACAGCGACAGGTGTGACCTCTCGCTACCTGGCGCTCTCCAATGCATTTCAATGGAACAATCTTAACATATTCATAATTAATTGTTAATAATTTTTTTTTTTTTTTTAAATGTGAAAAATTCTGTGACCACTTCTGCAATGTTAGATTTTTTTTTTTAAGGTAAAAAAAAAAAAAAAAAATTGTGCAGAATTGATATTACAGGTCTGATATTAATGTATTCATATTACAAAATGTTTTTAGAAACTTGTTTTTTTTTGGTTTCCAAAAATATGGTTGTTTGGGGGTTAAAAAACTACTTTTAACCCATCGCCGCCAGCGCTCTGGGGTTTAAACACGCATTTCACAGCGCGAGAATTTTTTGAGCGTGATTTGTTAATGAATATGGTGGGAGCCGGTCGCTATGGCCAGTCGCTATCATGCGCACCCATACAGCGCGGAACCTGTCAAATAGCGACTCCTCACCCAATATTCAACATTACGGCACACCGACTGAGTCGCTATCAACAACTGAACAACGGCCAAGCACAGCGACTACTAGCGGGCGCTCTGAAAATACTGCTACAGTCGCTCATCTGTCGCTACCTGGCGCTATTAATGAATCGGCCTCATAGCGACTGATTCATCATCACAGATGGCTCAGCAGATCCCTGCGGCGCTCTGGCTTCCAGAGCCTGGTATTACTACCTTTCTTCTCTTTAAACAGGGTTTTATTTTATTTTAATTTTTTTTTTTTTTTTTGTATCAAATCATCGTGTGACCTCTCCTGGCCTATTTAAAGTCGTTTTTGAAAACTTTTATTTTTTTAATATTGTTATGCAGAATTGTCATTACAGGTCTGGTATTAAAGTGTCAATGTCACAATGTTATAATAATGTCATTCCATGTGTTTTCGCTTTGTTACTGGTGGATATGTGATCAAAAACAGACTTTAATCACACAGTGTCTGGCGCTCTGGGCTACAGCGACACAATTTTGAGCGTTGACGCTGTGTGAGGCTGTTTTTTTGCTGAATATGATTTGAGGCGCTCACACTGACCAGCCGCTACCGTTCGCTCCCATATAGCTCTGTACTGGTATTATAGCGACTCACACATCAAATTCATCAATGCCAGCAATGTTACTACAGCGACTGAGGCGCTCTATAATAGCGACTCATGGCCAATTAGAGCGACCACTAACGGTCGCTCTTAGCGCCGCTGTACATACGCTCATCTGCTGTTACCTGGCGCTAGTAATGAATCAGCCTGCCCGTATACATGATAAGGTCTCATGATTTAGAGCCTCCATCGCGTTGCACTGTTTTCGCAGCTGAGTAAGCCACTGAGATCGCTGTGAGTACGCCTCTCGCGGCCTATTCCTCGGACGACACTTTCGTATATGTTGAAGCGAAACTCTCGTCTCCTAGCATTTTTATAGCGTTTTTCCGCGTACCTTGCAACAAAATGTTTCAGTGTCCAACAAGGTCCTACTAGTTCTCATTGAAAATGACCTGTTTATACCCTTAATTTAGTCCCTTAATTCCATTAATTCTTAATTCTGTAATTTTTTAATCATAATGATTTTTTTTTTGATTGGAAGAATCTGGTGTTTTGATCTTATCAATCAAAAATCTCAATCCCGCACAATAATCGATTAAAATGTAACGTTAGAAATTTCGATCAACATATTAAACACAATACTTTACAACCAGATTAATAAAGGAATTATGAGATATAAAGTCTATGGAGGCAAGGAGGGGATTGATAAGATCAAAACCTCAGATTTATACATTTGCACATAACAATAAATCCCGGCTCATTATGCTTAAAGGAGCACTATCGCGAAAAAATGGCCCATTGAAAATAAACCACAAGCTTGGCGGGAGTTTTATTCAGTTTGGGTGTATAAGTGATTCCTCCTCTCATTAACCAATGTGTTTAAATGGATTTTTAACATTACACAATTTCGCGATAGTGCTTCTTTAATTTTTAATTATTTTTATATCATTTTGATCAGCTTGGTGTATTATTGTTAAGAGCGCGACCCGATAAGATCTTTAGATCAGATTGTTTTTTTTTTTTTTTTATTGTTAAGGTTTTTTTTTTTAATTAAGATAATATAAAAGTAAAAATATAAAAGTATATAAAAAATAGGTAACATTTTTTTTTTATTTTTTACAATTTTTTTTGGGGGGTGTTTAAAAGAAGGCGGTGTTTCCCAGTGCCTTAAGGACTCCATTCCGTTTTCCCACACACCACGAAAGCACAAACTCACCAGGAAATAGAACCCGTAAGTGGAGCCGGAAATATCCCGTTTTATTGGCCTCTCTCGCAGCCGTAATCAGGGCTCTGAATCATGCACAACCGCGGCTTATACGTGAAAACAATACGAAGCAATTACACATTAGAAGCGCTAACGAAAAGGCTTAAACGCAACCACGAAAAGCTAATACCAAGAAGAAAACCCAGGAGAACATCAAAAATGGACCAAAAAATTACAAATTAAATGCACTTAAAAGAGGCTGTGAATCAACCTTAATGTGTCTTTTCTGAATTTCTATGAATAAAAGCCTGCCTATGTGATACTGTCTATTATACATATAATATCTGTGCATGTGTAATGTAAAGCATGCCTAAAGGAACTCTGCAGGCAAGAGCATATACTATCATTCAGCAGCTCACCTCATCATTGATGCACTCTCTTTTCCTGTCAGAATGCAGCTGCTCCTGAAATTCCCTGAATTCCTTTTCCATAGACCACCAATTATAGGTCTCGCCTGGTGCTCTATGGCTCCACCCCCAGTTGTCAGCTCATCAAGGAGGAGCACACACAGCCTCAGCCATCAGCCTGTCTCTCCCCTGTCCCCCTCCTTACCCCTCTGCTCATGCGCTAATATATGAATAGCCATCATATCTAATTAGCACTTCAATTACAGCCACACCTAATCAGCCTGTGGCTGCCTCTGTGCTTGTGGTTGTGGTGGTTGGAGCAAGACAATAGAGTCTGCACCATTAATCACTGGACTCTGCTGGCGTGTATAAACTGATTGTAACCAATGCATTAGAACACTGGTAATAGTTTATTAATGCATATAATAAAATATTATTGCCATATTTTGGGTTTATTGTTTGCCTTTTGTTATATAAAAAAATGTGCTTATAGTGTACAGAATATATTCATTTCAATTACAATGTGTGTATATATATATATATATATATATATATATATATATAATATATCAGTATATATAAATATATATCTAGTTGACTTGAATGTATGTTTTCTCTGGCTATTTTTTGTTTGGTCAATACAGACAGGAAGTTTATTGATGATAAAATCCTAGTTTATTAGTACCATAAGTTACCCTAAAGTGAAAGCGATCCTATGATTGTAGATTGTTAGCTCACAAGGATCGGGCCTTCTCTCCTGTGTCAATAGGGTCGATTCATGGTTGGTGCGCAAAAAAGCTCAGGTGGTGCGCAAAGGATTCCCCATGCATCTAGGCAGCGTGTTAATTGCGCCAGATGGCAAGCGCACGGGAGAAGTGCAAATTGCCTTTTCTTGAATGACCAAATGGCCCCATGCGCATTTGGCCGGCTAAGCCACTGGTCCCGATGGTCTGCCATATTTCCTTTACTATTTCTCCTTGGTGATCTGATCTCTCCAGCTTCTGTGTTTTTTGTGAAGCTCTGTTCGCCATTTCGGAGTGTATTCTCTGGAGAACCTGCGTTTTGTGTGTGTGTGTGTGGGGGGGGGGTAATTTAAGGGAGTTAACTCTTAAAGTTTTTTGTCCCGATGTTTTTCCCAGATGTTCTCTTTAACCCTCCCTCCCCTGTTTGGTTTGCTTATTAATGATTAATAATTTATCATTTTAAGTAGTTTTTTTTGCTAAACTTTGGGGCCCAAAATACACATTTTTGATGTTTGTACCTTAATTTTAGTGATTTTTGACAACTTTATAATAGTTTCTTTTTACCCAAAACCAAAAAGGTTTCAAAAAAGGGTTCAATCCCTAAAAATAACTTACAGCTGACACTTTCATTGTTCACAAACATGCCGGACGCCACCTCTTTGAGGTGTAACATTCAGATCTGCCTATTCAAAGTGTTTCTATTATTGTAACTGTAACTGTTGTAACTATCTCCTATCCATCCCTCAATGATGGGGCATGGCTTCATCCATCCCTCAATGAGGGGGTGTGGCTTAATTTAACAATTGTCTCTCTTTCTGATTTCGATCGTACTGCAAACAATCGTTTACACACACACGGGCCCTAATAGCCAGACACATACAGATCTTAAGCTAAGATCTCACTTTATGCAGTTAATATACCCAATCACACCATAAGGTCCTAGGCCCGACTATACAGCAATAAAGTCACACTCCAATTTACTGATTGTAAAGTGATCTCACGCCCCCAGACAGACACTAGTAGTGATAGGCAAGCACACAGGGCACAAGATTTAGCACACATACAATGTCCCTCCTGAAGTTTAGCGGGTTAGCACACAGAAGACCACTTTATAAATCTTTAGGATTTAATTCACCCATAAGGGGCAGTACATGCAAAACAAAGATGTACAATAAAAATAACAGACATACAATATACGGCAAGATGCTTTTAAAATAAAAGGGAGAAATAAACAGAAATCCGTTACCTTTTGTGAAGATAATGTCCTGCTGTGAGGGGTACATGGAAAGTAATGATAACAGCCTGTCATGTCATATGTGCCCATCTCTCTCATATTTAAACTGGTTATTGGGGCGGGCAACATGCTGGATGCAGCCAATCGTGTGTCAGGGGTGTTCCATTGTTAAAGAGTTATGTTTTAATGTCTATTTTCTTTTGAAAAGAGGTGTGCAACAAATGTCTCTTTCACTGCTTTGTAGTATTGTAGTAAGTAGATGTCAATTACCACATAGGGAGGTGTCATCTGACTTAGCCAGAAGACCTAGTTAGCACATGGTTCCAAAGTGGCTTGTTCTCCTGTCCTGTCATATGTAAATTCCTGAAATAGATTCCTGTTGGTAACTCCAGACAAATGTACTAGCATGCCTCTAATTGACAAGGTGAGTTTAACAACCATAGTTTGTCATATTTTTATCTGGCCATATATTTTATATATCCTCACACCTACCCTAAAAAGTTGGGAGGTATCCAATCCATCAACCCACTTCACCTAAGGGTGCACCTCGATTCTCAGTGACCTAGCGTTCAAAATAGACCCCAGCCAGGGCTACAAAAAGATGGCCAGCAGCACCCATGAGTGAGGACACTTCTAGTGCCAGCACAGCCTGGCACCAGGAGGAACAAAACCCAAGAAAGTGAACTTTTTGGGTTTTGTTCCACTTTAAAGTGGACCAAAACCCAGGACTTTGACTATGGGTTTTGGTCCTTGCCTAGTGTTTAAGGTTAGTGTTTATTGTATTTTTTATTATATATATGCGTACCTAAATGTGACCTTTTATCTATGACTAAGGACTGACAGAATACCCGAAACGCGTCAGAAGGTCTTGTACGTTTTTGTCACTCTGGGTCTACCTTTGTATTTTAGCACTGCTTTTTTGATAATTCTTATGGAGATGATTTTAATTACATTAAAACATCAAAATATAAATACATCAAATATAGATAAACATTCCTAGGAATTTGCCTTGGGGGTCCCAGTGGGTTTGCACTGCACTTTAATTGACAAGTAAGCTTTTATGTTTTTGTATTTTGTTTATGACTTGCACCACATTTCAATGGACGATCCTTTCCTTCTCTTTAAACTGTTTTTTTTTTTTTTTTTTTTTTATCTCAAATAATTCTGTGACCTCTCCTGACATTGAATAAGCAGTTTTTTCATAATTTTTTCATTTTTTATATATTTCTTCAGAAATGACATCACAGCTCTGCCATTAAAGTGTTCATGTTACAATGTTGTTACAATGTAATTCCATATGTTTTCGCTTTGTTACTGGTGGATAGATGCTGAAAAACAGACTTTAATCACACCGCCTCCTGCGCTCTGGGCTTCAGAGCAGCATTTTTCAGCGCCAGAGATTTGCGAGGCTGTTTTTTTGCTGAATATGGTGTGAGTCGGTCGCTATGAGCAGTCGCTAACATGCGCTCTCATACAGCGCTGTACTGGTCAAATAACGACTCCTCACAATGTATTCAACATTACTGGACAGCGACTGAGTCGCTATGAAGTAGCGACCCACGGCTGAGCACAGTGACTACTAGCGGGCGCTCTGAAAATGCCGCTACAGACGCTCATCTGTCGCTACCTGGCGTTAGTGATGAATCAGCCTGCCCGTAATAAACTTGCTAAGAATTACATTCAATAGAGTGCCATTGTCAGTCTCTGGATCTATCCCGCTTTGGGGTTTGGGGCACCCCTGGTGTTTGCATTATCCCTTCCAATCAGCGCGCTTGATTGCGCTGATGTGTTCTGGGCTTAGCTCATCCAGGCAGCCGAACATGCTCGTGCCGACCATACACAAATGCCTGGCATTAGGGATAGCAGGGAAGAAGGTGAGTTTCTGGGTGAGCTCCGGGGGTTTTACACGGTGGGGTATCCCGATTTCGAATGCACGGGGGAGGAATCAAGGGGCTCGGATTCCAGGGCCGATCTCTGGGGGTTTTGTTCCGCTTTAAGCGACACATAAATTACGCAGAATATTGTGCCCAGAATTCTTGGCCACAATTGATGAACATTTTAGAAACACCTGAATCTCAATGACAAAGAAAGTATTGGGCGGCTTTCCTAATCATCCCCCGGCCTCCAGATAAAGCAGCTAACTGCTGCCTATTACCTGACACCAGCTGAATTCCCCCGGAACTAACGCTCCTACTCACCTATGAATAGCAAGTGATATTGGAACTTGTTGCTGCGTTTTATGATGTATTACTCAATAAAAAAAGTTTATAGAAAAAAAGATCTTACTCTTTATTTAATACATAAGAGCATACCTACCACCTTCTGGATGGGAAAGAGGGGCAGTATGTAAATGAAGCCACACACCCCCATTGAGGGGTTCATTAAGCCACGCCCCCTCATTGAGGGATGGATAGGAGATACATTGTAACAGTTACAACAATAGAAACACTTTGAATAGGCGAATTAATCATTTATTGCTGCAGATCTGCATGTTACACCTCAAAGAGGGACATTTAAATGAAGCCACACACCCTCATTGAGGAATAGATGAAGCCACGCCCCCATTGGGGATGGATGAAACCACGCCCCCTCATTGGGGGATGGATGAAGCCACACCCCTCATTGGGGATGGATGAAGCCACGCCCCCTCATTGGGGATGGATGAAGCCACGCCCCCTCATTGGGGATGGATGAAGCCACGCCCCCTCATTGGGGGATGGATGAAGCCACGCCCCCTCATTGAGAGATGGATGATGCCACGCCCCCTCATTGGGGGATGGATGAAGCCACGCCCCCTCATCGAGGGATGGATGAAGCCACGCCCCCTCATTGAGGTATGGATGAAGCCACACTCCTTCATTGAGGGATGGATGAAGCCACGCCCCCCCATTGAGGTATGGATGAAGCCACACTCCCTCATTGAGGGATGGATGAAGCCACGCCCCTCATTGAGGGATGGATGAAGACACACTCCCTCATTGAGGGATGGATGAAGCCACGCCCCCTCATTGAGGGATGGATAGGAGATACATTGTAACAGTTACACCAATAGAAACACTTTGAATAGTCAAATGAATCATTTTATTGCTGCAGATCTGCATGTTACACCTTAAAGAGAGACAATATGTAAATGAAGCCACAATCCTTCATTGAGGGATGGATGAAGCCACACCCCCTCATTGAGGGATGGATGAAGCCACGCCCCCTCATTGAGGGATGGATGAAGCCACGCCTCCTCATTGAGAGATGGATAGGAGATACATTGTAACAGTTACACCAATAGAAACACTTTGAATAGGCAAATGAATCATTTATTGCTGCAGATCTGCATGTTACACCTTAAAGAGAGACAATATGTAAATGAAGCCACAATCCTTCATTGAGGGATGGATGAAGCCACACCCCCTCATTGAGGGATGGATGAAGCCACGCCCCCTCATTGAGGGATGGATGAAGCCACGCCCCCTCACTGAGGGATGTATAGGAGATAGAATGTAACAGTTACACCAATAGAAACACTTTGAATAGGCAAATGAATCATTTATTGCTGCAGATCTGCATGTTACACCTCAAGAGGAACAATATGTAAATGAAGATGGTCTTCAGAATTCCGTGCTTGAGTTCGGCATCCGTCCTGAACACGGGAAAGCTGGTTGATGGGCTGCTGAGAAGTGTGTAGCAGCAGGTAGCACTGCAGTAACTTACCTCTTCCTGTTCAGCGAAGGAGGTGTTGGCCCCAGCTGGGGCTACGGGAAGATGGCCGCCGGCTCCCATGAGTGAGGACACTTCTAGTGCCAGCACTGCTTCTATTTATTCACAGTTCAGCCAAACTTGATGTCAATAGTCAATAAGTGGCATAGGTATGTTATTCTGAGGACAATCATTATGTTTCTATCAATCATAATATTCCAACTAGTAGAAAACTATGTTGTAAGATGGGCCCAACCATCGCCAGATTATGAGCAAGGGGCGCGCCTCCCGGGGCCTCTACCAACCTTTGGGTTATGGTCTGGTCCAGGAGGTTTTTCAGTCTTCAAGGGTAGCCTCCCCCACCCCAACTACCTTTTGCCTTTCTATCGCCCTTGTCATTTTCTTTCTTCTTTTCTTTTCTCTTTCTTTCCTTCTTTTCTGTCTTCTATCCTTTCTTCCGCTTTCATTCTGTCATTTCTTCTATTACTTTATTCTTTATTTCTCTTTCTTTCTGGCATTCGCTCTATTTCTGATTTAGGCCCTTATTTAAGAAGGGATAGCGTCAGGTAGTGACTGGTTAATGAGAGGTAGCGACAGGTAGCGACTGGTGAACGCCGGACACGGCACACAATTACACATTTATCAAGCAGAATCTGTTTAGCGACTGGGATAGCGCCATGTAGCGTCTGATTCATCATTTTCACAGCCTCAGCGAACAGCGCCAGCCTTGCACAGCGCCAGGTATGACCTCTCGCTACCTGTCGCTCTCCCATACATTTCAATGGACGATCCTTTTCTTCTCTTTAAACAGGGTTTTTGTTTTTTTTTTTTTTCATCTCTAATAATTCTGTGACCTCTCCTGACATTGAATAAGCAGTTTTTTCACATTTTTTTTATTTGTTATATATTTCTTCAGAAATGACATTACAGCTCTGCCATTAAAGTGTCATGTTACAATGTTGTTACAATGTAATTCCATATGTTTTCGCTTTGTTACTAGTGGATAGATGCTGAAAAACAGCCTTTAATCACACCGCCTCCTGCGCTCTGGGCTTAAGAGAAGCATTTTTCAGCGCCAGAGATTTGTGAGGCTGTTTTTTTGGCTGAATAAGGTGTGAGTCGGTCGCTATGAGCAGTCGCTACCATTCGCTCCCATACAGCGCTGTACTGGTCTAATAGCGACTCCTCACAATGTATTCAACATTACTGAACAGCAACGGGCAGGCTGATTCATCACTAACGCCAGGTAGCGACAGATGAGCGTCTGTAGCAGCATTTTTGGAGGGCCCGCTAGTAGTCACCGTGCTCAGCCGTGAGTCGCTGTTCAGTAATGCTGAATACATTGTGAGGAGTCGCTATTTGACCAGTACAGCGCTGTATGGGAGCGCATGTTGAAAATATATAAAAAATGATAAAATTGTGAAAAAACTACTATTTCAATGCCAGAAGAGGTCACAGAATTATTTGTGATTTTTGGGGAAAAAAACAAAAAAAAAACCCTGTTTAAAGAGAAGAAAAGGATCGTCCATTGAAATGTATGGGAGAGCGACAGGTAGCGAGAGGTCATACCTGGCGCTGCAAGGCTGAACGCTGGCGCTGTTCGCTGAGGCTGTGAAAATGATGAATCAGACGCTACATGGCGTTATCCCAGTCGCTAAACAGATTCTGCTTGATAAATGTGTAATTGCGTGCCGTGTCCTGCGTTCACCAGTCGCTACCTCTCATTAACCAGCCGCTACCTGACGCTATCCCTTCTTAAATAATGGCCTAAATCAGAAATAGAGCGAATGCCAGAAAGAAAGAGAAATAAAGAATAAAGTAATAGAAGAAATGACAGAATGAAAGCGGAAGAAAGGATCAAAGACAGGAAAGACGGAAAGAAAGAGAAATAAAGAATGAAGTAATAGAAGGAATGACAGAATGTGTAATTGCTGCCGTGTCCGGCGTCCACCAGTTGCTACCTGACGCTATCGCTTCTTAAATTGGGGGCCCGAGTGGCTAAGAACTAGCGACCCACGGTCGAGCACAGTGACTACTAGCGGGCGCTCTGAAAAATACCATTTTGTGAATACTCACCTTGTAAAATGGGTATTATAAGTATGTCACACACCCCGCTTCAAGATATTCATAACCTGTGGGTAGTATGGTCCTGTAGAGGGCTTCTGCAGAGATGATTGGAGGAAAGAAAGCCCCTCCCAGTCCATAAGTACCTGGGACCTCCCACTCATTACACAGTATAAAGAAAGCAGTAAGGTAAAGGACCAGGAAGAGCCAAATATCAGTCATAACAACGCAAAGTTCACCATATGAAGGATGCAGAATCCAAAGGGCGGGTGAAGCGGGGTGTGTGACATACTTATAATACCCATTTTACAAGGTGAGTATTCACAAAATGGTATTATTCTAAGTATGTCACACACCCCGCTTCAAGATATTCATTACCTGTGGGACATCCAATAGCAGTGTCCATAAAGGGTGGGGATCCAAAAACAAGGTATAAAGCACAACTCAAACTACTGCAGCCTGCAGAACTTTGCGGCCAAAAACAGCATCCGCTGAGGCCCGCACATCAACCTTGTAAAACTTTGAAAAAGTGTGAACAGAAGACCAGGTAGCGGCCTTGCAAACTTGCTCAACAGAGGCCTGGTGCTGAAAAGCCCAGGAGGCCCCAACCGCACGAGTAGAATGAGCTGTAACACGAAAGGGAGGATCTCTCCCCTTAGCAGAATAGGCCCCTACAATGGCCTGACGGATCCATCTGCTGATGGTAGACTTTGTGGGTGCTAGACCCTTCTTGGGCCCAAAAGGCACCATGAAGAATGCATCAGTCTTGCGAAAGGCAGACGTTACCACCAAATAATACTTCACAACACGAACCACATCCAAAGAATGCAGGACCCTCTCCTTGTCATTGCTGGGGTTAGGACAGAGAGAGGGCAGAACAATATCCTGATTTAAATGAAAGGACGAAACCACCTTAGGAAGAAAGTCCGTCTTAAAACGGAAAACCACTTTATCCTGATGTCTTTCAAAATATGGAGCTTGAATAGACAGAGCCGCCAACTCAGAAACACGTCTAACTGAAGTGATAGCTACCAAAAATGCCACCTTCTGCGTAAGGGAAGACAAAGGACTATCATGCAAGGGCTCAAAGGGGGGACCCTGTAGCGCAGAAAGAACCAAATTCAAATCCCAAACCGGAATCAAAGGCTTCCTAGGAGGCCGCACATGCGTAACCCCCTGGAAAAGGTCTTAAGCAAAGGATGTAGTGCAAAAGACTTTTGGAAAAATACCGCCAGGGCAGACACCTGCCCCTTCAGAGTACTGAGTTGGAGCCCTAAGTCCAGACCATGTTGCAAGAACATGCAAAATTCTAGAAACAGAGAATTCCCTACAAGGGAAGGCCCTAGCCTCACACCAATCAATATAAGACCTCCAAGTCCTATAGTACACGGATGAAGAAGACTTCTTTCTAGCACGAATGAGAGTCTGAATAACAGCGTCAGAAAGACCTTCCTCCTTCAAGATGGAGGTTTCAGCAGCCACGCCGTCAAAGCCAGCGTTGGTAAATTGGGGTAACGAAGATGACCCTGTGTGAGAAGATCTGGCAGCAGGGGCAGAACGAACTGATCTTCTGCCAACCTTACCACGTCTGCGAACCAGACCTGTCTTGGCCACCTTGGAGCTACCAGAATTGCTGTTGCTCTCTCCAGAGCAAGCTTGCGCACTACTCTGGCCACCATGGGAAACGGAGGGAACAGGTACAGAAACCCCAGATCCCTCCAGTTCAGGGACATGGCGTCCGTCGCGAGAGCCAGTGGGTCCTTCGCCAGAGACACAAAAGCCGGAAGTTTGTGATTGTGACGGGAGGCAAATAGGTCCACCGCCGGTGACCTCCACCTGAGACAAATTGAGTGAAAGACCCTGGGATTGAGAGACCATTCCCCCTTGCGGGCTGACATCCTGCTCAGAGAGTCCGCCTCCGTCTTCTCCACACCTGGGATGTAAACTGCTGAGATACACGGGACATGTCTCTCTGCCCAGTCCAGGATCAGAGACACTTCCTTGAGGGCATTCCTGCTGCGGGTTCCTCCCTGGTGATTGATGTAGGCCACCGCCGTCCGATTGTCCGACCTGACCTGGACCGGCAAGTCTCGCAGTTGATGAGTCAAATGACAAAGAACCAACCTGATGGCCCTCAATTCCAGAACATTGATAGACTCGTGAGCTTCCAGGGAACTCCACAAACCCTGAACTTGCAGATCCTTCCAAAAGCCCCCCCATCCTGAGAGGCTGGCATCCGTAGTGACTATCTCCCACTGAGGAGTCCGAAAGGATCTGCCCCTCAGTAGGTTGGTTGAGTTCAGCCACCACCGAAGCGAGCGGCGAACCCGGGGAGACATCTGAAAAAGATGATCCAGCGACTGAGGAGACCTGTTCCAGACCGATAACAGATGGAGCTGTAGTGTCCTTGTGTGAAACTGAGCAAAGGGAACCGCCTCGAATGAGGCCACCATCAAACCCACCAGTCTCATCCCTAGACGGATGGACGGTCGAGGCATGGACATGAGCGACCGAACCAACTCCTGAATCAGAAGAACCTTGGACTGAGGAAGGAAAACTCTGGCCAGATCTGTATCCAGAGACATTCCCAGAAAGGATACTGTCCTGGACGGGTGTAGGGAGGACTTGGGGTAGTTGATCACCCAGCCGAACCTCTCCAGAGTGGATATTACCGTCCTGGTGTCCAATTCTGCCTGGCTGAATGACGGTGCCATGATGAGGAGATCGTCCAGATATGGCACAATGCGAATCCCCTGCGCTCTGAGGAGAGCCATCACCCCAGCAAGCACCTTGGTGAAAACTCTTGGAGCTGTGGTGAGACCGAAGGGAAGAGCTACAAACTGAAAGTGCCGATCCTCCACCGCGAACCTCAGAAACCTCTGGTGTGCGGGAAAAATGGGAACATGGAGGTAAGCGTCCTGAATGTCTATGGACGTCATGAAGTCCCCCTGACGAAGAGAATGAATAGCCGAGCGCAACGTTTCCATGCGAAACCTTCGCAGTCTGACGAACTTGTTGAGAATCTTTAGGTCCAGTATGGGCCGGACGGAGCCATCCTATTTGGGGACCGTGAACAGGTTTGAGTAAAAACCCCGACCCCGGTCTAATGAGGGAACTGGGCAAATGACTGCCATTTCCAGAAGACTCGATACTGCCGCCCGGAGCTGCTGCGCAGCCAGTGCCTCCGGGGACACCCGAGACCTGAGGAAACGCGGGGGAGGGTAGGACTCGAACTCCAGCTTGTAGCCGGAAGACACCACTTCCCGGATCCACCTGTCCGAGACCTCTCGGTTCCAGACCTGGGAGAAGTGCTGTAGCCGTCCCCCCACCCGCACGGGTGAGGGCGCTCCCTCATTGTTGAGCGGGCTTGGCCACGGGTTTGGGTTTTGAGCCCCAATTGTATCCTGAACGGGCACGTCCTCTGCCCCTATTCCAGGAATTTCCCCTTGTAGAAGGGAAGGCGAAACCTCTTCCTGCTCTAGATCCCCGAAAGGAAGGAGTGAAGGAAGACGCTCCTCGAAAGGGGCGACGTTGCTTCTTGCGTTGAGGTAGTTTGCCCCCCTTGGCCACGGCATCCAGCTTGTCTCCAAAGAGCCATAACCCAACGAAGGGAAGAGCTGTTAGTGACTTTTTTGACCCAAAGTCAGCCGCCCACTGGCGTAACCAAATTGAACGCCTGATAGTAACCATTAGAGCAGAGGCTCTACTACTCATCATCAAGGAATCATCCAAAGCGGCCACCATGAAGGACAAAAACACCTCACATTGTTTTAGTTCACGAAATTCCTCACTGTCCGGAGGATAACAAGTGCCTGACCACCTTTCTCGTAGCCACCGCCAACAGCGATGAGGCACAAACAGGCCTTATTGCTGCCCCAATACTGGCAAAACCATGACAAGCCATCTGGTCAATGCGTTTATCCTCACCATCCTTAAGAGAGGAACAATCAGGGTTGTTCAATACGGCTGAGTTGGATAACCCCAAAATAGGGGCGTCCACCTCGGGGGGAGACGCCCAGCGCTTAACCGTATCCACTGGAAAAGGATACCTCTTATCCCAACTTTGGGGAATGCCTGGGAGCCGGGCAGGCCTTTCCCATTCCTTAGAAATAATATTATCAAAATGCTTTTGATTAGGGAATTCCAACCGCGGCCTGGATTCGTCATAAAACTCCCCTTGCTGTTGAGGAACCTCCGCCGGAGGCGAGATAGCAAGCACCTCAAACATCTGAGTCAGAACATTAGGAGTATCCAAGGAAGTCCCTGAGCTCTGATCGGAATCAGCACCAACAAATTGCTGATCATCAGAAATATCTGAATCCTCAAATAATTCCCCTTCTTCTAGAGGGGAATAATCTGACCAATCCAGGCCGTCCTCGTCATCATCATATTCAAAATGATTAACCGGTGATAAATGCTTCCTCTTAGCCGGTGCTTTCTTGGCAACCGTGGAGGAAATGAATTTTTCAATACTGGCCAACCTGGCACACACATCAGATTGCGACTGCCCCCCCCGTGGCAATCTCACACGGGGCACGGGTCAAAGTGGGAGGGGGAGAGGATGAAGCCGGCTGCGCTGACCCAGATGCCTGGGGACCGGACTGCCGTGTAATAGTCTGCTGTGCACATGATATACATAGGAAAAAATCATCCCCTGTTAGGGATACCCCACAACCCATACACTTCCGTGATTGTCCCGAGGGGAGCCCGGAATCTTGGGATGCCTCCATAAGGTGAACTTGAATAGTCACTATGAGTGAGGGAATTACGCTATTAAGCAACCCAGGATGCCCTTATATTGTCCAAGTGGGAGGTTTTGTAATAAATAGCAAAAGTACCCAGGTACTCTAGGACCAGGAGAAACCTAAAAAAAATTCCTGGCAGTTCAGCCTGAAAAACATAGAAAAAGACAGTAAGAGGTTCTCCCTATATAAACCTATATCTATTATACCTATAT
This sequence comes from Gastrophryne carolinensis, assembly GCA_027917425.1. NCBI lineage: Eukaryota > Metazoa > Chordata > Amphibia > Anura > Microhylidae > Gastrophryne > Gastrophryne carolinensis. The sequence continues at coordinate 9,588,233 of CM051243.1, forward strand.
AAATACATATATATATGCAAATATGTACAGATAAGCAACGGCCGCAGGGCCACTCACTGAGTCTTTGGGCGCCAATACACTGTGTCCTCTGCCTGAGGTAACACAGATCAGAGCGGGAGACGCAGCAGGGGGGCGTGGCCAGCGTGGATCGCGCGCTGCAAGGCTCCGCCCAGCAGCTCCAAACTCCTAAAGGGCGCGGGCTGCGGCCTCATACCGAAGGCCCGGCCCCGCCCCCTCACTGAAGAGCGTGAGGGGAGAAATCCTCCCCTCAGCTCTGAGGTAAAAATCCAGCACCTGTCTCAGCTCTGAGGTAAAAATCCAGCACAGTGTCTGTCAGACGTGAGGGGAAGCTCCCCTCCATTAACACTCGCGCACCGGTGCCGCAGGCAGCCGCGGCACCGGGCGCATAATAGAGCCGGTAGCAGCCCGCATAACAAGCGGAGCTGCTTCCCGCTCGGTCACGCTACCAGCTCCAAACTCCTAAAGGGCGCGGGCTGCGGCCTCATACCGAAGGCCCGGCCCCGCCCCCTCACTGAAGAGCGTGAGGGGAGAAATCCTCCCCTCAGCTCTGAGGTAAAAATCCAGCTATTGCCGCCGCGGTGTCTGTCAGCAAAAAAGATTGCAACAAGTTTACATTATAACTATTCATACCAGAAAAGTAAACATTTTAAACAAACATTTCAAATAAATCTATTTTCCAGGCGCCCCCATAGAAAAACACCAGAAGCTGAATAAGAGGCCTCCACACAACTAAAAATGGGGAATAGGCCATTTAAGGGGAAAATTAAACTCTTGGACAGGGCATCCCAAACCGGAGTCACCAACCCGGTATAACCGCCTACCCTCTTTATAGGGTCTTGCGGTGGAGCATAGCTCCTGAGCACCTGAGGTGCTGTTATACCCTCGCTCGGACAGCAGTCAAGACTGGGAGGCATTTAAATAGCTATATATTAATAAAGGGAATAAAGAGTCCGAACGGAAATAAAAATATATATAGGCCGGGAGTAGATCCGGCTACCTTAAAGTCCCCCTGTGCAAGGAGGAGATATCATCTGCTGCTTGCTCGCCGTCTGCAGAGATGAAGACTGGGTAATGAGTGGGAGGTCCCAGGTACTTATGGACTGGGAGGGGCTTTCTTTCCTCCAATCATCTCTGCAGAAGCCCTCTACAGGACCATACCACCCACAGGTAATGAATATCTTGAAGCGGGGTGTGTGACATACTTAGAATATGCCTGCTACAGACGCTCATCTGTCGCTACCTGGCGTTAGTGATGAATCAGCGTGTTGGTCTTTCCTCATTGCTTCTATTATTTTTTCTCTTTCTATTCTTTGCCAATATTCACAATATTTAGAACTACTACTACTACTACTCCCATGCATTGAGTGTCATACCACACCGCAATGGGGCCCACTGAGGCGCTATTGCCCAGCGGCCCACATAAACCTGATAACAGACCTAGGAATTCAATGCCATAATGATACCGACATGATTTGCCTGGAGGTAAAATATTCAGCAAACCAGGGAGCGCTTTGATCATCCGTAAGCTGAGCCATTGGTCATGTTATGGTCCTTTGGGACACGGTAGACCTCCGATGAGAGGGTTGCTGGAAGCACTTTGTATGCACCTGCCTGTGTGTCAGAGTTTTATTTAAATTTTTAATCTCCGCAAATCTTAATAAAAGAATCGGAGATCTGCACTTGTCAGTTACCGGTGTCAGGTGCCAAGCGTTTGAAGCCCATCTACGCCGCGGCGGAATTTCCCTATGGCCGGAAACTGATGTGTGTGGCAAAGCAAAGTGACGCAGGAGAAGCTTTGAAGCCTGTCTACCTCGGCCTCCTGTTACCAGCCACCCAACATGTTACCTGTCTGGATAATACTCGAGTATTATCTCCTGCCATCGAGGCTCAAACATGCTTTGAAATGATGAATCTCGCTTGTTGTGGAGTCCGTCATCACACTGTCACCTATCCCCGGGTCAGTGACATAATCCCTTAGATACTAGATTTTACTTATTCCACCAAGTACAGGATACAAACAAGGAATGCAACAATGTAACAGTTACATAGTAGTAACAGGAATTAGGTTTAAGGTTTCGTGCAGGTTAAATTACATAGAATAACAGAATTAGCAACAATGCCTGTCTGGATAGAGATGGGCAGGCTGATTCATCACTAACGCCAGGTAGCGACAGATGTAGTCGCTAGTTTAAATCGCCTCAGTCGCTGTGCAGTAATGTTGAATACATTGTGAGGAGTCGCTATTTGACCAGTACAGTGCTGTTGTGAGTCGGTCGCTATGAGCAGTTGCTAACATGCGCTCCCATACAGCGCTGTACTGGGCAAATAGCGACTCCTTACAATGGCCTTGATTCACAAAGGGTAGAAAAAAACTCAACTGGTAGTAAAAAATTCAATTCATGAGAAAAAAGCTTGAGAATTTTACTGTTAGTGAATCACCAGATAGGAAAACAATGAAAGTCAATGGCACTTTTTACTCCTGAAAAAGGGATTGAACTTTTTACTCCCTTTTTACCTGTAGTAAAAAGTGCCATTGACTTTCATTGTTTTCTTAGCTGGTGATTCACTAACAGTAAAATTCTCAGGCTTTTTTCTCATGAATTTAATTTTTTACTACCAGTTGAGGTTTTTTCTACCCTTTGTGAATCAAGGCCATTGTAAGGAGTCGCTATTTGCCCAGTACAGCGCTGTATGGGAGCGCATGTTAGCGACTGCTCATAGCGACCGACTCACAACAGCACTGTACTGGTCAAATAGCGACTCCTCACAATGTATTCAACATTACTGCACAGCGACTGAGGCGATTTAAACTAGCGACCCACGGCTGAGCGCAGTGACTTCTAGCGGGCGCTCTGAAAATGCTGCTACAGACGCTCATCTGTCGCTACCTGGCGTTAGTGATGAATCAGCCTGATAGAATAACAGAATTAGCAACAATGCTTGTCTGGATAGAGACGGGCAGGCTGATTCATCACTAACGCCAGGTAGCGACAGATGAGCGTCTGTAGCAGACATTTCAGAATCGCAGTGCTCGGCCATGAGTCGCTAGTGCAGTAATGTTGAATACATTGTGAGGAGTCGCTATTTGACCAGTACAGCGCTGTATGGGAGCGCATGTTAGCGACTGGTCATAGCGACCGACTCACAACAGCACTGTACAGGTCAAATACCGACTCCTCACAATGTATTCAACATTACTGAACAGCGACTGAGTCGCTATGAAGTAGGGACCCACGGCTGAGCACAGTGACTTCTAGCGGGCGCTCTGAAAATGCCTGCTACAGACGCTCATCTGTCGCTACCTGGCGTTAGTGATGAATCAGCCTGATAGAATAACAGAATTAGCAACAATGCCTGTCTGGATAGAGACGGGCAGGCTGATTCATCACTATGCCAGGTAGCGACAGATGAGCGTCTGTAGCAGGCATTTTCAGAGCGCCCGCTAGAAGTCACTGTGCTCAGCCGTGGGTCCCTACTTCATAGCGACTCAGTCGCTGTTCAGTAATGTTGAATACATTGTGAGGACTTGCTATTTGACCAGTACAGCGCTGTATGGGAGCGCATAGTAGCGACTGCTCATAGTTACCGACTCACACCATATTCAAGAAAAAAAAAGCCTCACACAACTCTGGTGCTGAAAAATGCTTCTCTGAAGCCCAGAGCGCAGGAGGCTTTGTGATTAAAGTCTGTGTTTCAGCATCTATCCACCAGTAACAAAGCGAAAACATATGGAATTACATTGTAACAACATTGTAACATGACACTTTAATGGCAGAGCTGTGATGTCATTTCTGAGGAAATATATAAAAAATGAAAAAATTAAAAAAAAAATGCTTATTCAATGTCAGAAGAGGTCAAATAATTATTTGTGATTTTTGAAAAAAAAAAACCCCGTTTAAAGAGAAGAAAAGGTTCATCCATTGAAATGTATGGGGGAGCGACAGGTAGCGAGAGGTCATACCTGGCGCTGTGCAAGGCTGAACGCCGGCGCTGTTCGCTGAGGCTGTGAAAATGATGAATCAGACGCTACATGGCGCTATCCCAGTCGCTAAACAGATTCTGCTTGATAAATGTGTAATTGCTGCCGTGTCCGGCGTTCACCAGTCGCTACCTGTCATTAACCAGCTGCTATCTGACGCTATCCCTTCTTAAATAAGGGCCTTAGTCATTGAACCTGCTCGAAACCTTAAACCTAATTCCTGTTACTACTATGTAACTGTTATGTATGTAACTGTCATGTCATTTAAAGTGGACCAACACCCAGGGGGGATCGGCCCGGGAATCTATAATATTCCTGGGCCGATCAGATCCCTCCCCGCGGGGCATCCGATCGGGGTCCCCCGCGGAAGTGGACCAAAATCCAGGATAGTGAAAATCCTGGGTGTTGGTCCACGAAACCTTAACCCTAATTCCTGTTACTTCTATGTAACTGTTATTGTTGCATTCCTTGTTTCCAGTAGCAGGCATTTTCAGAGCGCCCGCTAGTAGTCACTGTGCTCCCCCCCCCGCGGGGCATTCGAAATCGGGATGTCCCACGGGGGGAAACCCCCCAGGAAGCCCACAATCCTACCTTTTCCACGTTCCAGCGTCGCATGCGCGTCTGCCGCCGCCGCCTCCCTCGCCTCTAGCAGGGCGCACTCCCGTGCCGGCCGTTTGTAAATGGCCGGCGCGGGTGTGCTCCCTGTAAGAGGGACGCGCTCTGCTTGTCCGGCGCTGCCTCTCGCTTGTCCGCCGGCGGGGATTGACTGCAGCGTTCTCGTGGGAGCGAGGAGAGGTGAGTTTTCGGGGCTTTCTGGGGGGTTTCTCACAGCGGGGCACCCCCGATCGGGGTGCCCCGCCGAAGTGGACCAAAACCCAGGATAGTCAAAATCCTGGGTGTTGGTCCACTTTAATGGCAGACCTGTAATGTCATTTCTGAAGAAATATATAAAAAATGAAAAAATTATGAAAAAACTACTATTTCAATGCCAGAAGAGGTCACAAAATTATTTGTGATTTTTTGAAAAAAAAAAAAAAAACAACAACCCCTGTTTAAAGAGAAGAAAAGGATCGTCCATTGAAATGTATGGGAGAGCTACAGGTAGCGCGAGGTCATACCTGGCGCTGTGCAAGGCTGAATGCCGGCGCTGTTCGCTGAGGCTGTGAAAATGATGAATCAGACGCTACATGGCGTTATCCCAGTCGCTAAACAGATTCTGCTTGATAAATGTGTAATTGCTGCCGTGTCCGGCGTTCACCAGTCGCTACCAGTCGCTACCTGTCATTAACCAGCTGCTATCTGACGCTATCCCTTCTTAAATAAGGGCGTTAGTCATTGAACCTGCTCGAAACCTTAAACCTAATTCCTGTTACTACTATGTAACTGTTATGTATGTAACTGTTACATTGTTGCTAATTCTGTTATTCTATGTTATACGCATATTGTGATACGTATGGTATTGGCCAATTCACACCCCGTCCGAGCCGAGCTGGTCCCTTGGTGTCGCCAGAGCCTGTGAGGTTCTACGGGAAGCTTGTGAATACAGAGAAGGAGATAAAAGTGAGCGTCAGCGGGTAGCTGAGCGTCTGTGACTGTTCTCTGTTTCTCTATCTTCAGATCCCTCGTTCACCTCACAAGAACAACAGCGAATCCCCCCCTGGTGCGATTCAGCAGAGATCAGCAGCGGCTGTCACTTCTCTCTAACGCGAGACGGGCTCCGTGTCTTTATCAAACAGACGCGCGCTCCTGCAGGCCATCCTCTTCTTGCCTCCAAAACGCTGGCGTTGCATATAGAAAAAACGAGGAACGCAAATGTTTTCTCTTCTACCGAAGCTGCCGGCAAACTCGTCCTCACTACTTTTCTGTTTAAAGAAACCCTCCATCTTGAATTCCCGGGCAGGCTGATTTATTACTAGCGCCAGGTAGCGTCAGATGAGCGTCTGTAGAGCGGATTTCAGTGCGCCCGCTGGTAGTCGCTGCTCTCGGCCGTGGATCATTGTTTCAGAGCGCCTCAGTCGCTGGCCGGCATTGATGAATGAGCCGCTGTACTACACTGTATGTGAGTGCAGCGTAACGCCAGCTCAGTGCGACTGACTCACACCACATTCATCAAAAAAAACACAAACCTCGCAGGTGCTCAAAATCATGTAATTGTAGCCCATGGCGCCAGAGGCTGCGTGATTAAAGTCTGTTTTTGAACATGTATCCACTAGTAACAAAGCGAAAACATATGGAATGACATTGTTATTACATTGTAACATGAACACTTTAATACCAGACATGTCAGGACAATTCTGCATAAAAATATTAATAATCCAAAAAGTTTTCAAATATGTGATTTTCTTGCCCAGGAAACATGTCAGAAGGTGTGTGTGTTTTTTTTTTTTTTTTGGAAAAAAAAAAAGGGATCAGGAAAGGGATTTAAGGATCGTCCATAGAAATGTATGGGAGAGCGCCAGGTAGCGACAGGTAAGACGTGGCGCTCTGCAAGGCTGAACGCCGGCGCTGTATGCTGAGCCTGGGATAATGATGAATCAGACGCTACATGGCGTTGTTCCAGTCGCTCACCAGATTCAGCTTCATAAATGTGTAATTGCTGCCGTGTCCGGCGTTCACCTGCCGCTACCTGGCGCTGTACAGGCGCTAACTGCCGCTAGAGTTTCATGAATAAGGCCCATAATATATTACAGCAGGGTTGGATTGAAGTGGACCAAAACCCAGGATTTTGACTATCCTGGGTTTTGGTTCTTGCCCCTGATCGGGGGATGCCCCGCTGTGGGAAACCCCGCAGGTCGCCAAAACAAACTCACCTCTTCCCGGTCCTATGGCGTATGTGTGACCGCTCATCCAATCAGCAACGCTCAGATCCACTCATGACAGCGAGCGGCTCCGAGCGCGCTGATGGCCGATTCCCCTGCCCCTGCCGGACATTCACAAATGGTTAAAGTAGACCATAACCCAGGATTTTGACTATCCTGGGTTTTGGTCCTTGCCCCCGGGGGAACCCCGATCAGAGATGCCCCCGCTGTGTGAAACACCCCAGGTTGCCAAAACTCTTCCCGGGCCTCTAGCGCCCTCTCGTCCAATCAGCTCACTCGGATCTGCTCCCACCCCTTCGTCTAAGGCGAGCGGATCCAAGTGAGCTGACGGACGCTTCCCCCGCTTCCCTCTAACAGGGAGGGTACCCACGCTGACCATTCACAAATGCCTGCCGCGTGCACGCGCCCTACTAGAGGGATAACAGGGCGTGGGTCGCGCATGCGCCGTTGGACCAGGAATAGAGGTAAGTGTATGGGGCCACCTGGGGGGTTTGACACAGCGGGGCATTCTGATTTTGGATGCCCCTGGGGGGAATCGATTGGATCTTATAGATTCCTGGGCCGATCACTTTAAGAATATCGGCCATTTTGGGAGGGATGCACCCCCAACCTGTCTTATGGAGGAGGAAGCGACGCCTGTGCGGGGCATTAACCAAAACCTGGGATAGTCAAAATCATCATGGGGTTTTGGTCCACTTTAATTTGTTCAGTCTGGAGGAAAGAAGGGAGAGAGGGGACATGATAGAGACCTTGGCATATGGGGGATAGGGAGAATAAGGATTGCATAGGGTTCAGGAGGGAAGTGTTTTTAAAGTGGACCCAAAGCCAGGATTTTTACTATCCTGATCGGGGATGCCCCGCTGCGTGAAACCCTCCAGGTTGCCAGAATGAGCTCACCTCTTCCGTGTCCTTTAGTGCCCTCTCTTCCAATCAGCTCGCTCGGATCTGCTCCCGCCCCTTCATCTAAGGCGAGCGGATCTGAGCGCTGACGGATGCTTCCCCTGCTACCCTAACAGGGAGCGTGCCCGCGCCGACCATTCACAAATGCCTGGCACGGGCATGAGCCCTGCTAGAGGGACAACAGGGATGCGGGCGACTGGAAAAGAAGGTAAGTGTATGGGGCGACTCCGGGGGGTTTCACACAGTGGGGCATCCCGATTCTGGATGCCCCGGGGGAGGGAATCAATTGGCCTGGGAATCTTATAGACTTTCAGGACGATCGTCAAAGGTTTTCGTCCACTTTAAGTGTGGTGGAGGCCCCAGATACAGTATAAAATAATAGTCCAGCCAAGTAACTGATTGGTGGTTGTCTTGCACCCGCCTACTTACTGGAAGGTCAGATAGAGTCCCTTGTGCCCCCCTTGTGCGGGTGCGTGCTGCTCGGGAACTCCTGCTTTGCCATTCGGGCCGGGGGGTTTGTAGTCGCCCGGCTGGTTCCCTGCATTGAGCTGCCAGCGGCTGTGCTTGGTGGCTTATGTGCAGTGACAGCTCTGCACCCATCACTGTAGCGTTGCTGGCGGCGGCTTTGCTGCTCTAGACTCTCCGTCCTGCCCTGTGGTGGCTTTGGTTGCCCAGGTGTGGGGTGTGCCGCTGATAGCTTGGTTGCCGGCCCCACGGCCTGTCAGACCAAAGACTAAAAAGCCCAAACCATAACCCAAAGGTTGATGGAGGCCCCCTTTGTAAGGCAAGTGGTGGAGGCCCTGGGGTGCACGCCCTTTGCGCCCCCTTCATAATCCGGCCCTGGCTACGCTAGGTACCCGCTTGTAGCGTCCATTAGCGGAGGCTCTAAAGCGCCTCTACAGAGACACTCAAATGGCAATATTTGGCACTAGTCTTAAATCAGCCTCCAGGTGGCGCTAGTGCAATATAACAGGAGCTTTATAAGTCAGGCCCATAGGCCTCGATTCAATAAAGGAAGAAAAAAATTCTCATAGTAGTAAAAAATTCAATTCATGAGAAAAAAGCCTGAGAATGTCACTGTTACTGAATCACCAGATAAAAAGACAATGAAAGTCAATGACAGCTTTTACTACAGTGTAGAAAGGAGGAAACACTTCTCTACTTTTCTTAGGAGTAAAAAGCTGCCATTGACTTTCATTGTCTTTTTATCTAGTGATTCAGTAACAGGGACATTCTCAGGCTTTTTTCTCATGAATTGAATCTTTTACTACCATAAGAATTTTTTTATTGAATCGAGGCCATAGTCTTGGTCGTAAAGCTGTCCTTAAATTCACTCAGGAGAAAGGCAGCGACGCAATTTTGGTTGGCTCCTAAAATGTCTATAGATTTAGAAGGAGGACATTTCCCCATCTATTGCTCTGGCACCATCTTCCTTTCCTTTTTGTCTAGTCCTTGTGGAGGGTTTTTCTTTTAAATTTGGGGCTAATGTTATTATGGGTCCTTAATTAGATAACAGCAAAGAATAAAGTAAGAGATAGGGGGGAATGGAAGCCCGCTGAGTGATTTCTTCCCCCTTCCCCCAACCCTTTGGGCTGTTTCTTTTCCCTAGCTCTCTAAGGGCTTGCAGAGGGGAAAGGGGAAGAAATCCCCCGGCAGCACGGCTCTGTTGGAGTGGAGGTAACACTGGCAGTGAGAAAGCACCTTCCACATGAATGGCAGACATAGATATGTTATGCAAAAGAGTATACTCTGCCTGAGGAAGTGACGGTGACGTCACAAAACGCGTAGCAGGGCCTTTTTGCGAGGGGGGCTCCAGTGGTGGCAAGCACTCAGCACTTTTTTGATAAGAAAGGTATTTAATGGTGTATTTGTTCTGTGATTTGGATTTCTTTCATAGCTTTAGTGTTATTCACATGGCTCCATTTAACCGTACTTGATTTTGATGCAGTTTAACAGCACTTGACACTTTCTGTATAGTTGCACATTTATAAAATATTTTTTATTGATTTTATATATGTTTTTTTAGCAGTCCCCCACTGGTATATATTAAGAGACAACTGTAAAAGTCCCCCTCTACCCCTCTCCTCTCCCCTCATTTTCTTGTTGGTAGTATGTACACACATGTTATATGTTTTTTTAAAAAGAAAATCTTTTTTAATGTGTCCTAGTATGTGATTTAGACCTCAAAATAAACTTTAATATTATTTATACACAATAGAGTGCCATTGTTAGTCTCTGTTTTTTTTCCCTGTCTAGGGGATTTGGGGCATCCCCCCCCTTTTTTTCATATATATATATATATATATATATATATATATATAGTCAGGGAATCGCAGTCCGGACACACAGACCGCGTTCCCAAGAAACCCCTGTCCGAGTCCTTCTATCAGGAATACCAGGCCCGAAGCCTGCGGACACACAGCGTGAAGGAACGATCCAGCTTAAGTGCAGAAAACTCACATGTACAAGTCTGGAGTTCCCCTTTATTTCCCTCCTAGTCATCAATATACACTCAGGAAAAGGAATTAGCATTTACAGGTTAAGCAGGGCAGATCACAGACTCCCCGCTGGCAATCCTCACACTTCTAGTCTGAGAAGACTCAGCTGGGTCTGCAGCTGGCTGGACCCCTGGCTGTGCAGACATCCGGCACCAACACCAATCGGACCATAGCTGCGCCCCCATGTGTCCCAGCACCAAACCAGGTACAGAATCAGAACTGGCTCACAAAACCGCACGTGGAGATAGTTTTCCTTTGTCGCCAAGCCCGGTGAAACCTAGGAAAATGAAGATCTAAGTTTCTGACCCACTTAGGGACCCCATTTCTGGACTCATCGGATGCCCAGCGTCCAGCCCAATAGTTTGGTGCCATTTCCAAAGCCATACGACCCCCCCTGCCCAAATTTATAACCCCTAAAGGGTTTTAGGGGCGAAAGCATGCTCCAGAACAGTGGGAGGTGACAACCCGTCCCACAGATGGGAGGGGTGGAGGTTTGACACCTGCTTAAAAGTGAGCCAGGGGGAAGAGAACGGGGTCACTTCTGGAGAGATCACGATTCACACGTGCTGGAGGTGTCCACCCACAAGCTCTTCACTTACCTCTTGTGAGAGCCCGTCATCACCACTATTCTGCAACTGCATATTAAGGTAACTGACTATTGTTTATCTGTGTAACTCACTCTATCCTGTAACTGTCTTAGAACAGCATTTTTGTATCATTGTATCATTTCATATTCCATCATAGCCAAATGTTTGTTATCACTGCCTAGTGTGCGCTTATAGCATTAAACTTAAATTTTAACTTGAGTGATCTGTTTGCCTTAAACCAAGTATCTGTGTGTCCGCAGGCTTTGGGCCTGGTGTTTCTGATAGGAGGGACTCTGACAAGGGTTTAGGGGAACGCGGTCTGTGTGTACGGAGGTCCCTGGTTTATAGTTGGATCTCGTGACCCGCGGTTCCCTGACACACAGATTCTTGGCTTAAGGCAAACAGATTGCTCAAGTTAATTATAAGTTTTAATGCTATAAGCACACTAGGCAGTGATAACAAACATTTGGCTATGATGGAATATGAAATGATACAAATGATACAAATGCTGTTCTGAGACGGTTACAGGATACAGTGAGTTACACAGAGAAACAATAGTCAGTTACCTTAATATGTAGTTGCAGAGTAGTGGTGATGGAGAGCTCCCACAGAGGTAAGTGGCAAGCTGGGTGGATGGACACCTCCAGCACGTGTGAACCGTGACCTCTCCAGATAAGTGAGAATGTTCTCATCCCCTTGGCTTACTTTTAAGCAGGCGTCTACCCTCCACCCCCTCCCCTCTGTGGGACGGGTTGTCACCTGCCACTGTTCTGGAGCTTGCTTTAGCCCCTAAAACTCTTTAGGGGTTATGACTTTGGGCAGGGGGGTCGTATGACTTTGGATACGGCACCAAACGATTGGGCTGGATGCCCGGCATCCGATGAGTCCAGAAATGGGGTCCCTAAGTGGGTCAGAACTTTAGATCTCCGTTTTCCGGGTTTTCCTTTATTGCCGAGCTCGGTGAAACTAACCTCCATGTCTGTTTTGTGATCCAGTTCTGATTCTGTACCTGGCTTGGTGCTGGGACACATGGTGGCGCAGCTATGGTCCGATTTGTGTTGGTGCCGCTTGTCTGTGGCCCTCATCTTTTGATGTGACAAATTCACAGCCAGGGGTCCAGATAGCTGCAGACCCACTGGAGTCTCCCCAGGCTGGAGGTGTGACAATCAGCAGCAAGGAGAGCAGCAGGGGGGGGCGGAGGCTTTGAAGCTCAAACTGCCTTTCCTGAGTGTCAGGACCCCATGCCCATATATGGACTTCCAGAATAGAGAGCATCCTTTTATATATATAATCAATATTGCATTCCTAGATCTAGTGTAAGTTGCCAAAGATTAAAAAGAATGGGGCACTTACCGCCATGGCCCGGGGGTTAAAAAACCTGACCTGGGCCTTTGAGAGTTAACCACTTCTGAAGATGAACCTGAAGCTTGTTATTGGGTGTGTGCGCCGCTCGCCGTGTATCCCGATGAAGTCAGGAGGTTATACTTTTTCAGTATACAAACTCTTTTAATATGATAACAAAATAAAAACAAACAAAATGGTAGACAAAGTAGTTAGTTGCTGTAGTTGCGGTTAAATGTCCAATTTGTTTCTAGTCTCTGAGAGGAGGGAGAGAGCTTCCAGCACAGCCACGTTTCCTGCTGCTTCTGTAGAACAACGCGCGTTTCGTCATTCGACGTCCTCAGGTTCTGATTGGTGTGCTCTAGCGCTTCCCTCAACACTATAAAAAATTCTGTTGGGGGAACTTTCACCGGGGATAATTACAATTGTGTACGTGCAGCGGGCTCAAATTTGTTCATCTTTAAAGAGAGACATCGGAGGTCTAAAAGACTACTGGGCCGTCCGGGTTCCTGTCTATGGGGCTTCCCGAATTGGGATGTCCTACGGTGTGATGCCCAAATCCACTCACCTTCTCCCAAGCCCTCGTCACGTCTCTGCGCTGCGGCCGCATCCCCGCTCACCTCTAGCTGTGCACGTGCCCGACCTTTCTGAATTTCTGGTTTAAAGTGGACCAAAACCCAGCTGGATCGGCCCGGGAATCTTATAGATCCATTCCCTCCCCGCGGGGCATCCAAAATTGGGATGCCCCGCTGTGTGAAACCCCCCAGGTCGCCCGCCACACTTACCTCAATCCCGGTCCAACGGCGCATGCGCGGGCCATGGCCGCATCCCCCCTATCTCTCTAGCAGGGTGTGGGTGCGCTCCCTGTTAGAAGGAAGCGCGAGATGCGGCCACCAGTGCGCTCGGAGCCGCTGAACTAAGACATCGCTCAGACGTGCATAGCTCAGTGGCTCCGAGTGCACTGATTGGACGAGCAGCTGCGCATGCGCCGTAGGACCGCGGTGAGGTGAGTTGATGCGGGAGATCTGGGGGGGTTCACATAGCGGGGTGCCCCAGGGGAGTGGACCAAAACCCAGGATAGTCAAAATCCTGGGTTTTGGTCCACTTTAAATAAACACGCATCAGCTGCTTTTATAGGCCCAGCAGCACCTGGGGACAGTATTAGCGGCAGTGCTGTGCTTCCCACACATTGGCACAGCCACACACAGGTGAGAAGACCAGCTGCCGCTGTCTAGAGCCTGCCAATGGGCCACATTAAAAGGCTTGGAGGGCTGCATCTGGTCCCCGGGCCTCGGGTTTGACACCTCGGGGCTACCATTCATGCGGCCATTTTCATTGGTGGAAATAAAGAGATGTACGTGGGGGTGGGAGATTTTAGGGGCTCCCTTTACGGAAAGGGGGCAGATGGGGCGCGCCAGTGCAACATTGTGACAGCCGTGGCTTTACTATTTATTATTCAATATTTTTAGCTAGTCTCACAACATAGTAATAGATGACGTCACACTGTGATATGATGAGATATGTATGTGATACATACATAGCGAGGCTTCATGGCTACAATCCATAGAGCTATAAAGAAATGTTACCATTATAACCAGTTCAATAGGAGTGGCCGTGAAAAGACACGCCTCCCTCCCTACAAGGAGCACCAAAAACACATCAAAATTCTCCTTACAAAATGTATTGATACATATAAATTCATAAATTACACATACATAACACAAGACACTTAAAAACAATTAATGGGTCCCAATTTATATAAATAACCCTATATCCAACAACCCCAAACTCGGGGAAAACAGTATTGCAAATATAGTGATGCACACAGACTCACAACCTGTAAATGATGCCTAATGGGCAAAAAAATTTTTTTATCTAAAGATGAAATACTGGGGTAAGTGTGTACAGAGGTAAAAAACCTCTGCACCGACTTACCACAGTAGCTGTGCCGGCACTGAAAAACCCCAGAAGAAACAGGGTCTGTGTTCTATATCACCCACCTATCCCCCATACAGAGTAAATATAAGCACACTAAAAGTAATAAACAAAATATTAATAAGGTAGCCGCTACTAGTCTGAGCTGCTGTGCATTAACATAAATCTAAAGCGCTGAGTGCTAAAAATGTATATATAAATACATACAAAAAATATAACCATACAATCAATATCAATCCCTGTTCCAATAAGGATACTTACTAAAATATACTGCTGTAGGGAGCCCCTCATGGGTTCCCAGAGAGTGACCTCAGACTAACCCCTTATTATTATGTTTTTTAAAGTGGACCAACACCCACGGGTGATCGGCCCGGGAATCTATAAGATTCCCGGGCCGATCACCCCCCACCCCGCGGGACATCCGAGATCGGGATGTCCCGCGGGGTGTAACCCCCCCAAAACCCCCGAAAAACCCTACCTGATCTTCGGCGGCGGCCGGCCGCCGCCGCCTCCCTCGCGCCCCTGCAGGCGTGCGCGCGCCCGCGCCGGCCGTCTGCGAATGGCCGGCGCGGGCGCGCGCGCGTCAAAAGGGACGCGCGGGAGGCGGCGGCGGCGGCAGCCGCTTAGACGTCCTTGTACGTTGGCGCTGGGAGCGCGGAGAGGTGAGTTTTTCTGGGGGTTGGGGGGGGTTTCACACAGCGGGGCACCCCGATCGGGGGTGCCCCATCGAAGTGGACCAAGACCCAGGATAGTCAAAATCCTGGGTGTTGGTCCACTTTAAGTATTTGTTAGGGTTGGTACACAGCCTGGCCTTTGCTATAGATACTTTCGTGTCCAGGGATAGGTTACCCCGGGGGTCCTTTGTAGGCTCAGTCCTGTAACCACACCACTTGTTACTTATAAATTCTAATGTTTATTCAGTGCCAATAAAAACAGTTAATCTAAACAGCTATTTATACATCAAATTTCTTTTCTGTTGTCATGCATCAAAAAAATTTTTTACAACTTTGAATCATCATATATAAAAATATAAAAATAGTTCCAATATATTCATATTTTTGTAACGGGCAGACATGTATCATGTTTCACCAGCTCTGGCTTTTTCAATGCCCTATCATATGACAAAACAGACAGATAAATCACAGTGTTAGTAACATGATTAGTGTGTTAATATTTAGATAATTGCATTATTAAATAATTAGGGGCACAGAGGGATAGATCAAAATAGTACCTGTTTCTGATGATTTCAAATATTGGAGACATAAATTGCTGTGCACATTCAGACAATCCACAGAGTGAGCCGGTGGTATGCACTCTCCTGTTGTTAAAGCTTGTTTCAATTAGTTTCCATGTATTATCTATGTGGGCAGCACCTTTATATACGTTATGCACCCATACCTTAATTGGTTGTGTTCCTCTTTAAGCCTGAAGATTCCTTGTATTTGGCCAAGCAGAGTGGCTGTGCTCCCTATATAAAGGGGAAAAGCCAAAAGGGGGGCATTTGATTGAATTTATACTGGCGTAGATTCTTTTTAGGGGGATAGTCAGATTAAAGCAGACTTACTGTATAAGATCAGTTGCTGGCATGTGTGGAGCAAGTGCGGTGGCAGGAAGTCCAAATGGCTGCGGTGCTTCTTTGTCCATTGACAATCGTGGTCACAGTCTCAATGACCGCTGTGCTGCTGATGTCCTGCAGCGGTCCCCGCTCCCCACGTGTCACCCGTTCTCCGCTCCGGATGCTTACCTGCCACCGCACCAGCGACGCTCATTTTATGCGCCCCAGACACCTGGAGCGCATCTACCTCGGTGCCCGGCTTCGGCCGGAAATGACGAGGTGCGGCGCTGGTTCGGCGCCCTGTCTCTCAGGCGGCGCCATTTTCTTGGAGCCTCGCCATTTTGTCAGGGCCCAAAAGGCGGGACTCACATATACAGCCTCGCCATTTTGTCAGGGCCCAAAAGGCAGGACTCACATATACAGCGTCCGCCATTATGGTGTAGCCTCATTGCTCATGTTGTTAGGCTTTACCTATTCCGCTTATATACTAAAGGGCATTTACACATTTCAGTATGGAAGGGAACCGAAAATGCTCCACACAATTGCCTATACTTGAATATAATGTTTGCTGCTTCACACATTATCTACTCAGTAACAACGCCAGTAACATACATATGTTTTTTAGGATCTTTGTTTATCGCAATTTCCTCATGTAGAGGCATTTCACCTATTGCCCCTATTTGGGCTTAGTTGTTGTTCTAAGTAATTCATGGCCTCTCATTCACTCTGACCTACAATGAATCTTAAAGGGGCATTCCACCGATTCACCATGTGTTTACATCTTATTACATGCATTCAAGCTGACAATTATTATTTATCTCCAATCCTTTTATTGTTAGTGTATTTTTTTCTCTCTATATATGTGTATATAAAAAAAGGGGGAAAAACTCTTTTTTCTAATATCTCCTCTGGCCTAAGAATCATCCACATTGAGATGTCCAATTACATTGCACATCAAGAGGCAAGCCGTGTTGGGTATGTATTTATGGATATTTACAGTGAAGGGTGACTGGGCATTACGCATCCCCACACGTCCTTCACTGTTCAGAGATAGGGGGCAAAGCTTAAGGTTTCATTTAGGCCGGGGTACCGATGTGCCCCCAACCTGAAGATCCATCTTGTTTCAAGTTGCAAGGTGGATTTTTCAATGTTGCCTCCCCGTATTGTTGGATGTATATGGTCCAGTCCCTGTACTTGTAGGGAGCTCGGGTCCCTGTTGTGGTATCTAAGAAAGTGACGACCAATTGGTGTTTTATTGGAACCCGTTTTTATACTATAGTGATGCTCATAGATTCTCTTCTTTAGTGGTCGATTGGTCTTGCCCACATACAGGCAACCACATGCGCAAGTTAACAAGTATATTACATTGACTGTATTACAGTTAATAAAATGTTGCGCCTCATATCTGTTGCATCCCCCTACAGAAATACTCGGGCCCACCTTCACATACTTGCACATGCTGCAGCCCCCGCACCGGAATGTTCCTTTGGTTTTGCAACAGTCATTCGCTCGATTCTGCTCATAATGGCTGTGCACCAGAGTGTCCCGTAGGTTCTTAGACCTCCTATATATGACTTTTGGTGCCTTTGGTAGGAATGACTTTAGATAGGGATCATTAAGGAGAATACACCAGCGGGTCTGCAGTATCTTTTGTATGTGTTGGTGGGCCCCTGTGTAGGTCATGATCAATGCAGGACCTGATTGTTCCTTATTTATCTTAGGTTTGTATAGCAATTCTTGCCTATCCCTGCTTTTAGCTTTGTTATAGGCGGACCTTAACACTTTGGCCTTGTAGCCCCTCTCTCTAAGTCTAGTTTTTATCCTAGATGCCTCCATTTCAAAAAGTTCCAGGGTGGCGCAATTGCGCCTCGCTCGAACAAATTCCCCATAAGGGATACTTTTCAGTAGGTGTTTTGGATGCGAACTGGTAGCACGCAACATGTTATTTGCGGCAGTTTCTTTACGGAATAAATTGGTTGTGATCTGACCGTCAGGGGCTTTAATGATTTCTAGGTCCAGGAACGTGACTTTATGCTGATCTTGCTGGCATGTAAATTTTAAGTTAGCACCATTGTAATTTAGTGCTTCTACAAATTTTGCCAGTTCCTGCCTCGGCCCCTCCCAGATGACTAGGATGTCATCGATATACCTGTGCCACGCTGTCACGTGGCACAGGTACTGAGACATTTCGTCCTCACCCCACAACCTCCTCTCCCACCAACCCAGGTACAGGTTAGCGAACGATGGGGCACATGTCGTCCCCATCGCCGTTCCCTGCACCTGGTGGTAAAGTTGGTCTTTGAAGAGAAAGAGGTTGTGGGTGAGGACGAAGTTGAGGAGCCGAAGCAGGAACAGGTTATGGTCATGGTGGGATATGTCCAATTCGTTCAGGAACGATTCCACTGCCCTGAGGCCTTTATCATGGGGAATGCTCGAATATAGGGCCTCCACGTCCAGAGTCACCAGGGTAGAGTTGGGGCTCACCCACATCCCGTCAAGGATCCTCAGGACATGTCCCGAGTCCTTGACGTATGATGGAAGACCCATGACCAGTGGTTGGAGGTGACGATCCACATAACGGCTACCGTTTTCCGTGAGAGCCCCCATGCCCGACACTATCGGACGTCCGGGAGGTGCCGTGGTAGATTTGTGCACCTTCGGAAGTGCGTAAAATGTCGGTGTTTTTGGGCATGGGGACTCCAGGAAGCCCGCCGTCTGTGGATCGATCACCCCCCTGTCCCTGGCCTCGTGGATGAGCTGATGGTATTCCTTGTCATCCCTGGCGAGTCTGGACATGGAGGCCCTTGCATACCAGTCTTTATTTTTTAGGATGTCTAAACACATCCTTTCATATTGGGCCGTGGACATGACCACAATGTTGCCACCCTTGTCTGCCGGCTTGATTACTAGATCGTGATTAGATTCCAGTTCCTTCGCTGCTTGTTGTAATCGTTCATCCATGTTGGACTTATAGCCCGGCCGTTTGGAAAGGGTCTCAAGATCCGACATGATCATCTCAACAAAGGTGGCAACACTGTGGTTCATGCCCATAGCGGGAAAAAAAGTTGAAGGTTTCTTGAAATTTGTGTTGACAGGGCTTATCGCCATGTGACCTGCCACTTCTAGGCCCGATTCCTCGATATCTTTCTCTAATTGGGTGATGCTTATAGAGGTCTGTTGGTTTAATGTGGCAGGTTCGTCATCTTTTTTCAGAAAATGATATTTACATAGTACTTTCCTCGCAAATAGATGAATATCTTTGACTGCTTCAAATACATCTAATTTCCTAGAGGGGCAAAAATTAAGTCCCAGTTTCAATAATTCTAGGTGTTCATCCGTTAATTTATATTCGGAGAGATTGAGAATATCTCTTTGTGGAGTGCTAGGACCCCCCTTTTGTTGTTTTATGTCTTTGGGGGAGGAAACAGGGTTAACTTTTTTTGCTCTCCGGCGGGCATTGGCCCTCCTTTTGTTTCGGCGTTGATTTTTTCTCTTTCTAAAAAATCTTTTTTCTGTGCTTGTGTCTCCTCTATCTCCTCTCCTGGCATACTCCTGTTCTTCATCTTACGTTTTATTGTATTTACCCCTACCTCTTCATTTGGGATAGTGATCTCTCTCCTTGGTGGCCCTCTCCAGGGCTCTCTATCTCTGGCCCCTTTGGGTTTAAACCTCCTTTGGGGTACTTGATATCCCCCCTGGGGATCATTGGTTCTCTCTCTTGATGAAGAGGTATCGGAGGAGTTATATGATCGACCTGGATAAGTTTTTCTGCCTCTCCCCTGATTTTGTATATTCGGCCACAAATATGCTTCCTTATTTTGGTAGGCCAGCTTGTCCCTTACTAATTTTCTCTCCTTTACCTCTATTAAATCCTTGTTCAGCTTCTCCACTGACTCCTGTACGCCTGCATCCCTCTGTTTGAACCTCTCGCTCTTTTCTTGTTTCTCGAGACTCACTATAACACCGGAGAGCAAAAAAAGTTAACCCTGTTTCCTCCCCCAAAGACATAAAACAACAAAAGGGGGGTCCTAGCACTCCACAAAGAGATATTCTCAATCTCTCCGAATATAAATTAACAGATGAACAACTAGAATTATTGAAACTGGGACTTAATTTTTGCCCCTCTAGGAAATTAGATGTATTTGAAGCAGTCAAAGATATTCATCTATTTGCGAGGAACGTACTATGTAAATATCATTTTCTGAAAAAAGATGACGAACCTGCCACATTAAACCAACAGACCTCTATAAGCATCACCCAATTAGAGAAAGATATCGAGGAATTGGGCCTAGAAGTGGCAGGTCACATGGCGATAAGCCCTGTCAACACAAATTTCAAGAAACCTTCAACTTTTTTTCCCGCTATGGGCATGAACCACAGTGTTGCCACCTTTGTTGAGATGATCATGTCGGATCTTGAGACCCTTTCCAAACGGCCGGGCTATAAGTCCAACATGGATGAACGATTACAACAAGCAGCGAAGGAATTGGAATCTAATCACGATCTAGTAATCAAGCCGGCAGACAAGGGTGGCAACATTGTGGTCATGTCCACGGCCCAATATGAAAGGATGTGTTTAGACATCCTAAAAAATAAAGACTGGTATGCAAGGGCCTCCATGTCCAGACTCGCCAGGGATGACAAGGAATACCATCAGCTCATCCACGAGGCCAGGGACAGGGGGGTGATCGATCCACAGACGGCGGGCTTCCTGGAGTCCCCATGCCCAAAAACACCGACATTTTACGCACTTCCGAAGGTGCACAAATCTACCACGGCACCTCCCGGACGTCCGATAGTGTCGGGCATGGGGGCTCTCACGGAAAACGGCAGCCGTTATGTGGATCGTCACCTCCAACCACTGGTCATGGGTCTTCCATCATACGTCAAGGACTCGGGACATGTCCTGAGGATCCTTGACGGGATGTGGGTGAGCCCCAACTCTACCCTGGTGACTCTGGACGTGGAGGCCCTATATTCGAGCATTCCCCATGATAAAGGCCTCAGGGCAGTGGAATCATTCTTGAACGAATTGGACATATCCCACCATGACCATAACCTGTTCCTGCTTCGGCTCCTCAACTTCGTCCTCACCCACAACCTCTTTCTCTTCAAAGACCAACTTTACCACCAGGTGCCCCATCGTTCGCTAACCTGTACCTGGGTTGGTGGGAGAGGAGGTTGTGGGGTGAGGACGAAATGTCTCAGTACCTGTGCCACGTGACAGCGTGGCACAGGTATATCGATGACATCCTAGTCATCTGGGAGGGGCCGAGGCAGGAACTGGCAAAATTTGTAGAAGCACTAAATTACAATGGTGCTAACTTAAAATTTACATGCCAGCAAGATCAGCATAAAGTCACGTTCCTGGACCTAGAAATCATTAAAGCCTCTGACGGTCAGATCACAACCAATTTATTCCGTAAAGAAACTGCCGCAAATAACATGTTGCGTGCTACCAGTTCGCATCCAAAACACCTACTGAAAAGTATCCCTTATGGGGAATTTGTTCGAGCGAGGCGCAATTGCGCCACCCTGGAACTTTTTGAAATGGAGGCATCTAGCATAAAAACTAGACTTAGAGAGAGGGGCTACAAGGCCAAAGTGTTAAGGTCCGCCTATAACAAAGCTAAAAGCAGGGATAGGCAAGAATTGCTATACAAACCTAAGATAAATAAGGAACAATCAGGTCCTGCATTGATCATGACCTACACAGGGGCCCACCAACACATACAAAAGATACTGCAGACCCGCTGGTGTATTCTCCTTAATGATCCCTATCTAAAGTCATTCCTACCAAAGGCACCAAAAGTCATATATAGGAGGTCTAAGAACCTACGGGACACTCTGGTGCACAGCCATTATGAGCAGAATCGAGCGAATGACTGTTGCAAAACCAAAGGAACATTCCGGTGCAGGGGCTGCAGCATGTGCAAGTATGTGAAGGTGGGCCCGAGTATTTCTGTAGGGGGATGCAACAGATATGAGGCGCAACATTTTATTAACTGTAATACAGTCAATGTAATATACTTGCTAACTTGCGCATGTGGTTGCCTGTATGTGGGCAAGACCAATCGACCACTAAAGAAGAGAATCTATGAGCATCACTATAGTATAAAAACGGGTTCCAATAAAACACCAATTGGTCGTCACTTTCTTAGATACCACAACAGGGACCCGAGCTCCCTACAAGTACAGGGACTGGACCGTATACATCCAACAATACGGGGAGGCAACATTGAAAAATCCACCTTGCAACTTGAAACAAGATGGATCTTCAGGTTGGGGGCACATCGGTACCCCGGCCTAAATGAAACCTTAAGCTTTGCCCCCTATCTCTGAACAGTGAAGGACGTGTGGGGATGCGTAATGCCCAGTCACCCTTCACTGTAAATATCCATAAATACATACCCAACACGGCTTGCCTCTTGATGTGCAATGTAATTGGACATCTCAATGTGGATGATTCTTAGGCCAGAGGAGATATTAGAAAAAAGAGTTTTCCCCCTTTTTTTATATACACATATATAGAGAGAAAAAAATACACTAACAATAAAAGGATTGGAGATAAATAATAATTGTCAGCTTGAATACATGTAATAAGATGTAAACACATGGTGAATCGGTGGAATGCCCCTTTAAGATTCATTGTAGGTCAGAGTGAATGAGAGGCCATGAATTACTTAGAACAACAACTAAGCCCAAATAGGGGCAATAGGTGAAATGCCTCTACATGAGGAAATTGCGATAAACAAAGATCCTAAAAAACATATGTATGTTACTGGCGTTGTTACTGAGTAGATAATGTGTGAAGCAGCAAACATTATATTCAAGTATAGGCAATTGCGTGGAGCATTTTCGGTTCCCTTCCATACTGAAATGTGTAAATGCCCTTTAGTATATAAGCGGAATAGGAAAAGCCTAACAACATGAGCAATGAAGCTACACCATAATGGCGGACGCTGTATATGTGAGTCCTGCCTTTTGGGCCCTGACAAAATGGCGAGGCTCCAAGAAAATGGCGCCGCCTGAGAGACAGGGCGCCGAACCAGCGCCGCACCTCGTCATTTCCGGCCGAAGCCGGGCACCGAGGTAGATGCGCTCCAGGTGTCTGGGGCGCATAAAATGAGCGTCGCTGGTGCGGTGGCAGGTAAGCATCCGGAGCGGAGAACGGGTGACACGTAGGGAGCGGGGACCGCTGCAGGACATCAGCAGCACAGCGGTCATTGAGACTGTGACCACGATTGTCAATGGACAAAGAAGCACCGCAGCCATTTGGACTTCCTGCCACCGCACTTGCTCCACACATGCCAGCAACTGATCTTATACAGTAAGTCTGCTTTAATCCGACTATCCCCCTAAAAAGAATCTACGCCAGTATAAATTCAATCAAATGCCCCCCTTTTGGCTTTTCCCCTTTATATAGGGAGCACAGCCACTCTGCTTGGCCAAATACAAGGAATCTTCAGGCTTAAAGAGGAACACAACCAATTAAGGTATGGGTGCATAACGTAGATAAAGGTGCTGCCCACATAGATAATACATGGAAACTAATTGAAACAAGCTTTAACAACAGGAGAGTGCATACCACCGGCTCACTCTGTGGATTGTCTGAATGTGCACAGCAATTTATGTCTCCAATATTTGAAATCATCAGAAACAGGTACTATTTTGATCTATCCCTCTGTGCCCCTAATTATTTAATAATGCAATTATCTAAATATTAACACACTAATCATGTTACTAACACTGTGATTTATCTGTCTGTTTTGTCATATGATAGGGCATTGAAAAAGCCAGAGCTGGTGAAACATGATACATGTCTGCCCGTTACAAAAATATGAATATATTGGAACTATTTTTATATTTTTATATATGATGATTCAAAGTTGTCAAAAATGTTTTTGATGCATGACAACAGAAAAGAAATTTGATGTATAAATAGCTGTTTAGATTAACTGTTTTTATTGGCACTGAATAAACATTAGAATTTATAAGTAACAAGTGGTGTGGTTACAGGACTGAGCCTACAAAGGACCCCCGGGGTAACCTATCCCTGGACACGAAAGTACTTACTAAAATATAAAATAATGAAAAACTGAAGTGAA
This sequence comes from Gastrophryne carolinensis, assembly GCA_027917425.1. Lineage (NCBI taxonomy): Eukaryota > Metazoa > Chordata > Amphibia > Anura > Microhylidae > Gastrophryne > Gastrophryne carolinensis. Next base: position 9,611,976 of record CM051243.1, read on the forward strand.
CAAAAACTATCTTAAACAATGTGCTCTGTGCAAACTGAATATATCATACCAATATCCCAATCTACAAAATCTACTACATAGACATTAATCAATAAGACAGGTGGTATTGGGTGCACCATAAAAGAAAGGCGCAGTTAAGCATGTCAGCACAGTGAGTATAAATTATCCAAACAATGCCCAAAATACTTATATCAGGCAGGAAGCATGTCAGTACTGCATCACAGAAAGAGGGACCACACGTAACCCGGCCACCCGCGCCCGCCGCCCCCGTGCGGCTTCAGAAGGGTGAAGGTTGCCCATTAGGCATCATTTACAGGTTGTGAGACTGTGTGCATCACTATATTTGCAATACTGTTTTCCCCGAGTTTGGGGTTGTTGGATATAGGGTTATTTATTAGAGATGAGCGAGTAGTGAAATATTCGAAATTTCGAATTTCGATTCGAATAGACCGCGTTACTCGACTACTCGACCGAATATCGAATCCCATTATAGTCTATGGGAAAAAAATGCTCGACACTTGGAAATCTCAATTCGACCACTTGGAGGTCACCAAGTCCACCCTGAAACATCAGAAAATGATGCCAACACTGCTGGAATGCAACTGGGACAGCAGGGGAAGCATGTCTGGGTGCATATAACGCGCCCAAGTCGCACTATTACGCCACTATCACAGCCTCTCAACAATACACTCCAAACACAATATTACTTCTACGTAAAGTGAGACAAGACAAGGAAACCTTCTAGATTGCCATGGACCCCAAGCCAAACTGTACAAAAAAGAAGAACAAAATTCTGCACCCCTTAAAATCACGTTGCCTAATGACAACCACAGATGGCATAGGCAAGGGGGAAAATAAATAGACCCCACCCCTAATTGTCATTGTGTGTGTGTGTGTGTGTGTGTGTGTGTGTGTGTGTGTGTGTGAGATGTGGTCAGACATGTCCTCTTGTGTCATTGTGTCACCCCAGCAGTAAGGGAAGCTTAAAGGAGGAGGTTTGTTACAGTGTGTCACCCCAGCAGTCAGGGAAGCTTACAGGAGGAGGTTTGTTACAGTGTGTCACCCCAGCAGTAAGGGAAGCTTAGAGCTGAGACCTCTTAAAAATTGTGTGGAGGCCCAAGATCTGAGACCTCTTAAAAATTGTGTGGAGGCCCAAGAGCTGAGACCTCTCAAACATTGTGTGGAGTCCCACGAGCTGAGACCTTTTAAAAATTGTGTGGAGGCCCAAGAGCTGAGACCTCTCAAACATTGTGTGGAGTCCCAAGAGCTGAGACCTTTTAAAAATTGTGTGGAGGCCCAAGATCTGAGACCTCTTAAAAATTGTGTGGAGGCCCAAGAGCTGAGACCTCTCAAACATTGTGTGGAGTCCCAAGAGCTGAGACCTTTTAAAAATTGTGTGGAGGCCCAAGAGCTGAGACCTTTTAAAAATTGTGTGGAGGCCCAAGAGCTGAGACCTTTTAAAAATTGTGTGGAGGCCCAAGAGCTGAGACCTCTCAAACATTGTGTGGAGTCCCAAGAGCTGAGACCTTTTAAAAATTGTGTGGAGGCCCAAGAGCTGAGACCTTTTAAAAATTGTGTGGAGGCCCAAGAGCTGAGACCTTTTAAAAATTGTGTGGAGGCCCAAGAGCTGAGACCTCTTAAAAATTGTGTGGAGGCCCAAGAGCTGAGACCTTTTAAAAATTGTGTGGAGGCCCAAGAGCTGAGACCTCTCAAACATTGTGTGGAGGCCCAAGAGCTGAGACCTTTTAAAAATTGTGTGGAGGCCCAAGAGCTGAGACCTCTCAAACATTGTGTGGAGGCCCAAGAGCTGAGACCTTTTAAAAATTGTGTGGAGGCCCAAGAGCTGAGACCTTTTAAAAATTGTGTGGAGGCCCAAGAGCTGAGACCTTTTAAAAATTGTGTGGAGGCCCAAGAGCTGAGACCTTTTAAAAATTGTGTGGAGGCCCAAGAGCTGAGACCTCTCAAACATTGTGTGGAGGCCCAAGAGCTGAGACCTTTTAAAAATTGTGTGGAGGCCCAAGAGCTGAGACCTTTTAAAAATTGTGTGGAGGCCCAAGAGCTGAGACCTTTTAAAAACTGTGTGGAGGCCCAAGAGCTGAGACCTTTTAAAAATTGTGTGGAGGCCCAAGAGCTGAGACCTTTTAAAAATTGTGTGGAGGCCCAAGAGCTGAGACCTTTTAAAAACTGTGTGGAGGCCCAAGAGCTGAGACCTTTTAAAAATTGTGTGGAGGCCCAAGAGCTGAGACCTCTCAAACATTGTGTGGAGGCCCAAGAGCTGAGACCTTTTAAAAATTGTGTGGAGGCCCAAGAGCTGAGACCTTTTAAAAATTGTGTGGAGGCCCAAGAGCTGAGACCTTTTAAAAATTGTGTGGAGGCCCAAGAGCTGAGACCTTTTAAAAATTGTGTGGAGGCCCAAGAGCTGAGACCTCTCAAACATTGTGTGGAGGCCCAAGAGCTGAGACCTTTTAAAAATTGTGTGGAGGCCCAAGAGCTGAGACCTTTTAAAAATTGTGTGGAGGCCCAAGAGCTGAGACCTTTTAAAAATTGTGTGGAGGCCCAAGAGCTGAGACCTTTTAAAAATTGTGTGGAGGCCCAAGAGCTGAGACCTTTTAAAAATTGTGTGGAGGCCCAAGAGCTGAGACCTTTTAAAAATTGTGTGGAGGCCCTAGAGCTGAGCACTTATTAGTGCTGCAGCTACGGCTGCTTTAGTGAGGGGTAGCTGCTGCTGCTGGAATAGGGACAGAAAGACTTCAGTGGTGTATTACCACCTATATACAAAACTATCTACACTCTGCTCAAAACGGCTGCTTTAGTGAGGGGTAGCTGCTGATGCTGGAATAGGGACAGAAAGACTTCAGTGGTGTATTAGCACCTATATACAAAACTATATTTTGCACTACTGTTTTGTGTCCTCTGTGCCAACAAAACACTGTTTTATACACGGTGCGTATAGGCACCATTTCACCTTCTGGCAGTATACGGCTGTATAGCCAGGTGTTTTTCTTAAAAATATTTTTTATATTTGGCACTACTGTTTTGTGTCCTCTTTACCAACAAAACCTTGTTATATACCCGGTGCGTATAGGCACCATTTCACCTTCTGGCAGTATACGGCTGTATAGCCAGGTGTTCTTCTTAAAAATATTTTTATATTTGGCATAACGCGTGGCCAAAAAAGTAAAACGTCTGAAATGCGGAGGGCTAGCGCAAAGGGACGTGGACGAGGACGGGGGCGCGGAAATGCTGGTGGGGGCACAAACCGCGTTGAAGCCAGTGGGGATACAATGCGTGCTGATGAGGGGCAGCCAGCATTACGCTCATCCAGCTTCCCTGCCTTTATGGGACAGTTATGCGGGGGGCGGGGTACACCTCTGTTAAAGCCTGAGCAGCGTGAACAGGTGGTGCAATGGATGGCCGATAACGCTTCCAGTCACTTGTCCACCACCCAGTCATCCACACAGTCTCACTCTGACCCTCCTTCCTCCCAACCTGGCCAACAGAGTCAGCCCACCCTTGACCCCTCCCAGGACCTCTTTTCGGGTCCTTTTCCAGATGTGCTGCAAGAATCCCAGGAGCTAGCAGAGGAATTTGTTTGTAGTGATGCCCAAACACTTGAGCATCCGCCATCTGCTAGTGATGTGGACCCGGAACCAGCATCTGCTATCATGAGCGATGATGATGATGAGACGCAGTTGCCATCAAGGGAGGCTGTTGGAATGTCCAGTGGGCAGGAGGAGGAGCAGAGAGAGGAAGTGGAAGAGGAGGTGGTGGACGACGAAATGACCGACCCCACTTGGACAGGGGTGATGTCCAGCGGGGAAAGCAGTGGAGATGCGGTCTGCGCATCACCGAATAAGGCAGCAAGAGGCAGAGGACAGTCCAGAGGCAGAGGACAGTCCAGACAGAGAAGGCAGGCCACAGCCAGCAGGGCCGAAGCTCTTCCCGGCAGCAGGCAGTCGCGCGAAGCTCCCCCATCGAGGCCTCGTACTTCTGTGGTGTGGAGATTTTTTAATGTTTGCGCGGATGACAAACTGAGCGCGGTTTGCGCAATCTGCCACTCAAAACTGAGTAGGGGCTCTGAGAAGAGCAATCTGACCACCTCAGGCATGCGCCGTCACTTGGAATTCAAGCACTGGGCTGAGTGGGAGAGAGCAAACGCAATACAACCTGCGCCCCGTCTTGCTGCCACTGCCTCTTCCCCTTTGTTGTGTGCTGCCACTGCGGTCCAGACCTCCAGCCAGGACACCTCCACATCTGCCTCTGCCTCGGCTACTTTGGGGCCTTCTCCTTCAGCCCCCCCTTCCCCCGCATCTTCATCTGCACCTTCCATCTCCTCGTCCCATCAACTGTCCATCTCGCAGGCGTTCAACCGCAGGCGGAAGTACGCCTCCAGTCACCCCCAAGCCCAAGCCTTAACCTGCCTCACGTCCAAACTGCTGGCCCTGGAGATGTTGCCGTTTTGGCTTGTGGAGACGCAGGCCTTCCGCGACCTGATGGCGGCTGCCGCACCTCGCTATTCCGTCCCTAGCCGCCACTATTTTTCCCGGTGTGGCGTCCCCGCCCTGCACCAGCACGTGTCGCGTAACATCAGGCGGACCCTGAGGTACGCAGTCAGCGCAAAGGTCCACTTGACCACCGACTCGTGGACAAGCGCTTGCGGCCAAGGACGCTACATCTCTTTGACGGCACACTGGGTGAATGTTGTGGAAGCGGGGACGGGGTCGCAAACAGGGACGGCCTACATACCACCCCCGCCCAAGATTGCCAGCACGGGTTCTGATAGACCCCCCTCCTCTTCCTCCTCCTCCTCCTCCTCCTCCTCCTCCTCTGCCTTAACATCGCCCTCAGCCCCTAGCTGGAAGCGTTGCAGCACTGGCACGGGGAGATGTCAGCAGGCGGTGCTTAAGATCATCAGCTTGGGCGACAGGAAGCACAGCGCCGCAGAGGTGAGGCACGCCATATTGCAGCAGACAGAGATGTGGCTGTCGCCGCTGCAGCTAGGACCAGGCATGGTCGTGTGCGATAACGGCCGTAACCTGGTGGCGGCTCTGGAGCTTGCAGAACTCAATCACGTACCATGCCTGGCCCACGTTTTTAATTTGGTAGTACAAAAGTTTCTAAAGACTTACCCCAACCTGGCAGAGCTACTGGTCAAAGTGCGGCGCTTGTGCGCTCACTTTCGGAAGTCAACTGTAGCTGCTGCTAGCTTAAAAAAAAATCCAGCAACGCCTCCATTTGCCTCAACATCGGCTGTTGTGCGACCTGCCCACTCGCTGGAATTCCACCTATTGCATGTTGGCCAGGGTGTGTGAGCAGCAGAAAGCATTGATGGAGTACCAGATGATGCATCCACGCGTGCCTCCAACTCAGCTCCCTCAGTTTGCCAACCACGAGTGGCCATGGATGGCAGACATATGCGATGTATTGCGTATCTTTGAGGAGTCCACTAAGAAGGTCAGCAGCGAGGACGCTATAGTGAGCGTAACCATCCCGCTCCTATGCGTCCTTAAAGAATCGCTCATCGCAATAAGGGAGAACGCATTGCACACAGAGGAGATGGGGGTAGGAGGAGACGCAACGCAGGTAGACAGTCAGACCACACTTTTGTCTGCTGCTCGGTGGCAGTTGCAGGAGGAGGATGAGGAGGAGGAGGACAACGTGGAGGTGGCTGTGGAAGAGGATGCTGGCGGCGAGGGTAGCAGTCAGGCTGTGTGCGTCCCATTGGTTCAGCGCGGATGGGGCGGAGAGGAGGAGGAAGAGGAGGAAATGGAAAATGATCCTTCTGGTGGGGGCAGTGACGTCATGCCTACTCAGAGTCTGGCACACATGGCTGACTTCATGCTGGGCTGCTTTTCCCGGGACATACGTGTTGTCCGGATATTGGAGAACAAACTATACTGGGTCTTCGCACTCCTGGACCCCCGGTATAAAGATAACTTCTCCTCTTTTATTCCGGTAGAGGAGAGGACGAATCGATTACTGGAATACCAGAGGGAACTCTTGCAGAACATTATGCAGATTTTCCCACCCAGCATCGCTGGCGGCAGAGAGGAGAGTGTCTCCCAGAGTCTGACAACATCGATCAGGCCCACAGCCACCAGGGGAACACTCTCCAAGGTGTGGGACACGTTCATGTCACCCCCTCGTGCAACTTCCATCACTGCGGGGCCCGCTATCAGCAGGAGGGACAAGTATCGGCGGATGTTGCGGGACTACCTGGCAGACCACACCCCTGTCCTCCCCGATCCCTCGGCGACCTACACTTACTGGGTCTCCAAGTTGGACACGTGGCTGGAACTGTCCCTGTACGCCTTGGAGGTGCTTGCCTGCCCTGCCGCCAGCGTGCTATCAGAAAGGGTGTGTTCAGCGCAGCCGGGGGCATTATAACCGATAAGCGCAGCCGCCTGTCAACCGACAGTGCCGACAGGCTGACGCTAATCAAAATGAACAGCAAGTGGATTGACCCGGACTTTGCTTGTACAACAGTGGAAAGCAGCCAAGAGTGAAGTGCCATCTGTATGAAGTGCCATTTCCTCCTCCTCCTCCTCCTCCTCCTCCTCCTCCTCCTTAACCGCCGTAGAATTGCTGTATTAATGAAAAAAATTATGGCTCACCTCTTAGGCTTAATACAATCAATTTTTAAGAGGTCTCAACTCTTGGGCCTCCACACAATTTTTAAAAGGTCTCAGCTCTTGGGCCTCCACACAATTTTTAAGAGGTCTCAGCTCTTGGGCCTCCACACAATGTTTGAGAGGTCTCAGCTCTTGGGCCTCCACACAATTTTTAAAAGGTCTCAGCTCTTGGGCCTCCACACAATTTTTAAAAGGTCTCAGCTCTTGGGCCTCCACACAATTTTTAAAAGGTCTCAGCTCTTGGGCCTCCACACAATTTTTAAAACATAGCAGCCCTAATAAGGGCTCTCAATGACTCTCTTGTCTTCTGGTAGCTGGTATATATGGTGGTAAATGCGATATTCTGAGCTTCTGGGGCCCTGCCTGCCTACATAAGAGCTATATACTGTTCAGCATAGTAGCCCTAATAAGGGCTCTTAATGACTCTCTTGTCTTCTGGTAGCTGGTATATATGGTGGTAAAAGGTATATTCTGAGCTTCTGGGGCCCTGCCTGCCTACATAGGATATGAGCTATATACTGTTCAGCGTAGTAGCCCTAATAAGGGCTCTTAAGGACTCTCTTGTCTTCTGGTAGCTGGTATATATGGTGGTAAAAGGTATATTCTGAGCTTCTGGGGCCCTGCCTGACTACATAGAAAATGAGCTATATACTGTTCAGCATAGTAGCCCTAATAAGGGCTCTTAAGGACTCTCTTGTCTTCTGGTAGCTGGTATATATGGTGGTAAAAGGTATATTCTGAGCTTCTGGGGCCCTGCCTGACTACATAGAAAATGAGCTATATACTGTTCAACATAGCAGCACTAATAAGGGATTAAGGACTCTCTTGTCTTCTGGTAGCTGGTATATATGGTGGTAAAAGGTATATTCTGAGCTTCTGGGGCCCTGCCTGACTACATAGGATATGAGCTATATACTGTTCAACATAGCAGCACTAATAAGGGATTAAGGACTCTCTTGTCTTCTGGTAGCTGGTATATATGGTGGTAAAAGCTATATTCTGAGCTTCTGGGGCCCTGCCTGACTACATAGAAAATGAGCTATATACTGTTCAGCATAGTAGCCCTAATAAGGGCTCTTAAGGACTCTCTTGTCTTCTGGTAGCTGGTATATATGGTGGTAAAAGGTATATTCTGAGCTTCTGGGGCCCTGCCTGACTACATAGAAAATGAGCTATATACTGTTCAACATAGCAGCACTAATAAGGGATTAAGGACTCTCTTGTCTTCTGGTAGCTGGTATATATGGTGGTAAAAGGTATATTCTGAGCTTCTGGGGCCCTGCCTGACTACATAGGATATGAGCTATATACTGTTCAACATAGCAGCACTAATAAGGGATTAAGGACTCTCTTGTCTTCTGGTAGCTGGTATATATGGTGGTAAAAGCTATATTCTGAGCTTCTGGGGCCCTGCCTGACTACATAGAAAATGAGCTATATACTGTTCAGCATAGTAGCCCTAATAAGGGCTCTTAAGGACTCTCTTGTCTTCTGGTAGCTGGTATATATGGTGGTAAAAGGTATATTCTGAGCTTCTGGGGCCCTGCCTGACTACATAGGATATGAGCTATATACTGTTCAACATAGCAGCACTAATAAGGGATTAAGGACTCTCTTGTCTTCTGGTAGCTGGTATATATGGTGGTAAAAGGTATATTCTGAGCTTCTGGGGCCCTGCCTGACTACATAGAAAATGAGCTATATACTGTTCAGCATAGTAGCCCTAATAAGGGCTCTTAAGGACTCTCTTGTCTTCTGGTAGCTGGTATATATGGTGGTAAAAGGTATATTCTGAGCTTCTGGGGCCCTGCCTGACTACATAGGATATGAGCTATATACTGTTCAACATAGCAGCACTAATAAGGGATTAAGGACTCTCTTGTCTTCTGGTAGCTGGTATATATGGTGGTAAAAGGTATATTCTGAGCTTCTGGGGCCCTGCCTGACTACATAGAAAATGAGCTATATACTGTTCAGCATAGTAGCCCTAATAAGGGCTCTTAAGGACTCTCTTGTCTTCTGGTAGCTGGTATATATGGTGGTAAAAGGTATATTCTGAGCTTCTGGGGCCCTGCCTGACTACATAGAAAATGAGCTATATACTGTTCAGCATAGTAGCCCTAATAAGGGCTCTTAAGGACTCTCTTGTCTTCTGGTAGCTGGTATATATGGTGGTAAAAGGTATATTCTGAGCTTCTGGGGCCCTGCCTGACTACATAGAAAATGAGCTATATACTGTTCAGCATAGTAGCCCTAATAAGGGCTCTTAAGGACTCTCTTGTCTTCTGGTAGCTGGTATATATGGTGGTAAAAGGTATATTCTGAGCTTCTGGGGCCCTGCCTGACTACATAGAAAATGAGCTATATACTGTTCAGCATAGTAGCCCTAATAAGGGCTCTTAAGGACTCTCTTGTCTTCTGGTAGCTGGTATATATGGTGGTAAAAGGTATATTCTGAGCTTCTGGGGCCCTGCCTGACTACATAGGATATGAGCTATATACTGTTCAACATAGCAGCACTAATAAGGGATTAAGGACTCTCTTGTCTTCTGGTAGCTGGTATATATGGTGGTAAAAGGTATATTCTGAGCTTCTGGGGCCCTGCCTGACTACATAGAAAATGAGCTATATACTGTTCAGCATAGTAGCCCTAATAAGGGCTCTTAAGGACTCTCTTGTCTTCTGGTAGCTGGTATATATGGTGGTAAAAGGTATATTCTGAGCTTCTGGGGCCCTGCCTGACTACATAGAAAATGAGCTATATACTGTTCAGCATAGTAGCCCTAATAAGGGCTCTTAAGGACTCTCTTGTCTTCTGGTAGCTGGTATATATGGTGGTAAAAGGTATATTCTGAGCTTCTGGGGCCCTGCCTGACTACATAGAAAATGAGCTATATACTGTTCAGCATAGTAGCCCTAATAAGGGCTCTTAAGGACTCTCTTGTCTTCTGGTAGCTGGTATATATGGTGGTAAAAGGTATATTCTGAGCTTCTGGGGCCCTGCCTGACTACATAGAAAATGAGCTATATACTGTTCAACATAGCAGCACTAATAAGGGATTAAGGACTCTCTTGTCTTCTGGTAGCTGGTATATATGGTGGTAAAAGGTATATTCTGAGCTTCTGGGGCCCTGCCTGCCTACATAGGATATGAGCTATATACTGTTCAACATAGCAGCACTAATAAGGGATTAAGGACTCTCTTGTCTTCTGGTAGCTGGTATATATGGTGGTAAAAGGTATATTCTGAGCTTCTGGGGCCCTGCCTGACTACATAGAAAATGAGCTATATACTGTTCAGCATAGTAGCCCTAATAAGGGCTCTTAAAGACTCTCTTGTCTTCTGGTAGCTGGTATATATGGTGGTAAAAGGTATATTCTGAGCTTCTGGGGCCCTGCCTGACTACATAGGATATGAGCTATATACTGTTCAACATAGCAGCACTAATAAGGGATTAAGGACTCTCTTGTCTTCTGGTAGCTGGTATATATGGTGGTAAAAGGTATATTCTGAGCTTCTGGGGCCCTGCCTGACTACATAGAAAATGAGCTATATACTGTTCAGCATAGTAGCCCTAATAAGGGCTCTTAAGGACTCTCTTGTCTTCTGGTAGCTGGTATATATGGTGGTAAAAGGTATATTCTGAGCTTCTGGGGCCCTGCCTGACTACATAGAAAATGAGCTATATACTGTTCAGCATAGTAGCCCTAATAAGGGCTCTTAAGGACTCTCTTGTCTTCTGGTAGCTGGTATATATGGTGGTAAAAGGTATATTCTGAGCTTCTGGGGCCCTGCCTGACTACATAGAAAATGAGCTATATACTGTTCAACATAGCAGCACTAATAAGGGATTAAGGACTCTCTTGTCTTCTGGTAGCTGGTATATATGGTGGTAAAAGGTATATTCTGAGCTTCTGGGGCCCTGCCTGACTACATAGAAAATGAGCTATATACTGTTCAGCATAGTAGCCCTAATAAGGGCTCTTAAGGACTCTCTTGTCTTCTGGTAGCTGGTATATATGGTGGTAAAAGGTATATTCTGAGCTTCTGGGGCCCTGCCTGACTACATAGGATATGAGCTATATACTGTTCAACATAGCAGCACTAATAAGGGATTAAGGACTCTCTTGTCTTCTGGTAGCTGGTATATATGGTGGTAAAAGGTATATTCTGAGCTTCTGGGGCCCTGCCTGACTACATAGGATATGAGCTATATACTGTTCAACATAGCAGCACTAATAAGGGATTAAGGACTCTCTTGTCTTCTGGTAGCTGGTATATATGGTGGTAAAAGGTATATTCTGAGCTTCTGGGGCCCTGCCTGACTACATAGAAAATGAGCTATATACTGTTCAGCATAGTAGCCCTAATAAGGGCTCTTAAGGACTCTCTTGTCTTCTGGTAGCTGGTATATATGGTGGTAAAAGGTATATTCTGAGCTTCTGGGGCCCTGCCTGACTACATAGAAAATGAGCTATATACTGTTCAGCATAGTAGCCCTAATAAGGGCTCTTAAGGACTCTCTTGTCTTCTGGTAGCTGGTATATATGGTGGTAAAAGCTATATTCTGAGCTTCTGGGGCCCTGCCTGCCTACATATGAGCCATATACCGTTCAGCGTAGTAGCCCTAATAAGGGCTCCTAATGACTCTCTTGTCTTCTGGTAGCTGGTATAGATGGTGGTAAAAGCGATATCCCGAGCTTCTGGGGCCCTGCCAGCGACAGCCTGTCTTTCCCTGCTGTGAGCGTCTGTCCCTCACTAAGTTCAAGCTGCTTATGCTGACGAAGAGGAAGTGCTGAGCTTTGTATATTCGAGGTCACATGGTTTTTCCAGCCAATGCGTGTAGACGCCGTTTTCGCGATGCCAGCGTCCTCCCAGGACCTGTCCCACCCCCCCTGCATGGTGATTGGTGTAAAAAACGCGCCAGGGAAGGTGGGAGGGGAAACGAATTGTGAGTGCGCCATCGCCGCTGTACTCGATCGAAATCGAGTATGACGAACAGCGTAGTATTCGATCGAATACCGGCTCGGTCGAATACTACTCGCTCATCACTATTATTTATATAAATTGGGACCCATTAATTGTTTTTAAGTGTCTTGTGTTATGTACAGTATGTGTATTTTATGAATTTATATGTATCAATAAATTTTGTAAGGGGAATTTTGATGTGTTTTTGGTGCTCCTTGTAGGGAGGGAGGCGTGTCTTTTCACGGCCACTCCTATTGAACTGGTTTAGAATGTATTGAGTGAGCACAACTATTATACTTTAGTAGTGGTGCACCTCATATTAGAGTTAAATGTTACCATTATAATAACAAGTTATGAAAATAATAAAATGATAACACAGCTCAATGTTATAATATATATAACGTTATTTCTCAACATGATTTATATCCAAAATCTAAACAGATCAAATTAGTGAACCTGCAAATGGTCCCAGTGACACCCCTAAGCAAACATATTGGCCACTGATAGGTGGACCTTAGGTGGACTATGGGGTCATTGCATACATACCAATTTTTCCGGGTGGGAAAGAGGGACAATTGTTAAATTAGGCCATGCCCCCTTATTAAGGAATGTATAGGAGATAGGGTGTAACAGTTACAGTAATAGAAACACTTTGAATATGCTAATTATTTACCGTTGCAGATCTGCATGTTACATCTCAAAGAGCGACAATATGTAAATGAAGCCACGCCCCCTCATTTAGGGATGTAAGTTGTCACACCCCCTCATTGAAGGATGGATGAAGCCGCGCCCCCTCATTGATTGATGGATAGAAGATAGGGTGTAACAGTTACAACAATAGAAACACTTTGACTAGGCAAATGAATCATTTATTGCTGCAGATCTGCATGTTACAGCTCAAAGAGGGACAATATGTGAATAAAGCCACGTCCCCTAATTGAGGGAAGGATGAAGCCACAACCCCTCATTGAAGGATGGATGAAGCCACACCCCCTCATTGAGGGATGGGCAAAGCCACGCCCCCTCATTGAGGGATGGATAGGAGATACATTGTAACAGTTACAACAATAGAAACACTTTGAATTGGCAAATGAATCATTTATTGCTGCAGATCTGCATGTTACACCTCAAAGAGGGACAAATGAGAACAACGAGGCCGGGGGACATGGACTCAAAGGAGGGACAGTCCCTCCAAATCAGGGACAGTTGTAAGTTATGTCATGGCACTGCCAAGATTGGGCATTTGTTGGGGACCCTCTTAGATGCATTCCTGTACCCCAACCTGCTCTGCTGCCATCTCTAATTATAGACCTATATATACTTATCTGTTCAGGTTTTAGGTGACCCATACACACCCCCCAGTTGGTAGTTGAGAATGAGATGTGTGACAATGAAATTCACTGTAGTTTATCCATTTATCACTTGGAGTACACTAAATGTTTCCTAGTCAGTGTGGCGGGATGTTCATCAAGCTATGGGCCCATAAGCATGTCAATGTGGGGATGTGGCTTACAGTAAGTCCTTCCTCTAGGGCCACAATCCAAAGCCCCATAATATATATTGCCCCCCTTATCATCTTTTGACCTATACAGCATCCCCTCTATTCTATCCTGTGCCCTGGATTGTGACCTCTATCCTTTGCCCTATACCACATTTGCCTCTATTCTATTCTGTGCCCTGGATTGGGGCACTTATCCATTACCCCATATAGCATTTGGCTCTATTCTATCCTCTGCCCTAGATTGGGGCCCCTATCCTTTGCTGTATATAGCATTTGCCACTATTCAATTCTGTGCCCTGAATTGGGACCCCTATTCTTTGCCCCATATAACATTTGGTTCTATTCTATCCTGTGCCTAACCTTTGTCCTATATAGCATTGACCACTATTCTACCCTGTGCTCTGGATTGGGGCCCCTATCCTTTGTCCTATATAGCATTAGCCACAATTCTATCCTGTGCCCTGGATTGGGAACCTTATCCTTTGCCCTATATAGTATTCTCTTCTATTCTATCCTGTGCCCTTGATTGGGGGCCCTATCCTTTGCCCTATATAGTATTCTCTTCTATTCTATCCTGTGCCCTGGATTGGGGGCCTATCCTTTGCCCTATATAGTATTCTCTTCTATTCTATCCTGTGCCCTGGATTGGGGCCCTATCCTTTGCCCTATATAGTATTCTCTTCTATTCTATCATGTGCTCTGGATTGGGGGCCCTATCCTTTGCCCTATATAGTATTCTCTTCTATTCTATCCTGTGCCCTGGATTGGGGGCCCTATCCTTTGCCCTATATAGTATTCTCTTCTATTCTATCCTGTGCTCTGGATTGGGGGCCCTATCCTTTTCCCTATATAGCATTAGCCACAATTCTATCCTGTGCCCTGGATTGGGGGGCCTATCCTTTGCCCTATATAGTATTCTCTTCTATTCTATCCTGTGCCCTGGATTGGGGGCCCTATCCTTTGCCCTATATAGTATTCTCTTCTATTCTATCCTGTGCCCTGGATTGGGGGCCCTATCCTTTGCCCTATATAGTATCCTCTTCTATGCTATCCTGTGCCCTGGATTGGGACACTTATCCTTTGCCGTATATAGTATTCTCTTCTATTCTATCCTGTGCCCTGGATTGGGGCCCTTATCATTTGCCCTATATAGCATTCACCTCTGTTCTATGGATATACTATTATAATATATATAAGCTGTTGCCCTATGTACAGCGGCCCTAATGTTTGTAAGGAAATATTCTGATGGCTGATTCTTGGTTGATGCCTGAGTCCGAATGGGTTAAATATGGAGAAAGTAAGTGACAAGCGGGAGATTCTCAGTAATAGGGAGGATGGAGAGACTGGAGGCAGAGAGAGAAGAAGCTGCCGGGAGACGGGGAAAAGTGACAGATGTGAGCAGGCAGACGGAAACGGACAGATAGAGAAAGAGAGACGGGCAAATTCGGGAGGATAACAACTGACAGAGGGAAAGAGATGAGATAAGCAAAATAATGGAAGAAGACGGCGAGCGCGAAGCAGAGGAGAAGAAATGAACGCAAAGCAGCGTTAACTCTTCCTCGCTTACACTGGGCTTTACCAATCCAATCCTAAAAAAAACCCTGAGCTTCTGTATTATCCAATCACAGGTCTGGGATTGGAAGAAAGAAACGGATGTGGAGGAAAGGTGATGATGAGCCATTCATTTTGGGTTAGGAAGAATGTGAGCCCAATGGTAAGCAAATATTTAATGGGAAACTGTAGGGTAAAAAATGGCACAGTACCCATTTAAAGTAGACCAAAACCCGGCGCAGTTGACTTGATCCCCCCCCCCCCCGGGGCATCCAAAATCGGGATGTTCAGCTGTGTGAACCCCCCCAGGTCGCCCTGTTCCCTTACTTTGCTTCCTGGTTCAACCGCACATGCACGGCCGCATTCCCGCTATCCCTCTATCAGTGCGCATGTCCGCGCCAGGCATTTGTGAATGGCCGGCATGGGCACACTTCCTGTAAGAGGGAAGCGGGGGATGCGGCCACCAGCGTGCTCAGAACCACTGGCCTCAGGCGAAGGCTTAGACGGCGTGACGTCAGCGGCTCCGCGTGTGCTGTTTGGACAAGCAGCTGCACATGCGCCATTGGACCGCGGAGAGGTGAGTTGCGCTTTACAATCTGGGGGGTTTCACGCAGCGGGGCATCCCCGCATCCTGGGTTTTGGTCCTTTCCCCCGGGGCAACCTAAACAGGGATGCCCCGCTGCCTGAAACCCCCCAGGTCACCAAAGCTAACTCACCTCAGCGCGCTCGGAGCCACTGACGATCATGTCGTCTAAGCCTTTGTCTAAGCCGCTGACCATTCACAAATGCCTGGCCCGGGGACGCGCCCTACTAGAGGGCTGCGGCTTGCTCATGCGCCGTTGGACCGGTATGCAAGGTTAGTGTATGCGGCAATCTGGGGGGCGTTCACACAGCGGGGTATCCCGATTTTGGATGCCCTGGGGGAAGGAAATCCAGCGGCCTGGGAATCTTATAGATTCTTGGTTTTTGGTCCACTTTAAAGCAGACCTAAGCCCTCCTTGGTAACTTTGTTCCAGGAGGGTCCTAATTCACAGGACCACCCTCTCATGCCATCAGTGAGCCCTGCGCTATAACAGTCTCATGTTTTGCTTTAACAGATTTAACAGCTTTATTTGATGGGGGACAGGATATAGTCCCAAATGTGCAGCACAGCTGTGCATAGCCATATTCCGGGCAATTTATTAGGGCCCACATCACCAGAAGGGACCCTAGACAAAAGCTTGTTGTGGTTGGTAAAAAAACAGCATTACATTAAGCCCACACACGTTTCTGGGGTTTGCACGGCTAGGGAATATCTGGGGAATGTGGGTGCTATTCCACCTTTGAACACTAGATGGGAATAAATGACAAGAGCATTTAATTCAGACTCTTAGAAATTGGGTGTAGGATTCCCCCTTAGGATGAGTCATAAATGACAAAAATGAATTGATTCAGACTCTTAGAATCTGGGTGTAGGATTTCTCTTTAGGATGAGTCAGGAGGCATAAGATACACACAACAACAGGAAACTGTTGAGGTTGGTTGGGAATTTTTGGAGGGAGAACTTCAGGCAACATTGTAGAGCCGAGGTTTTATAAGGGGACGTCAGAGGGACAGAGAGAGAGACAAATACCTGGTGCAGGCACGAGCCCTGCTAGAGAGATAGCAGGGATGCAGCCGTGGCTCGCGCATAAGCCGTTGGACCAGGAAGAAAGGCGTGAATGGGGCAACCTGGAGGGTTTCACACGGCGGGGCATCCCGATTTTGGATGCCCACGGGGGGGGATTGACCGTACACTGGGTTTTGGTCCACTTTATGGAATATCTGGGGAATGTAGTTGCTATTCCACCTTTGAACACTAGATGGGAATAAATGAAAAGAGATTATTATTCAGAATCTGGGTGTAGGATTCCCCTTTAGGATGAGTCAGGAGGCATAAGATACATTTGGGGAACAACAGGAAACTGTTGAGGTTGGTTGGGAATTTTTGGAGGGAGAACTTCAGGCAACATTGTATAGAGCGGAGGGATTTTATAAGGGGACAAAAACCCAGAATTTTGATGATCCTGGGATTTGGTCCTTTCCCCCAGAGCACCCTGATCGGGGATGCCCTGCGATGTGAACCCCCCCCCCTAGATCTCTGAAGCCAACTCACCTCTTCCCGGTCCTACGGTACATGCACGCCCGCTCATCCAATCAGCACACCCGGCCGCTGATGTCACGTCGTCTAAGGCCAGAGGCTCCAAATGCTCTGACAGCTGCACCCCCCACTTCCCTCTAACAAGGAGCGTGCCCGCGCCGGCCATTCACAAATACCTGGTGCAGGCCCGAGCCCTGCTAGAGAGATATCAGGGATGCAGCCGTGGCTCGCGCATAAGCCGTTGGACCAGGAAGAAAGGTGTGAATGGGGCAACCTGGAGGGTTTCACACGGCGGGGCATCCCGATTTTGGATGCCCACAGGGGGGGGGGATTGACCGTACACTGGGTTTTGGTCCACTTTATGGAATATCTGGGGAATGTGGTTGCTATTCCACCTTTGAACACTAGATGGGAATAAATGAAAAGAGATTATTATTCAGAATCTGGGTGTAGGATTCCTCTTTAGGATGAGTCAGGAGGCATAAGATACATTTGGGGAACAACAGGAAACTGTTGAGGTTGGTTGGGAATTTTTGGAGGGAGAACTTCAGGCAACATTGTATAGAGCCGAGGTTTTATAAGGGGACATCAGAGGGACAGAGAGAGAGAGCGTCCATAACCATGCTAAGGGGAAGACCGGTGTAGCCTCCTGTGTAACATGTCTGATGGGGCTGCTATGCAGGTTCACAGCCATCCGGGTGTGGCCGCGCACAGCTTAAAATGGACCAAAACCCAGAATTTTGACGATCCTGGGTTTTGGTCCTTTCCCCCAGATCACCCCGATCGGGGATGCCCTGCGGTGTGAACCTCCCCCCCCAGATCTCCGAACCCAACTCACCTCTTCCCGGTCCTACGGTACATGCACGCCCGCTCATCCAATCAGCACACCCGGCTGCTGATGTCACGTAGTCTTAGGCCAGAGGCTCTAAACACTCCATGCCTGGTGCAGGCCCGAGCCCTGCTAGAGAGATATCAGGGATGCAGCCGTGGCTCGCGCATGCGCCGTTGGACCAGGAAGAAAGGTGTGAATGGGGCAACCTGGAGGGTTGCACACAGATTTTGGGGAAGGAATCGATCAGCCTGGGAATCTTATAGATTCCCGGGCCAATCGTGCCAGGTTTTGGTCCACTTTAAGACATCTGATGGGGTTGCTACAAAGCGGAGGCCCGGGTGCACAGCCATTCAGTTGCAGCGGGTGCCGCGGCGCACAGCTTAAAGAGGATGCGAGTGATGCTGGCGTTGGGCTGGTCGGACGGGTAAGAACTGCGGGTGACTGGAGAGGCTTCACACAGCGGGGCATCCCGGTTCAGGATGCCCTGGTGACATGGAACTGCTTCAAGCAGACTAAAACTGGCCATCTACTCTCAGACTCCAGGGCCGGTTTTGGTCCGCTTCCAGCAGGTCCAAGTATTCCACAAAAGACTTCAAGCAGCACAATCGGCAGCAATCGCACCTTGATGTCTGCTCACTGCTGCTCTTACTCCACACGGGCGGATAATAGTTTCGCTCCACTTTCCAATCTTGGCGCGCCATTGTCCCACCAGATGCCCCTCTCCTTCTCTCAACACAGGTGGATACAGTGCTCAACACTACACTTAGGAAAGATTAGAGCCTTGTCAGCGGGGTAGACCCTGATAGACGTAGGAACTTTAACAATAGTGCTTAAAGCGGACCTTCACCCTGAATAAGAGCCTATCTTATATGTTTCCCCCCCTGTACATACAGATTGCTCACATTAATCCGGACCTTCACCCTGAATAAGAGCCTATCTTATATGTTTCCCACACCCTGTACATACAGATTGCTCACATTAATCCGGACCTTCACCCTGAATAAGAGCCTATCTTATATGTTTCCCCCCCTGTACATACAGATTGCTCACATTAATCCGGACCTTCACCCTGAATAAGAGCCTATCTTATATGTTTCCCCCCTGTACATACAGATTGCTCACATTAATCCGGACCTTCACCCTGAATAAGAGCCTATCTTATATGTTTCCCACACCCTGTACATACAGATTGCCCACATTAATCCGGACCTTCACCCTGAATAAGAGCCTATCTTATATGTTTCCCACACCCTGTACATACAGATTGCTCACATTAATCCAGATCCTCACCCTGAATAAGAGCCTATCATATATGTTTCCCACACCCTGTACATACAGATTGCTCACATTAATCCGGACCTTCACCCTGAATAAGAGCCTATCATATATGTTTCCCACACCCTGTACATACAGATTGCTCACATTAATCCAGATCCTCACCCTGAATAAGACCCTATCATATATGTTTCCCACACCCTGTACATACAGATTGCTCACATTAATCCGGACCTTCACCCTGAATAAGAGCCTATCTTATATGTTTCCCACACCCTGTACATACAGATTGCTCACATTAATCCAGATCCTCACCCTGAATAAGAGCCTATCATATATGTTTCCCACACCCTGTACATACAGATTGCTCACATTAATCCGGACCTTCACCCTGAATAAGAGCCTATCTTATATGTTTCCCACACCCTGTACATACAGATTGCTCACATTAATCCAGATCCTCACCCTGAATAAGAGCCTATCATATATGTTTCCCACACCCTGTACATACAGATTGCTCACATTAATCCGGACCTTCACCCTGAATAAGAGCCTATCTTATATGTTTCCCACACCCTGTACATACAGATTGCTCACATTAATCCAGATCCTCACCCTGAATAAGACCCTATCATATATGTTTCCCACACCCTGTACATACAGATTGCTCACATTAATCCGGACCTTCACCCTGAATAAGAGCCTATCTTATATGTTTCCCACACCCTGTACATACAGATTGCCCACATTAATCCGGACCTTCACCCTGAATAAGAGCCTATCTTATATGTTTCCCACACCCTGTACATACAGATTGCTCACATTAATCTGGACCTTCACCCTGAATAAGAGCCTATCTTATATGTTTCCCACACCCTGTACATACAGATTGCTCACATTAATCCAGATCCTCACCCTGAATAAGAGCCTATCATATATGTTTCCCACACCCTGTACATACAGATTGCTCACATTAATCCGGACCTTCACCCTGAATAAGAGCCTATCTTATATGTTTCCCACACCCTGTACATACAGATTGCTCACATTAATCCAGATCCTCACCCTGAATAAGACCCTATCATATATGTTTCCCACACCCTGTACATACAGATTGCTCACATTAATCCGGACCTTCACCCTGAATAAGAGTCTATCTTATATGTTTCCCACACCCTGTACATACAGATTGCCCACATTAATCCGGACCCTCACCCTGAATAAGAGCCTATCTTGTATGTTCCCCCCCCCCCCTGTACATACAGATTGCTCACATTAATCCGGACCCTCACCCTGAATAAGAGCCTATCTTGTATGTTTCCCCCCCCCCTGTACATACAGATTGCTCACATTAATCCGGACCCTCACCCTGAATAAGAGCCTATCTTGTATGTTTCCCCCCCCCTGTACATACAGATTGCTCACATTAATCCGGACCCTCACCCTGAATAAGAGCCTATCTTATATGTTTCCCACACCCTGTACATACAGATTGCTCACATTAATCCGGACCTTCACCCTGAATAAGAGCCTATCTTATATGTTTCCCACACCCTGTACATACAGATTGCTCACATTAATCCGGACCTTCACCCTGAATAAGAGCCTATCTTATATGTTTCCCACACCCTGTACATACAGATTGCCCACATTAATCCGGACCTCCACCCTGAATAAGAGCCTATCTTATATGTTTCCCACACCCTGTACATACAGATTGCTCACATTAATCCGGACCCTCACCCTGAATAAGAGCCTATCTTATATGTTTCCCACACCCTGTACATACAGATTGCCCACATTAATCCGGACCTCCACCCTGAATAAGAGCCTATCTTATATGTTTCCCACACCCTGTACATACAGATTGCTCACATTAATCCGGACCTTCACCCTGAATAAGAGCCTATCTTATATGTTTCCCACACCCTGTACATACAGATTGCTCACATTAATCCGGACCTTCACCCTGAATAAGAGCCTATCTTATATGTTTCCCACACCCTGTACATACAGATTGCCCACATTAATCCGGACCTCCACCCTGAATAAGAGCCTATCTTATATGTTTCCCACACCCTGTACATACAGATTGCTCACATTAATCCGGACCTTCACCCTGAATAAGAGCCTATCTTATATGTTTCCCACACCCTGTACATACAGATTGCTCACATTAATCCGGACCTTCACCCTGAATAAGAGCCTATCTTATATGTTTCCCACACCCTGTACATACAGATTGCTCACATTAATCCGGACCTTCACCCTGAATAAGAGCCTATCTTATATGTTTCCCCCCCTGTACATACAGATTGCTCACATTAATCCGGACCCTCACCCTGAATAAGAGCCTATCTTGTATGTTTCCCCCCCCCTGTACATACAGATTGCTCACATTAATCCGGACCCTCACCCTGAATAAGAGCCTATCTTATATGTTTCCCACACCCTGTACATACAGATTGCTCACATTAATCCGGACCTTCACCCTGAATAAGAGCCTATCTTATATGTTTCCCACACCCTGTACATACAGATTGCTCACATTAATCCGGACCTTCACCCTGAATAAGAGCCTATCTTATATGTTTCCCCCCCTGTACATACAGATTGCTCACATTAATCCGGACCCTCACCCTGAATAAGAGCCTATCTTGTATGTTTCCCCCCCCCTGTACATACAGATTGCTCACATTAATCCGGACCCTCACCCTGAATAAGAGCCTATCTTATATGTTTCCCACACCCTGTACATACAGATTGCTCACATTAATCCGGACCTTCACCCTGAATAAGAGCCTATCTTATATGTTTCCCACACCCTGTACATACAGATTGCTCAGATTGCTCTATAAGATTCCCGGACCGATCAGATCCCTCCCCGCGGGGCATCCGAAATCGGGATGTCCCGCGGGGAGGAACCCCCCAGGAGGCCCACAATCCTCACCTTACCGGCGATCCAACGGCGCATGCGCGAGACGCGGCCGCGTCTCTCGCTTCCCTTTAGCAGGGCGCGCTCCCTGTTAGAGGGAAGCGAGAGACGCAGCCAATGACAGCGCTCTGGTATGCGCGTCCAAGCGGCTTTGGACGCGCATACCAGAGCGGCTCTGAGCGCTGTCATTGGCCGGACGAGGTCACGTGGGAGCGGGGAGAGGTGAGTTTTTGCGGCGATCGGGGGGGTTTCACACAGCGGGTGCCCCACCTAAGTGGACCAACACCCAGGATAGTCAAAATCCTGGGTGTTGGTCCACTTTAAACATCCAAGATGGCAGCTCATGGAACAACAGGCAGCCTGCAAACAGGAAGTGCCTTCTGACTGTGCTGCTCTGCATTCTGGGATTGCTGTCCTTTCCCTGACCCCAGCTCTGCTCTGTCTGTGCAAAGCACAGCTATAACCCCGCCTCCTGCACTTTATCCCGCTCTCCTCTCCTCAGTATGTGTGATGCTACTGAGTCAAGATGGCGGCGCCCGTATCCTAGAATCCTGAACAGATTTGTAGCCCAGTGGGGGAAAGAATAAATAAGTGACTAAAAACTTAAAAAACTTTTCCCCAGCATCTAAAATTAATATATTTTAAGGGTTTGGGCTTATCACTAAATTATGCTGAAGGTCCAGTTTAAATATGGGACTTAGGTGCCATTGCGTCATGAATCCACATGATGGCAGTGTTGCATAAGGAATAACAGCAGTTAATATTAATTAGTCTAGCGTTCCCCTTAAGTAAATAGAGACTTAGCCAGGTGGCATTGGCAACTTCATCTGCCCTGCCATTGGTTGAGCCTAGCGATATAGGGCCTTATTCATGAAGGGATAGCGCCAGGTAGCGCCTTGTAAACGACAGGTAGCGGCAGGTGAACGCCGGACACGGCAGCAATTACACATTTATCAAGCGGATTCTGTTGAGCGACTGGAACAACGCCATGTAGTGTCCGATTCATCATTATCCCAGCCTCAGCGTACAGCGCCGGCGTTCAGCCTTGCAGAGTGCCACGTATTACCTCTCGCTACCTGTCGCTTTCCCATACATTTCAATGGACGTTCTTTTACTTCTCTTTAAACAGGGGGTTTTTATTAATATTTTTTTTTTTATTCTCAAATAATGTTGTGACCTCTCCTGGCCTTGAATAAGCCATTGTTTAATTTTTTTCCAATATTTATATATTTATGCAGAATTGATATTACAGGTCTGGCATTAATGTGTTCATATTACAATGTCACTACAATGTAATTCCACATGTTTTCGCTTTGTTACTGGTGGATACATGTTAAAAAACAGCCTTTAATCACACAGCCTCTGGCACTCTGGCCTGCAGCGAAGCATTTTTGAGCGCCGGCAGTGTGTGAGGCTGTTTTCTTGATGAATATGGTGTGAGTCGGTCACACTGACCAGTCGCTACCATGCGCTCCCATACAGTGCTGTACTGCTTATATAGCGACTCCCCACAACGTATTCAGCAATGCTGCACAGCGACTGAGGCGCTCTGAACTAGCGAACCATGGCCGAACACAGCGACTACTAGCGGGCGCTCTGAAATGCCTGCTACAGACGCTCATCTGTCGCTACCTGGCGCTAGTAATGAATCAGCCTGCCCATTGGTAAAGGCAAAATTTCAGAGGTTATATAAGGAAAAACCCAACCCTTCTAGAGAGTTCTTGGTTCTTCTAAGAACTGCTTAGGTTTGAAGAGGGGAAGTGTTCTTCAAATACCCTGTTGTTTGCATCCAGGAGTGTCAGTGCACCTCCACCCCACACATGCCACACCAACCTGGGTCACCCAGCCCTAGGTCCAAGAACCCCCCTCGATCCCCAGAGCACGTGCCAATGGCCAGGCACGTGTAACAAGATGAAGCCAGCCAGTGTTCGTCATAAAAAGTTATGTACAAATTTTATTCCAACTCGTTAAAAAAATCCATCCATATTCAATACAGGCGATATAAAAAGCAATCCAAAGGGGTGAGTCTCAGTGTCTACGCGTTTCGGACGTGCAGTCCTTACTCATGACTCCAATTCACACATTTAAATACACTTACGGAAACTGCTGCGCTCGTGTTGCCCTCAATTGGTTCAATCAGACACACCTGGGAAATCTTCCATCTAGCACACGCCCTAGTTCACACTTCACAGGATAGATCGAAAAAGGCACGCGCCCGCTACATCTACTTGGCTCATTCGGTAACAGTTATGATCTCATGCCCTTCCCTGGCCTGTTTGCCCTTTGTTTCCTGTAGATCAGTGGTTCTCAACCTTTCTAATGCTGTGACCCCGCAATAAAGTTCCTCATGTTACAGTGACCCCGCAATAAAGTTCCTCATGTTACAGTGACCCCGCAATACAGTTCCTCATGTTACAGTGACCCCGCAATACAGTTCCTCATGTTGCAATGACCCCGCAATACAGTTCCTCATGTTACAGTGACCCCGCAATACAGTTCCTCATGTTGCCGTGACCCCGCAATACAGTTCCTCATGTTGCAGTGACCCCGCAATACAGTTCCTCATGTTGCCGTGACCCCGCAATACAGTTCCTCATGTTGCAGTGACCCCGCAATACAGTTCCTCATGTTACAGTGACCCCGCAATACAGTTCTTCATGTTACAGTGACCCCGCAATACAGTTCCTCATGTTACAGTGACCCCGCAATACAGTTCCTCATGTTACAGTGACCCCGCAATACAGTTCCTCATGTTACAATGACCCCGCAATACAGTTCCTCATGTTACAGTGACCCCGCAATACAGTTCCTCATGTTACAGTGACCCCGCAATATAGTTCCTCATGTTGCCGTGACCCCACAATACAGTTCCTCATGTTGCAGTGACCCCGCAATACAGTTCCTCATATTACAGTGACCCCGCAATACAGTTCCTCATGTTGCCGTGACCCCGCAATACAGTTCCTCATATTACAGTGACCCCGCAATACAGTTCCTCATGTTACAGTGACCCCGCAATACAGTTCCTCATGTTGCCGTGACCCCGCAATACAGTTCCTCATGTTACAGTGACCCCGCAATACAGTTCCTCATGTTGCGGTGACCCCGCAATACAGTTCCTCGTGTTGCAGTGACCCCGCAATACAGTTCCTCATGTTACAGTGACCCCGCAATACAGTTCCTCATGTTACAGTGACCCCGCAATACAGTTCCTCATGTTACAGTGACCCCGCAATACAGTTCCTCATGTTGCCGTGACCCCACAATACAGTTCCTCATGTTGCAGTGACCCCGCAATACAGTTCCTCATATTACAGTGACCCCGCAATACAGTTCCTCATGTTGCCGTGACCCCGCAATACAGTTCCTCATATTACAGTGACCCCGCAATACAGTTCCTCATGTTACCGTGACCCCGCAATACAGTTCCTCATGTTGCCGTGACCCCGCAATACAGTTCCTCATATTACAGTGACCCCGCAATACAGTTCCTCATGTTGCCGTGACCCCGCAATACAGTTCCTCATATTACAGTGACCCCGCAATACAGTTCCTCATGTTACAGTGACCCCGCAATACAGTTCCTCATGTTACAGTGACCCCGCAATACAGTTCCTCATGTTACAGTGACCCCGCAATACAGTTCCTCATATTACAGTGACCCCGCAATACAGTTCCTCATGTTACAGTGACCCCGCAATACAGTTCCTCATGTTACAGTGACCCCGCAATACAGTTCCTCATGTTACAGTGACCCCGCAATACAGTTCCTCATGTTACAGTGACCCCGCAATACAGTTCCTCATGTTGCCGTGACCCCAAACCAAAAAATAATTTTGGTGGCTACTTCAAAACTGTAATTTTGCTCCAGTTATGATTGGGAATGTAAATACCTGATATGCATTATGTATTCTCATTGCTACAAATCAAACATCATTTAAACATAGCGATTAATCACAAAAACAATATTTAATTATATGTTGAGAAATATTTATTACTAATTCCAATAAATAACATTTCACCATGGCATAGCATGTGTCGGAAACTGTCATTTCTCCGCCTCTTATTGAAATTAATAGGAGGCTGCTGCGGATTGTGTGGTAACTCGAGATTCTCGGGAGCTCTCTTCCACAAAATCCGCCGCACTCACAATGAAATCAATAGGAGGCGGATTCAATGCTGGAATTTTCTCATTCAGAATATGGGAAAATAGTGGGAGATATGGGAGATAATTATACATTGGGGAACAGTGTGAGCTACATCTTATAGTGTCTCTTATAGTATAAGACACTGTGTAAATGTTTGGTGCTTTGTGTAAGTGTAAGCTGCTTTGTGTACTGTGTAATGATTACACACAAAGCACCTTACACTTACACAGTATTGTGTGTATGGTGTGTGTACTGTTATTACACCAGCAGGCATCTCGCAGGCTCTCTTGGCTTCTGTCCTCCGGCGCTTGCTGCCTCCGCCCACTGATGACGTCAGCAAGCGCCGGACACACGTAATGCGCTGCTATGGACTGTGGAGCGTTCCCCCCGCTTCCCCCGCCCCTTAGGCCCCGGACGGATGATGCAATCACGTCTGCGCATCCATAGCGGTGTGCGTTTCAGCTGAATAGCGCTGCTGCAAACGGTAGCGTGACTTCTCAGCGGCTAAAGCCATAGGAGATATGTATTTTCCGATGGCTTTAGGCGACCCCTGTGTTCTGGTCGTTCGACCCCCGCCGGGGTCCCGACCCACAGGTTGAGAACCGCTGCAGTAGATCTACTACTAATACTGCAACTAGTTTCCCTCCATTTATAACTCTCCCAGTCTTGAGGGGCATCGGGATACAATGTATCTCTGCTCTTGCTGATTACTCCTTTTCTTACTTCCGGTCTTGCTCTATTCCTTATGCTGTTCCCCCATCTAGTGGTGCTTTACTGCAGCTGCACTCAGCTTCCTTTCTATATGTTATTTCTCTATAGAGCCTTTTCCATGGGCCTCGCACTGGCACAGGGGCCCTTTTACTGACTAATGATAACTTTATAAAGAAGTCGCTCAGTTCAGCCTGATAACTGGCCATTGTACGACTAAGAACATAACAGACTGTAAGGAGATCGGTCTTTCCTGATCTACGTTTTTTATTAGCGCAGCGGCTTGCCCCAGGCTCTAGGAGTCACACGGCGGCCTTTTGTGCGACATATGATAACTTTGTTCTTAGTAACACACTACAATTATTTACCATATTGTTCGCACTATGAGACGCACTTTGTGCCTCAAAAAGCTGGCGGGAGAATGGTCATGTGTCTTATAGGGTCAAGGCGAATGTGGCAGATACAACCAGTGAGTAGTATCCCTCCATTACAGCCAATGAGCAGCATCCCTCATTACAGCCAGTGAGGGGGATCCCTCATTACAGCCAGTGAGGGGCATCCCTCTATTCCAGCCATTGAGGGGCATCCCTCCATTACAGTCAGTGAAGGGGATCCCTCATTACAGCCAGTGAGCAGCATCCCTCCATTACAGCCAGCGAGGGGGATCCCTCATTGCAGCCAGTGAGGGGCATCCCTCTATTCCAGCCATTGAGGGGCATCCCTCCATTACAGCCAGTGAGGGGGATCCCTCATTACAGCCAGTGAGGGGCATCCCTCTATTCCAGCCATTGAGGGGCATCCCTCCATTACAGCCAGTGAGGGGCATCCCTCTATTCTAGCCATTGAGGGGCATCCCTCCATTACAGCCAGCGAGGGGGATCCCTCATTACAGCCAGTGAGGGGCATCCCTCTATTCCAGCCATTGAGGGGCATCCCTCCATTACAGCCAGTGAGGGGCATCCCTCTATTCTAGCCATTGAGGGGCATCCCTCCATTACAGCCAGTGAGGGGCATCCCTCTATTCCAGCCATTGAGGGGCATCCCTCATTACAGCCACTGAGGGGCCTCACTATACTACAGCCGGTGAGGGGCATCCCTCCATTACAGCCAGTGAGGGGCTTCCCTCTATTCCAGCCATTGAGGGGCATCCCTCATTACAGCCAGTGAGGGGCTTCCCTCTATTCCAGCCATTGAGGGGCATCCCTCATTACAGGCAGTGAGAGGCATCCCTTATTACAACCAGTGAAGGGCAACCCTCCATTACAAGCAGTGAGGGGCATCCCCCATTACAGTCAGTGAGGTGTTCCTACATTACAACCAGTGTGCAGCATGCTCCATTGCAGCCAGTGTGGGGCATCCCTCCAATGCAACCAGTAAGAGGCATCCCTACATTACAATCAGTAAGTCCACACAGGATAACACCCACAAGAAATTTTCGGCAACCTGGTATAGCTGGATGGCCTTTACTGATTTGTCGGAGGGAAAAAAATTGTTGTGTTTGGCCTAGGGGGTGTCCGTCCCCCCCCCCCCCCCGCCTTATGGCGTCGTAGCACTTTTTCTCGTTTCTATGTGCTCAGTGGTTATTTCATAGAGGCTTACTCCGCATGCCCAAGTGGAAGCATAGTCAACCGCACGGATGGTGTTGGCCACCCAGCTGAGACAGGTATTGTGCACCATCAGAGGTCTGGTCTAGATACCGGACTTCACCTGCGGGTGGTAGTCCCGCGGCACCAGAGGGACCCTAAAGAGGACCTCCACCCTGAATAAGAGCCTATCTTATATGTTTCCCACACCCTGTACATACAGATTGCTCACATTAATCTGGACCCTCACCCTGAATAAGAGTCTATCTTATATGTTTCCCACACTCTGTACATACAGATTGCCCACATTAATCCGGACCTTCACCCTGAATAAGGGCCTTATTTATCACGGGCTAGCGCCAGGTAGTGTCTGACGAGCGTCAGGTACCGCCAGCTAACGGCAACTACCGACTCAAGTACGCCCGGCGGCGCTCACAATGACGCATTTATCAAGCAAAATGAGGCTAGCGCCGGCGAGAGCGACGGCTAGCGCGGCATTCATCATGAAGCCGCCTGGACCGAACAGCGCCGCTGCAAATTCCTTCACAGCGCCAGGTATGAGCTGTCGCTCCCTGGCGATGTGCAATGCATTTCAATGGAGCAATCTATAATTTATCATAATTAATTGGTAATAATTTTTTTTTTTTTTAATGTCAAAAATTCGGGGACCACTTCTGCAATGTTAGGATTTATTTTTAAAGCGGACCTTCACTCTAAATAAGAGTCTATCTTATATGTTTCCCACACCCTGTACATACAGATTGCTCACATTAAAAATCATCCTACCTGCATCTACTGCATTTTATAAGCCTTTAAACATCCAAGATGGCGGCTTATGGAAGCTGCCATTTTTGCAGGCAGCCTGCAAACAGGAAGTGCCTGCAAACAGGAAGTGACTGTGCTGCTCTGCATTCTGGGACTGCTGACCTTTCCCTGACCCCAGCTCTGCTCTGTCTGAGCAAAGCACAGCTATAACCCGCCCCCCTGTACCTTATCCCACTCTCCTCTCCTCAGTAAGTGTGATGCTTCTGAGTCAAGATGGTGGCGCCCGTATCCTAAATTCCCGAACAGAGTTGCAGCCCAGTGGGGGAAAGTATAATAAATTAGTGACTAAACATGTAAAATATATTAATTTTAGATGCTGAGGAATTGTTTTTTAAGAGTTTGGGCTTTTCATTAAATCAGGGTGAAGGTCCGGTTTAAGTAAAAAAAATTAAAAAAAAAAATTTGTGCAGAATTGATCTTACAGGTCTGATATTAATGTAGTCACATTACAAAATGAATCTAAAAACATGTATAATGTTACATTCAAAAAATATGGTTGTTTAGGGGTTAAAAACTAGTTAACACCCATCGCCGCCAGCGCTCTGGGGTTTAAACAAGGAATGGACAGCGCCAGCAAATTCGGAGCGTGATTTTTTAATGAATATGAAGCAAGCCGTTCGCTCTGGCCATTCGTTGTCAGGCGCTCACATACAACGCTGAACCTGTGAAACAGCGTCCCCTAAGCCCGTATTCAACATTACCGCACACCGACTGAGTCGCTGTCATCAAGCAAACCCCGGCCAAGCACAGCGAATACTGGCTGGCGCTGAAAAAATCACGCTACAGTCGCTCATCTGTCGCTACCTGGCGCTATTAATGAATCGGCCTCTAAGAGTCTATCTTATATGTTTCCCACACCCTGTACATACAGATTGCCCACATTAATCCGGACCTTCACCCTGAATAAGAGTCTATCTTATATGTTTCCCACACCCTGTACATACAGATTGCTCACATTAATCCGGACCTTCACCCTGAATAAGAGCCTATCTTATATGTTTCCCACACCCTGTACATACAGATTGCTCACATTAATCCGGACCTTCACCCTGAATAAGAGCCTATCTTATATGTTTCCCCACACCCTGTACATACAGATTGCCCACATTTAAAAATTATCCTACCTGCATCCTACTGTCATGAGCCTTTAAACATCCAAGATGGCAGCTCACGGGGATTCAGGCAGCCTGCAAACAGGAAGTGTCTTCTGACTGTGTCGCTCTGCATCCTGGGATTGCTGTCCTTTTCCTGACCCCAGCTCTGTCTGTTTAAAGCACAGCTATAACCCGCCCCATGTACCTTATCCCACTCTCCTCAGTAAGTGTGATGCTTCTGAGTCAAGATGCCCGTATCCTAGAGTCCTGAACAGAGTTGAAGCTCGATGGGTGAAAGAATAAGTAAGTGACGAAAAACTTAAAATATATTAATTTTAGATGCTGGGGAATCGTTTTTTAAGGGTTTGGGCTTTTCAATAAATCATGGTGAAGGTCCGGTTTAAGGTGGCGAAAGGCCAACCCTGCGATGGAGGGCTGTGTGGAACTCATTCCATTGTTGCGTAATACGCTTCAGGCTTTTGTTTAGTCTTGCGTGTACCTTATTTGTTTGTATTGTGATACCTTGAAAACTTTTTTGAAAGTAAACTATTTATAAAAAAAAGGGCATCCGACCCCCAGGCAGTAAGTTTCACATGTGCTATAAATAGACTGGGCTTTCCTGATTGGCAGGCTGATTCATTATTAGCGCCAGGTAGCGACAGATGAGCGTCTGTAGCAGGCATTTCAGAGCGCCCGTTAGTAGTCGCTGTGCTCGGGCGTGGTTCCCTAGCTCAGATCGCCTTAGTCGCTGTGCAGCATTGATGAATACATTTGTGGGGAGTCACTATATGACCAGTACAGCGCTGTATGGGAGCGAATAGTAGCCACTGGTCAGTGCGACCAACTCACACCATATTCATCAAAAAAACAGCCTCACACACTGCCAGCGCTCAAAAATGCTTCGCTGAAGCCCAGAGCGCCGGAGGCTGTGTGATTAAAGGCTGTTTTTTTTAACATGTAACAAACAGTAACAAAGCGAAAACATATGGAATAACATTGTAATAACATTGTAACATGAACACATTAATACCAGACCTGTAATGACATTTCTGCAGAAATATCTAAACTTAAAAAAAATGAAAAAATGGCTTTTTCTAGGCCAGGAGAGATCCCAACATTATTTGAGAAAAAATAATTAATAATAAAACAAAAACCCTGTTTAAAGAGAAATAAAAGAACGTCCATTGAAATGTATGGGAGAGCGGCAGGTAGCGAGAGGTAAGACGTGGCGCTCTGCAAGGCTCAACGCCGGCGCTGTACGCTGAGCCTGGGATAATCGGACGCTACATGGCGTTATCCCAGTCGCTCAACAGATTAAGCTTCATAAATGTGTAATTGCTGCCGTGTTCAGCATTCACCTGCCGCTACCTGCCGCTACCTGCCGCTACCTGACGCTACCTGACACTACCTGCCGCTGCCTGAAGCTACCTGCCGCTACCTGAAGCTACCTGACGCTATCTGACACTACCTGAAGCTACCTGACACTATCTGACACTTCCTGACGCTACCTGACACTACCTGACGCTACCTGCCGCTACCTGACGCTACCTGACACTACCTGACGCTACCTGATGCTACCTGACACTACGTGACGCTACCTGATGCTACCTGACACTACCTGACGCTACCTGACACTACCTGACGCTACCTGATGCTACCTGACACTACCTGATGCTACCTGACGCTACCTGATGCTACCTGCCGCTACCTGACAGTACCTGACACTACCTAACGCTACCTGATGCTACCTGACGCTACCTGATGCTACCTGACGCTACCTGATGCTACCTGACACTACCTGATGCTACCTGACGCTACCTGATGCTACCTGCCGCTACCTGACAGTACCTGACACTACCTAACGCTACCTGATGCTACCTGACGCTACCTGATGATAGCTGATGCTACCTGATGATAGCTGATGCTACCTGATGCTACCTGACGCTACCTGATGATAGCTGATGCTACCTGATGATAGCTGATGCTACCTGATGATAGCTGATGCTACCTGATGATAGCTGATGCTACCTGATGCTACCTGGTGCTTACAAGGCACTACCTGACGCTATCCCTTCATGAATAAGGGCCTATATCCACTTGTCCATTCCCTTGGGCTGCTTGCCTTTGGGTTAGTGAATCACACACACACAGGGTGACAAATGATAACTAAAATAATAAAAGGCTTTTATTTCAGCCACAAACCCGTCCATTGTAATGTTGAGCGACTAAACAGGCTCTAAAAAGTTAGCTGTTCCCTGTTGATGGATAAAACCGTGTTTACTGAAGCTGGCCGCCCTGGGCTCCGCGGAGCTCGCAGATAATTAGCGATTATTCTGCTAGCGAGAGCTCGGCAGCACCATGAAAAGTGACAAGAGGCTCGACAACAGCTTCAGCGCGGAGACGAGGAGGAGAAATCCTTCCAAGGTACAAATGTAAAAATACACATTTTAGAACAGGTGAAAGGCAGCTACAGGCAGACAGCTGTAGATGAACTACAAGTGGCAGCAAGCGCTTGCATCCCTCCAATACAATCAGTGAGGGCCATCCTTACAATACAATCAGTAAGGGGCATCCCTCATTACAACCAGAGAGGGGCATCCCTCATTAGCCAGTGAGGGGCATTCCTAATTACAGCCAGTGAGGGGCATCCTTCATTACAGTCAGTGAGAGGCATCCTTCATTACAGTCAGTGAAGGGCATCCCTCATTATATATCATAGCAATCTCACTAACTGCTGCCCGGCTTAGGAGCCATGATGTGTCCTTTTCATGAGACATTGGCATCGATTCAATAAAGGTAGAAAAAAATTCAATTCATGAGAAAAAAGCCTGAGAATGTCACTGTTACTGAATCCCCAGAAAGACAATGAAAGTCAATGGCAGCTTTTACTACAGTGTAGAAAGGAGGAAACACTTCTCTACTTTTCTTAGGAGTAATAAAGTGCCATTGACTTTCATTGTCTTTTTATCTGGTGATTCAGTAACAGTGACATTCTCAGGCTTTTTTTCTCATGGATTGAATCTTTTACTACCATGAGAATTTTTTTCAACCTTTATTGAATCGAGGCCATTGTTCTCTTTTGTCCCTCTTTGAGGTGTAACATGCAGATCTGCAGAAATAAATGATTCATTTACCTATTCAAAGTGTTTCTATTGTTGTAACTGTTACAATGTATCTCCTATCCATCCCTCAATGAGGGGTGTGGCTTCATCCATCTCTAAATGAGGGGTGTGGCTTCATCCATCTCTAAATGAGGGGTGTGGCTTAATTCCCTCAATGAGAGGGTGTGGCTTCATCCATCTCTCAATAAGGGGTGTGGCTTCATTTACATACTGTCCCTATTTGAGGTGTAACATGCAGATCTGCAGCAATAAATGATTCATTTGCCTATTCAAAGTGTTTCTATTGTTGTAACTGTTACATTGTATCTCCTATCCATCCCTCAATGAGGGGGCGTGGCTTCATCCATTCTTAAATGAGAGGCGTGGCTTCATTTCCCTTCCCTGAAAAGTTGGAAGGTATGCATATACCCAGGGCCGGATTATGAGCAGGGCACCTGCCCAGGGGCCTCCACCACTTGCCATGCAAGAGGGCCCCCACCAACCTTTGGGTTCCGGTCAGGGCTGATCCAGGCTCTGCAGTCTCAAGTCTGAGGGGTCACGGGCCGCCAATGAAGCGATTTGTGGCGGCGGGGCACTACAACCTGGATGGCACCAGGGACTCGATCTTATGTTCCAGTAAGTGGGCCAGTACCAGACTACCACCGATCAGTTATCTGTCTGGACTATTACTTTAAAGAAAAAAATACTCTGGATCCTCTACTAGATTTTGTGCCCAAGGGCCTGCACCGTCCGGGCCTGCCATATACAGATCAGAATGACTAGAACTGCTACTAGGGGGAAGGGCATCACCCATTACAGCCAGTGAGGAGCATTCCACATTACAGCCAGTGTGCAGCATCCCCCATTACAACCAGTGAGGGGCATCCCTCCAATACAATCAGTGAGGGGCATCCCTCCATTACAACCAGTGAGGGGCATCCCTCCAATACAATCAGTGAGGGGCATCCCTCCAATACAATCAGTGAGGGGCATCCCTCCAATACAATCAGTGAGGGGCATCCCTCCATTACAATCAGTGAGGGGCATCCCTCCAATACAATCAGTGAGGGGCATCCCTCCAATACAATCAGTGAGGGGCATCCCTCCATTACAATCAGTGAGGGGCATCCCTCCATTACAATCAGTGAGGGGCATCCCTCCATTACAACCAGTGAGGGGCATCCCTCCAATACAATCAGTGAGGGGCATCCCTCCATTACAATCAGTGAGGGGCATCCGTCCAGTAGAACCAGTGAGGGCCATCCCTACATTACAATCAGTAAGAGACATCCCTCATTACAACCAGAGAGTGGCATCCCTCATTAGCCAGTGAGGGGCATTCCCCATTACAACCAATGAGGGGCATGCCTCATTACAGCCAGTGAGGGGCATGCCTCATTACGGCCAGTGAGGGGCATTCCTCATTACAGCCAGTGAGGGGCATTCTTCATTACAGCCAGTGAGGGGCATCCTTCATTACAGCCAGTGAGGGGCATCCTTCATTACAGCCAGTGAGGGGCATCCTTCATTACAGCCAGTGAGGGGCATCCTTCATTACAGCCAGTGAGGGGCATCCTTCATTACAGCCAGTGAGGGGCATCCCTCATTACAGCCAGTGATCGGCATCCCTCCCATACCAGTGAGGGGCATTCCTCATTACAGCCAGTGAGGGGCATTCTTCATTACAGCCAGTGAGGGGCATCCTTCATTACAGCCAGTGAGGGGCATCCTTCATTACAGCCAGTGAGGGGCATCCTTCATTACAGCCAGTGAGGGGCATCCCTCATTACGGCCAGTGATCGGCATCCCTCCCATACCAGTGAGGGGCATTCCTCATTACAGCCAGTGAGGGGCATTCTTCATTACAGCCAGTGAGGGGCATCCTTCATTACAGCCAGTGAGGGGCATCCTTCATTACAGCCAGTGAGGGGCATCCTTCATTACAGCCAGTGAGGGGCATCCTTCATTACAGCCAGTGTGAGGCATCCCTCCCATACCAGTGAGGGGAATTCCTCATTATAGTCAGGGAGTCACCAGGGACCTGGATGGCACCAGGGACTCGATCTTATGTCCAGTATGTGGGCGAATGCCAGACTACCACCCATCACTTGGCTGGACTATTACTATAAAAAAATACTCTATCTGGATCCTCCACTAGATTTTTTTACCCAAGGGCCTGCACTGTACTTACTCCGGGCCTGCCTTATACAGGTCAGAATGACTAGAACTGCTACTAGGGGCCTCTGTTTCAGGGTTAAGCCACGCCCCCCATTGAGGGATGGATCAAGCCACGCCCCCTCATTGATTGATGGTTAGGAGATAGATTGTAACAGTTCCAACAATAGAAACACTTTGAATAGGCAAATTAATCATTTATTGATGCAGATCTGCATGTTACACCTCAAAGAGGGACAATATATAAATGAAGCCACGCCCCCTCATTGAGGGATGGACGAAGCCACGCCCCCCACTGAGGGATGATGAAGCCACGCCTCCTCATTGAGGGATAGATGAAGCCACACCCCCTCATTGAGGGATTGACGAAGCCACGCCCCCTCATTGGGGGACGGATGAAGCCACGCCCCCTCATTGATGGATAGGAGATAGGATGTAACAGTTACAACAATAGAAACACTTTGAATGGGCAAATGAATCATTTATTGCTGCAGATCTGCATGTTACACCTCAAAGAGGGACAGTATGTAAATGAAGCCACGCCTCCGCATTGAGGGATGGATGATGCCACGCCCCTCGTTGAGGGATGGATGAAGCCACGCCCCCTTATTGAGGGATGGATGAAGCCACGCCCCGCATGGAGAAATGAATGAAGCCACGCCCCCTTGTTGAGGGATGGATCAAGCCACGCCCCCTCATTGATTGATGGTTAGGAGATAGATTGTAACAGTTACAACAATAGAAACACTTTGAATAGGCAAATGAATCATTTATTGCTGCAGATCTGCATGTTACACCTCAAAGAGGGAGAAATGAGAACAACGAGGGACAGGGGGGCATTGCTTTTTAATAGGGACAATCCCTCCAAATCAGGGACACTTGGGAGGTGTGCAATATGGGTGGATGTGGGGCCTGTAGTATGACCTACACCACTAACGGTGGCCCTGACTCATCTGCACAAAACACAATGGCTGGGACCAAAGGCGAACTGGGGCCAAAAATCAGTCCTGGATTTTACCAGCCCCTGGCTGGACTGAGACATTCCTGCTGAGGCCCCCAACCATGATGCCGAGGCTATAACATTGGGGGCTGGGGTTCCTTGGCTTGTGGGTACAGTGGGGCTGGGTACAGGGGGCTGAGAGGGAGACTAAGGGGCAGGGATTGAATGTGGGTGTTAAAAGCAGCAACCCAACTGGTCCCAAAGCAGTGCAGCCCACCGAGCATTGTCCCTGGCTGGAACAAAGGTTGGTGCCCAAGGCAGTTGCCCTGCTCACCCTCCAATAGAAACAGCCATGCATGATACTGAATCATTGTCAGCACTTTCATTTGCCCCTACATCAGCTTAAAGCAGATGGAAACCCATTTCTGGTTCTTCCGCATTGCTTTGGGGCCAATTGGGCTGCTGCTTCTAACACCCATCCAATTCATGACTTCCTAGTCTCCCTCCCAGCACCCCGGTACCTGGCATCATTGTACCCTCCTAGCCAGCAAACCCCATATTCCACCCCCAATGTTATAGTTTCAGAAACATGGCTGTGGGGGGATGGGACACACACACACTACCAAAGCTTCAGTGCCATCGAGTTGGCCTGCTATGCTATAGCCTCATGAACAGCGAATCGCGTGAGCCTAGCTGATGCCACAGCCTCTGGAATCATGCAACATGCTTTGCTAAATCCTAGTCCATTTGGCCAAGCCAGCAGCCTATAATTTAGGGGCATAGAAGCACTCATTTAGGTTAAGGCAAAAATTCGGCTCAAGTTAAATATATATTTTCATGCGATAAGGTTACAGGGGAGTCATTTTCAAACTTACAAACAGTGATACAACAGAAATCACAGTACCTTGATGCATTCAGATGCGTTATTGGGCAGGGCAACCACCGGGGGAATAGGGCAGCCTGCTGGCAAGTGAGACCTCTCATGAAATGTACAAGTGACCCCCGAGAAGATGGACCAAGTCCCCCATATTGGTGCCTTTTACTGGTATTGTTATGGTTTATTTATATAGTATCATGTGTAGATTAGATCTTGTGGCCGGTTCTGATTCCGTATCTGGCTTGGGGCTAGGATGGATAGTGTCCCGATTATTCCCCGTTCTGTCTCGGTGCTGAGAAACCTGGGCGGCCTATTTGCAGGGGCTCAGCCACCGGAGTCTTCGTTGTCAGGGGTCTTTTTTTGGTTCCATTTAGCCAAGATGAAGGGGGAATCAGCAGGGGGTCTCTGAACTCCCCGGGCTTGCTCATTGCACAGAGCAGTGTTTATTCCCCCTCTGCTCAAATGTGGGTTTCCTGGAAAAGGCTTTTGTTACAAGGTGTCTCTGGAGGTTAAGGGGACACATTGCTAAAAATATGGAATTTTATAGGGGGGAACTGGGCATAAGAAAATAAGAAATAACTTGTCTCCTCACAGCTCCCATCCTG
This sequence comes from Gastrophryne carolinensis, assembly GCA_027917425.1. Lineage (NCBI taxonomy): Eukaryota > Metazoa > Chordata > Amphibia > Anura > Microhylidae > Gastrophryne > Gastrophryne carolinensis. The sequence continues at coordinate 9,649,846 of CM051243.1, forward strand.
AGTTCTGCAGAACTCGGTACCTGTATATCTTATATAAAGAAGGAAATACAACACAAAAAATAGCCCCCTGTTGGCCCTACACTCTATCTCTATCTACAAATAAATGAATGTGATGAGCACAGCCCCTGATGAGGCAGAGGTCCCTTTTAGCAGCACCATAGTATCATGTTGGGTAGAGGCATGAAAAAAAGATCTTAGCACAGTATAGATAACTCGCAGCTGTCCTGCTGCTTCCTGTGAGAAACTGTAATGGTGCCTGTATATCTGGGATTGATGGGAGACCCACAGATGCAGGCATTATGAATTGCTTTTGATTAATGTGCACAGCAACCTCATAATTGTATATGAGGTTATGAGGTTATTGGTACCAGTGTGTCTGGATTTACGCTTTGAAATGGTGTGGTCAGAGCAGGCTCTGAACAGGGGGTGTGCCTAGTGCCAGATCGATCTATCTATCTATCTATCTATCTATCTATCTATCTATCTATCTATCCCATATCTATCTATCTATCTATCTATCTATCTCATATCTATCTATCTATCTATCTATCTATCTATCTATCTCATATCTATCTATCTATCTATCTATCTCATATCTATCTATCTATCTATCTATCTATCTATCTATCTCATATCTATCTATCTATCTATCTATCTATCTATCTATCTATCTATCTCATATCTATCTATATGGCGCGGGGTGGTGTGGGGTGGCACGGGGTGGTGTGGGGTGGCACGGGGTGGTGTGGGGTGGCACGGGGTGGCGCGGGGTGGTGCAGGGTGGTGTGGGGTGGCGCAGGGTGGTGTGGGGTGGTGTGGGGTGGCGCAGGGCGGCACGGGGTGGTGTGGGGTGGTGTGGGGTGGCGCAGGGCGGCACGGGGTGGCGGTGGGTGGTGTGGGGTGGCGTGGGGTGGTGTGGGGTGGTGCAGGGTGGCGCGGGTTGGTGTGGGGTGGCACGGGGTGGTGCGGGGTGGTGCGGGGTGGTGTGGGGTGGCGCAGGGTGGCGCAGGGTAGCGTGGGGTGGCGCGGGGTGGTGTGGGGTGGTGCGGGGTGGCGCGAGGTGGTGTGGGGTGGCGCGGCATGGCGCGGGGTGGTGTGGCGTGGCGCGGGGTGGCCCTGTAACATGTATTTGGGATCAGCGTAAGGTGGGACCCCGCTGACCCCTGTGATTGTAGAACATTTGCAGCGTGGATGATGGAAGCAATCAGGACAGTGATGGAAGGCTTCGCAGCCCGCCTTACGCTTCATGAAATATGATGTAATGGAAATGAAATGGAAAATGAAGCGTCGTCTTCAAGGAGATTCCACAGAATGATCCTCTGCTTCTAGTTCTGCCCAGAGCCCATCCAATATGGCCCCCCCTCCCTCCTCCCCCCCATCGCACTTTGTGTAATAATATTTTTTAATACAATGTCTGGATCATTGATTTTGATAGAAGTGAGGAGGATGTGGAATTAACGCTTTGGTGTCATGTGATGGAGGCGGCAGAAGGGGCGAGTTGGGGGTCACCTTTAATGCCTCCATTGTGAGCGCTAGCGATGGCCGCACGCTATTTCCTTTCTCACGTTTGTCCCCACGAGACGCCTGCGATGCACATTCTGTACCTTTCTCCTTCTTATCTGCTTATCCATAATAATCACCAGGGTCTTAGCAGATCTTATCCATGGAAATTAAAATGATACAAAGTGGTATGAAAAATCGCACATGGAACATAATGACGGCGGCACTGGCTGCGGGCAGCCGCGATATAGGGCCAGCATGGGAGGAAATATCGATTGCGCAACACCCAACCTGGAACGGTGCTTCCATATTACTGCCATAGCTTGGATGGCACCTCTCACAATGCACATTGCTATGTTAAAGCGGACTTTCACCCTGAATAAGAGTCTATCTTATATGTCTCCCACACCCTGTACATACAGATTGCTCACATTAATCCGGACCTTCACCCTGAATAAGAGCCTATCTTATATGTCTCCCACACCCTGTACATACAGATTGCCCACATTAATCCGGACCTTCACCCTGAATAAGAGCCTATCTTATATGTCTCCCACACCCTGTACATACAGATTGCCCACATTAATCCGGACCTTCACCCTGAATAAGAGCCTATCTTATATGTCTCCCACACCCTGTACATACAGATTGCCCACATTAATCCGGACCTTCACCCTGAATAAGAGCCTATCTTATATGTCTCCCACACCCTGTACATACAGATTGCCCACATTAATCCGGACCTTCACCCTGAATAAGAGCCTATCTTATATGTCTCCCACACCCTGTACATACAGATTGCCCACATTAATCCGGACCTTCACCCTGAATAAGAGCCTATCTTATATGTCTCCCACACCCTGTACATACAGATTGCCCACATTAATCCGGACCTTCACCCTGAATAAGAGCCTATCTTATATGTCTCCCACACCCTGTACATACAGATTGCCCACATTAATCCGGACCTTCACCCTGAATAAGAGCCTATCTTATATGTCTCCCACACCCTGTACATACAGATTGCCCACATTAATCCGGACCCTCACCCTGAATAAGAGCCTATCTTATATGTTTCCCACACCCTGTACATACAGATTGCTCACATTAATCCGGACCTTCACCCTGAATAAGAGCCTATCTTATATGTTTCCCACACCCTGTACATACAGATTGCCCACATTAATCCGGACCTTAACCCTGAATAAGAGCCTATCTTATATGTCTCCCACACCCTGTACATACAGATTGCCCACATTAATCTGGACCCTCACCCTGAATAAGAGCCTATCTTATATGTTTCCCACACCCTGTACATACAGATTGCTCACATTAATCCGGACCCTCACCCTGAATAAGAGCCTATCTTGTATGTTTCCCACACCCTGTACATACAGATTGCCCACATTAATCCGGACCCTCACCCTGAATAAGAGCCTATCTTATATGTTTCCCACACCCTGTACATACAGATTGCCCACATTAATCCGGACCCTCACCCTGAATAAGAGCCTATCTTATATGTTTCCCACACCCTGTACATACAGATTGCCCACATTAATCCGGACCTTCACCCTGAATAAGAGCCTATCTTATATGTTTCCCACACCCTGTACATACAGATTGCTCACATTAATCCGGACCCTCACCCTGAATAAGAGCCTATCTTATATGTTTCCCACACCCTGTACATACAGATTGCTCACATTAATCCGGACCTTCACCCTGAATAAGAGCCTATCTTATATGTTTCCCACACCCTGTACATACAGATTGCTCACATTAATCCGGACCCTCACCCTGAATAAGAGCCTATCTTATATGTTTCCCACACCCTGTACATACAGATTGCTCACATTAATCCGGACCTTCACCCTGAATAAGAGCCTATCTTATATGTTTCCCACACCCTGTACATACAGATTGCTCACATTAATCCGGACCTTCACCCTGAATAAGAGCCTATCTTATATGTTTCCCACATCCTGTACATACAGATTGCTCACATTAATCCGGACCTTCACCCTGAATAAGAGTCTATCTTATATGTTTCCCACACCCTGTACATACAGATTGCTCACATTAATCCGGACCTTCACCCTGAATAAGAGCCTATCTTATATGTTTCCCACACCCTGTACATACAGATTGCTCACATTAAAAATCATCCTACCTGCATCTACTGCATGTTATGAGCCTTTAAACATCCAAGATGGCGGCTCATGGAACATCAGGCAGCCTGCAAACAGGAAGTGCCTTCTGACTGTGCTGCTCTGCATTCTGGGATTGCTGTCCTTTCCCTGACCCCAGCTCTGCTCTGTCTGAGCAAAGCACAGCTATAACCCGCCCCCTGTACTTTATCCCGCTCTCCTCTCCTCAGTAAGTGTGATGCTTCTGAGTCAAGATGGCGGCGCCCGTATCCTAAAGTCCTGAACAGAGTTGCAGCCCAGCGGGGGAAAGAATAATAAGTAAGTGACTAAAGACTTAAAATATATTAATTTTATATGCCGAGGAATATTTTTTTAAGGGTTTGGGCTTTTCAGTAGATCATGGTGAAGGTTTAAATGAGTGTGTCTTACCAGGGCCGGCTCCAGGTTTATGTGGGCCCTGGGCAATAGCGCCTCAGTGGGCCCCTTGCAGTGTGCTATGACACCCCATGCATTGTAGTAATCGCATATATTGTGAATATTGGCAAAGAATAGAAAGAAAAAATTAACAGAAGCAATAAGGAAACACCAAGCATAGAAGAAATAAGAAACAGAACGAATGCCAGAAAGAAGGAGAAATAAAGAAATTAGTAATAGAAGGAACGGCAGAATGAAAGTGGAAGAAAGGATAGAAGAAAAGACAGAAAAAAAAAACAAGAAGGAAAGAAAGAGAGAGAAGGAATGAGAAAAAAAGTATAAGTAAAGAAGAAAGAAAATGATAAAAAATAAAGATTGAAGACAGAGGCAAAAAAATAGATAAAATTATAAGGAAGGAAGTAAAGAAATATAAAAAAAATGTAAAGCTAAGATAGAAGAGAAAGAAAGAAAGAACAAAAGCAGAGATTGAATGTCAGAAACACAGAAAGAATAAAAGCAATGACTTTATAGAAAAGAATTTATAGAAATGAAATGGCAGAATAAAGAAGAGAATTAAAAAAAAAAAGAATAAAAGAAAGAAAGGAAAGAAAATGGATGGCAGAATGAACAGATGAAAGAAACCAATAGAAACAAAGAACAG